>JABMCL010002812.1:320000-405000 GCA_018857735.1 Alviniconcha marisindica
GCAACCAACCTCAAACCTCATGGTGACAATTAATGTAGCGTTTGGTTGTGTGTGTGGTGGTGGTGGTGGTGGCAGGAGTAGGAGGAATGGTTGGTGGAGGGGGGGGGGGGGGGGGGCAACGCGTGAGTGTCCGTGTGTGCGTCAGTGTGTGTGGAGGGCTCACCCATACATGGGTTGTCGCTGTGTGGTGTAGCAATAGCAGCACGGTGCGACTGGTGCCGACGACTGATTTTTCCTAGCGACAGCCCTTGTGGTGATGTATGTATTGATTCCAGTCATTCTCGGGCAGATCGCTATGGCATGATGCAGGTAATCATTATGCCACATGCATGGACGGGAACGTTGACTGATTTTATTATTTTCTCCTTGATGGCATTTTTTTTTACTTTTTTTTTTTTTACTGATATAAGTACCACATACACGCGCTAACACGCACACAACAAACTTGTATCCGTCTGAATTTGCCCGCCCCCGCGCCCGCCTTTGTTGTCCTGCTTTATGCAACCTCGATTCTGTTTGCTGATAGCATTCACCACCTGTATCTTCTGTTCAGGCCCTGTCGCATCTTTCCAACGCGTATTGCTCGAAGCGCAAAATACAGTCTCCAGCCCGGCTTGCTTTGATGTGGTGCAGGTCTTTGAACAATCATGCCCGTCTGTTTCACTGTGGGCAGATATTGAACGCTCCAAAGCGCGCTCGAACTTTACCGAAAGAGCGCGCGCGCGAGGAGGGGGGTGGGGGGTGGGGGGCGGACTTGCGAGCAAGGGGGGCAGCAGCAAGGAAAGACAAGCGCATTTTTGTTCACCTTCGAACAACGTGGGGAACTGAGGAAAAGGTATTTGGCTTGGGAAGGAAGGTGGGAGCGGGGTCAAAAAGGAGTGGTGATGGGGAGGGGGAGGGTTGGAGGATTCGTGGGGGGGGGGGGGGGGGGGGGGACGTATGCAGGACATGTACATGGTATGTGTGTGAGGGATTTTAACAACGAGAAAGGACAGTCGGTGAGAAACCACTGCTCACAGCCAGGTGGGGAAGTTTTTGTGTGCACAACGAGAGGCAAGCCGAGTGAGAGCGATCGTGTCTTTTTTTCTTTTTCTTTTTTTCTCTCTCTCTCTTGTTTTCTTTTCGTTTTGGTGTTGCTTTATGTCCACAGAAACCATCAGGCTTATTAGGGACGGGGAGTCCAGGACGACCGTTTTGACTTTCACACAGCTCCTGAGCACTGGGACCGTGTCTCAGTGTTTGCAGGGTTCACAAGGACCCAGACGGGATTGAATTAATTGTTTGCGAAGGAACTGGTGGCAATGCGAAAAAAGGAAAAGAAAAAAGTAGTAAATTTCTTCAGGTGTCTGCTTAGAGAGAGAGAGAGAGAGAGAGAGAGAGAGAGAGAGAGAGAGAGAGAGAGAGAGAGGTGGCGGCCAGATATAATGTTAAAAGTGCTTGTTCATGAAATTAACAAGGCAGTGCAGCAGAAGTGTGTGTGTGTGTGTGTGTGTGTGTGTGTGTGTGCGTGCGTGCGTGCGTGCGTGCGTCCGTGCGCGCGCGCATGTGTGTGTGTTGGGGCGGGGGTGGAGGGGAGATAATTCTAGTCTTCCTTTGATATAGATCTGTAGTGTTTTGTTCTTTGCTTAAAGCAAGAAAGAGCCCAGCAACACTGGGTCAAAGATCCGACGTGAACAGAATGATTAACCGGGCATTCAGAGGGTTCATTTGTGCTCCTACCCCCTCCCGCCCGCCCCTGCGGTAGTCTGTACCAGGTTGTGCCTGACAGGGGAGGTAAGACCGGTCTGTGCGAGGGGGAACAACCAAGAATTAGGGCCGGTCTGTGCTTTCAGCTGATGCCCAAAGTAGAAATGCGAACAGATAACGTTTCACAAACGGAGTCTAATACTTTTCATCCCCAAGGTTTGCATACCACACACTGTTGAGGAAGATGGGGGACCTGTATCAAGGGTCGCCAAACTGGTACGTACCTATACGCCCCCCCCCCCCCCCCCCCCCCACCGTCACAATAACACACACTGCTGGGGAAGGTGGGTGACCTGTGTCAGGGGTCTTAATACTAGTACACACCTAGACTCGCCCCACCCCTATCGCCACCCCATCACCACACTGGTGGAGAGGCGGGTGACCTGTATCATTGGTCTTCCAACGGGGTCCAACCTGGACTGCCCTCCCTCACCCCTAACACACACTGTTGGAGAGGTGGGTGACTGACCTGTGTCAAGGGTCTTAACGCTGGTATATACCGAGTCTCACCCCCACCACCACCCCCTGAACATCTGGTGGAGAGGCGGGTGACCTTTATCAGCGGTCGTCAAATTGGTACGTACCTGGACCCCCTCCCTCTCACCCTCCACCCCCTTATACCACAGACTGTTGGAGAGGTGGATGACTGACCTGTATCAAGGGTCTTAACACTGGTACACTAGACCCACCCCACCCCCACCGCCACCCCCTCAGCACACTGGTGGAGAGGCGAGTGATCTGTATACGGGTGACTTGTATCAAGGGTCTTCACATTAGTAAGTACTTGTAACCCCCCGTCACCTCCCCCACCCCACCCCATACCACACACTGTTGGAGAGGTGGGGGACCTGTATCAAGGGTCTTCACACTGGTACGTAACCCCCGGCGCCCCCTAAACACACACACACCGATGTTGGAGAGGTAGATGACTGTAACACCGATGTTGCAGAGGTAGGTGACTGTCAAGGATCTTCACCCTGCTACGTATCTAGGAACCCCCCCCACCCCCCACCCCCCATCCACCGACCTACCCCCATCCTTTTACCCCATTGGCTCACCCTGTCCACCGCGTATTCGGTGACACGGTTTGTCGAGGGCGGCCTGAAAAGGCAGCAAAGGCAAAACAAACAGCAGCCAGAACCGCAACGCTGGTCCTGCTAATTCGCTTTAATTCGCACCCTACCTCCATCGTCGCCGCTCTGTTAGCATTTGGCCCGACCTGACTCCGGCTGGAATTTACCGAACGTGCAACTGGGTGATTCGGAGAGGACAGAGTATGGGCCTTCACGCTCGAGGGTCGTGTAGGGTCAGACTGTTTCAGGTCTTAAGCCCATGCCCCCCCCTCCCCCCCCCCCCTTTTTGTTTGGGGGGGAGGGGGGGAGAGAGATGCTGGAAAGGAGGGCGGTGTAGGGTGGAAGTGTCCTGGAATGGAACCAGCTTGTTCCTACGGAGAAAACTCAGAGGATGTTTGAAATTTTGGGTATGTTTGAATTTTGTAGAGGACATCTGTAGTACGTTTTTTGTTTTGTTTTGCCGCAAGGAAAGATGTCGGGGGGGGGGGGGGGGGGAGGGGGTTAGAAAGTAGTCGGTATGTATGATAACGCCAATACCGCAGTCAGGGTATGCTGAAAGAGAATTTGACTACGAGCAGCTGTTCAATTGTTGGAACTCATTTTAAATTTGATCTCTCTTTCCCTACTTCCTCCCTGTGGAGTGTACACCTACAACAAGGTCGGCGGTAAGATCCATGATAGAGTCACTGAGCGAGACTTTGATTGGATGCCAGTATCATGATGGGGATGTGAATACCATGAGCTGAATTGTGTCCCTTTTTTGGATGGGCGGTCTTGTTGAATTACCTGGTGCGGGAGCGCTGTTCCTTTGAGTGTTCGAACTTGAAAAGCGGTCGTGATAAAAGTCGCGCGTGTTTCCTTTTATTCGGGGCACCCGCCGCTGCCTCGGTCATTTCCAGCTTCTTGTTCTCTCTCGCCGGGCTTTGCTCTTTTGTTTCGGTCTGGAACTGCGATTGTGACAGTTTTGGTTCTCCGCAAAATGCATCACAGAGAAACGGAGAGAGACGGAGAATCAATATTCGATTAACGCCCAAACTAGTTAATGACGCTACAAAAACAGTACGCGAGACGTCTGTTTACACTTTGCGGCAGAGTAGAATTTCCAGTTTATTAGGTTAGAATATAATCGATTCACTCCGTTCTTCTCTTTGGCGCTCGAGGGGTGCAGTTTTTGTTGTCAAGTGTGATTGATACTCGCGGGCCTGTATGGTGTGTGTGTGTGTGTGTGTGTGTGTGTGTGTGTGTGTGTGTGTGGTGCGCGCGCGCGCGCGTGTGTGTGTGTGGTGAGAGAGAGAGAGAGAGAGAGAGAGAGTGTCTGTGTGTGTGCGTGCGTGTGTGTGTGTGTGTGTGTGTGTGTGTCCATTTTGTCCGTGCTCCTCCAAAGGAGACCGAGGAGATCACAGCAGACCAGGGGAAGCCACTCCAGGAGGGATTGGACAGTGGGCAAGCTTTCGTGGAGTATGTTAATCTTGTCCTTGGCTAGTCTTGTTGCCATGGACACGGAAAACCTGTGAGGTGATCTCAGGAAATAATCTCCAGAAGAGAAGATAGGACTCTCTCTCTCTCTCTCTCTCTCTCCTCTCTCTCTCTCTCTCTCCGCCCCTCTCTCCACAGATCATTGCATAATGGTAGCAGAATAATCAATAATGATTGTGGCTACCCTCTAATGGAAGAACATACACGGCCCGGCATATATATCATATGTATTTCTTCAAGGCTAACAGTTCCAGTTACTAATCAACAGAGTGTTAGCCGGATACGTCTTGGGGGCGGCCGCAATTCCAGTCGCTGCATGTGAGTTGGATATTTCTCGTAGATGTAGTGAATTCTAGTCACTGTGGATAGTACTAGTTGGAAATATCTTGTAGATGTAATTCTAGTTACTGTGAACAATACTGGTTGAATATTTATCGTAGGCGTAATTGTAGTCATTGTGAGCAGTACTGGTTGGATAGTTAGCGTAGGCGTAATTCTGGTCACTGTGAACAGTACTGGTTGGATAGTTTTGAATCAGAATGTGTAACAATTCTAGTTACTGTGAAAGTACTGGTTGGATATTGCCTGTGGGTGTAATTCCAGTCGTTGTGAATAGATAATTTATTCTTCTAGACAAAAAACAAACAAACAAAAAACAATCACTGGCAACAGAACACTAAATGGTCAGCTGTCCCCTGCCTAATTTCAGTCGCTGTCAACACTCATAGCACCACTTGAATATAAAAAATTATAAAAAATTATGTGGATATGCTTAATTGCTGATACTGTTGGCAGAGCGCGAAAAGGATACTACTTCTGTGCCTAACTCGAGTCACGATCAGCGTAATATCAGTTGGATATTTCTTCACTAGTTGTAGGCCTAACTCCAGTCGCGGTCGATATAGTACTAGCTTGATCTCTTCCACGTCTACTGTAGACGGACCAGTATCTGGGTATTTGTCTTAATTCTAGGCCTGATTCCATTCACTATCAACGGAATACTACTCGGGCAGTGTAAATTTCTCACTGGCCAAATATCAGTCACTGTCGAAAGAGAAACTAATTGGATACCGCATTTCTCCTCGGCCTAATTCCAATAACTGTCAACAGAGCACAATGAGTCACAATTGCTTATCGCGAATCGGTAATTGGACAGCCTGTCACATTGTATTCAGGGGTCCAAGAGGTGACGAACAGCTAAACGTTGAACTCTGAGATTAGTGAAACCAGAGCTCAGGAACTGTGTGAAAATCGAGGCAGGTGTGTGAAAGAAGAAGTGGACGTCCTGAGCTCCCCGTCTCTGAGTCCGTACGGTCTCTATGGACGTAAAGCAACATTGAACTTGAACTAGTAATAACAGTGAGTCCAGGTTGAACTCTACCGCTTGTCCCTCTTTGTTTAGGGTGTCAGCTGAATCCGACTTTTTCATTGGGGCGGCAGATATATATAATAATAATAATTTTATATATATATAAATATATAAATATATATATATATAGAGAGAGAGAGAGAGAGAGAGAGAGAGAGAGAGAGAGAGAGAGAGAGTAACAACAGTCCAAGCATGTCCTGGTTTGAAAACTTTTACTCCAAATTTTCGCCCATCGTGGGGCTTTTTCAAGGCCTGCCCGGTCAGTGTTTTGTACGTTCCCGTCCCTAATAAGCCTGATGATTTCTGTGGACGTAAAGCAACACTGAAACGAGAAACGTTAGTAGCTGTAGAAATCAGAGGGGTCACCGCGTGCTGGGCTGCCTTGGCGCGTCCTGGGTGAGCGGTGGCGTGGCGGGAACCCCGGCCAGGCGTGTTCGCGTTTGTTCCCTTGCCGTACGAAGTCAACGTGTTTCATTAGGCTGCCTTCCCACGTCCCGCCACGCAGGCCGTCCACTTCCAGCAACCCAACACTCTGCAGACACTTTCCGACCCCTCACCGCACAATGCAACCATTGAACCCCCCCTCCCTCCCTCCCCCCCTCCCTCCGCTTTTTTTTTGGGGGGTGGGGGGTCCTTTTCTCAAAACCGGATTTTCGAGATTTTGCTTCTTACTATAGTCTAACTCTTTCTTTTCTCTCTCTCTCTCTGTTTTTCCTTCTTTCTCTTCTACTTCTCGTCTTAAATTCCTAGACCTCTGTTTATCCCCGCCTCCCCGAAAAGAAAGAAGAAAGACAGACAGAAAAGTGGGTCTATTGTTGGATTGGATCAATCGCCGGTGTAGGTATTGTGAGAAAAGATTGATAGTGCTTTGTGTTCCAGTGTGGGGCGCATGCCGCCTTGAATGGACTTGCGGGCTTAAAAAAAAACAAAAAATAAAACGGGCCGAAATCACGAGCAGGGGGAGGCGATGAAACCTGTGCCACAACGTTCAGGGCCCGGAGTCTTTTATTGTCACCTGCAAGCCTTCTGTCTCAGCGAGTGCATGGCCGGTGTTGTTGTGACCGTGTATCTTTCACAGTCTGGCATTTCCCTTCCGCTCGCGTCGCGGTTGGCAAGCTGGCAATGCCGTTGCCAAGGTGAACGTGTGTGCGGTGTACTAAGCAGCCCGGGGTATGGTTGACAACGCACTTGTCAGTCTATTTTAGGCGCTCGGAGCGTTTGCGCAAGCGGCCATATCCTCACCTTTATTAGACAGCGTGAATCTCTTTTAAAGAGAAATATTCAGTTAGTGTCGTTTTATTGTGCTTTAATCGCCGGGGGGTTACTGTCAAGGTTTTGCCCATGTTCCCAGAGAGAGAGAGAGAGAGAGAGAGAGAGAGTTGTCGGGAAGGGACAGGCCTGAATCTAAGAAACAATCTCAGAAAGTCTCGAATGAAATGTTCTTTAACCCCACCAGATTCTTTCGGGAAGTGTTGACGATGTTGTACTTTTGCACTTCTTGGCTGATAGGGGAAAGAGGCTTTCGTCTCTGTGTCAAAATGGTGCGAACTGTGTAAGGATCGTTACACCCCTAGCGACGCTCGCGACTACGACAGGTTTGGACCGGAAGCCGTGTTTGCTTCGTTGTGTCAAAATAATGTGGCCTGCGTGTAGGTTGTGACACTTCCATCTACTCTTGCAACCGCGACTGAGATCAGACCGGAAGTAGAATTATGGGACCATGGTGGCAGCTTTTTGTTATCTTTCTATGACCCATGCAAATAACAAACTGTTTATCCTGGAGTTAGGACTGGTTAGGAGTACGTAAATTGCTGCGGTAACTTATGGTAACTGATGTTTAAAGTGTCAAACGCCATGATCTCATGACCCGATTTGGCGCTCTGTGTGTGTGTGTGTGTGTGTGTGTGTGTGTGTGGTGAGAGAGAGGAGAGAGAGAGAGAGAGAGAGAGAGAGAGAGAACTCAAACTCAAAAACTTTATTTTACAAGGATTGTAATTTAGGTTCAGTCAAAAACCTAAACTAGTCCTTGCTAAGCTACTGGTGAATAGATATCAAAATACAGGCATTATTTATATACATATAGGCATGAATGAGTGAATGAAAGGTTATACATGAGAATTTCCACACAAAACATAGCGTGCTCACAGCGCCAGATGAACACATACCATACATCCTTCAGTTACACAGAGAGAGAGAGAGAGAGAGAGAGAGAGGAGAGAGAGAGAGAGAGAGAGATCGCAAGCGTTTTTGCGTTTAACCGTGTGTGTGAATGTATTAGTAGTGGATTATGAAGTTATAGCTTACGTTTATGATCTTTGTGAAATTCAAGTCTTGCGTGAAGTGGACTGTTTTCGTGTTTCGGTCAATCATGTAGTGGTGTCGCCAGACAGTATCTATCTACTGTCTCTGCCATGGTGTCGTGTGCAACCAACAGCTTCAGCAGCCAGCTAGCCAGCCTGGCGTCTCTTTGATGATGGAAATACCGCGTGCTATTTGGTCAGCAGAGTCTGCAGGACAGTGTCCCTGTTTGCTCTGGCCAGTCGACAAACACTGGGCACTCCTTTTCTTGCCCGTCTCCATTCAACCCCCACAGCCCCACCCCCATGCCCGATTTCCTACCCCTCTCCAGCACATCTTCAACAGAGAGAGAGAGAGAGAGAGAGAGAGAGAGAGAGAGAGAGAGAGAGAGAGAGAGAGAGAGAGAAAAAAGGGGGAAAGGCTTTACAGAGAGAATATCTTTGAGCCTCCCTGTAATTAGGCATTACTTCTCTCTCTCTCTCTCTACTCACACACACACACACACACACACACACACACACACAGAATGACCACCACCATGCGGTTGCTTCCAAGAGCGTTAACAATCTCTCTCGCACCCGCCCGCCCGCCGTCTCTCTCTCGTCCCCATCGTCCAGTCCCCTCCCCCCTCCTCGTCCCCCACCCCCCGAACTGTCTCGTCCTCATCCTCTAGTGCCCCCCCCCGCACAACCTTTCTCCTACACGCATACTTCCTGTGTGGAATTCCTTTGAGGGTTGCAGTTGACAGCCGCTCTCTGCTGGCCTGGCCTAGCCTAGCCAGGGCAGCCGGCAGGTTGTCTTTAGCCAAGCAAAGCCGTTGTTCCTGATTCGGCCATGTCAAGCTTGTCGCTGGCCAGGCTCAGTCCTCGTTGTTCCTGATTCCGCCGTGTCGAGCCTGTTGGCCCCAGTGGTGGTTTGTCACCGTTGATGGATGGAGACTCGCAGCGCAACAAGTCCACGTCCACGAACGTCCACGTCCACGTCTACACCGGCAGCGGCAGCGCGCTGGGACGGGGGTGGCCGGCGCTGCCGGACGACGACGGTGGTGGTGTGGGCACACAGTCATTTTCTTGTACACGTAGTTGGCGTACTCCATCGTCCCATTTTGGAACCGCCGCCCCCCCCCCCCCCCCCGCACCACAACCCCCACATCTTTACTCCCCCCCGTCCTCTTCCTGTCCCCGTGTCTCCCTGTGTGGTTGCTTACTCCAGGGTAAGTCAGCTTGCACCGTCGTACTCGTGCTAGTTAATGAAAAGGACTAGGTGTTAAACAGGTTTTGACTGAACCTAAACTGCATTCCTTGTAAAATAAAGTTTTCGAGTTCGGTGTACTCATTTTTTTAAACGTCGGAATTACTAACGGATATTTGTTTTGATTTTCTTCCGGATACGATGGACTCTTTAACATGTACGAACACGCCCTGCTCGCTTCTGTAACACACGAACCTATTGTGTTTCGCCGTGTTCGAAAGCCCTCCGCCATAAGACTGGGGAAAACAGCAACAACAACAACGAAACACAGAAGTGGCAGTGGAGAGAAGGGGGTGTACGTTGAGACTGGAAACTAAGGCAAAATAAAGACAACGAGAGAGAGAGTGAGAGAGGAGGAAGAGGAGAAGAAGAAGAAGAAAGTTAGAGGCAAAATGTTAATGCCCGACCCGAACCCAGTCGGGACTGGAACCGACGACTCTCACGAGTCGTGTCTGAACCACAGGGCTGCTTGTGCACCATCTCCGTGTTGCCGTCTTGCCATGGCAGCGATGAATAGGGCGGTTTTTATGGCCAACCTGCGTGCCGATTCCCATTCTCCAGCGGCAGGCGGAGTGTCGCCGTCCATCCTGACAGTCGTGTCTGTGGGCTGCCCCTGAGACCGAAATGGATCACTTCATAGACCAGTGGCTTTGGGGTTTTAGGTGGACTGGGGTCGATCACCAGTGTGGAATTGCTTAGTTGCCTGCGAAGGACGTTCACTCATGAGATTATATACAGTGAATTGTTAGCGTCCAGGTAGTTACAGTGTCCCGATGGTGAGTGTCCAGAGGTTGTTAGTGTCCCGGTAGTTAGCATTCAGGTAGGAGAATCTGAAGGGTGTGTTTCATGAAGGCAGTGTTGTTGTTGGGAAGAACTGCCCCCCCCGTTTTGTTGTTGTTGTTTTCAAGTGTTGCTTGATATGTGTTGAATGTTTCTGTAGCGATTGATTTATGAAGCACAAAGCTCCCCGGTAGCCATTAATATTATCATTAATATTGTGTGCGTGCATGCGTGCGTCTGTGTGTGTGTGTGTGTGTGTGTGTGTGTGTGTGTGTGTGTAAAGGAGGAGGAGAGATATGAGAGGAGAGACGGACAGACGGCGTGACAGTGATGAGTGAGTGTGTGGAACCCAGGCCTCATTATTGTGGGGAGGAGGGAGAGAGAGGCAGTACTGGTTGTAAGGAGTGGGCGGACAGTCAAACGGATGGCGTAACACCAATGGCTGTAATATTACCAGTGGCATTGATCAGAACACTGTAGCCCCCCCCCCCACCCCCCCGCCCCACCCCCCGCCACCCTCCCCCGCACGTCCCTAACTCTCGTCACCACTCATAATGCTTTTATTCTGTATATATTGGCTTTCTAGGAACTTAGAGCTCAGGAGCTGTGTGAAAGTCGAGGTGGACGTCCTGGGCTCCCGTCCCAAATAAGCCTACGGTTTCTGTGGACGTAAAGCAACACTTCAACAACGTTCTAGGAAGGCATCGGTCAGTGTACAGTATGTTGGCCATGGACCTAATTATTTAGGTCCATGATGTTGGCTGTCTCACCGGGTCCGAACGAGGAAGCCGGTAAAACCGGATGTTGTACATAACGGCCAAAACTGGTCCTGTTGTGACGTTGTCCATGCATCATGCTGACAGGCAACCAGTTATAGCGGAGCTAGTCTGGGTGTGGATTTTGAACTTCAGTGTAGCTTTTTGCTGTCTTGCTGGCGGGGACCGAGCTGTACCTAACGCTACACTGCCACCACCACAAAGGTTTCTGCAGTAACGTGAGAATTAACCGTTTTAATGCTGCGAGGGGCACAGGCACTGATACAGACACTGATACACTCTCAACAAAGCACACAACTTTGCAAGAGAACGGGGGAGCCGAAGCGGGGAATCGAACCGACGTCGTTCGCACGCCAGCCTGACTGACCGACCCCTTACCGCTGGGCCAGACCGGCTCACTGGTTAATCAGGCGCGCGGTTTTGTCGGATTTATTGATGAAGCATTCATAACGCCCGTTTGTTGTGTCATTTTGTGACTGTGCATACGCGGCAATAGACGCGTTATTGTTACGAAACCACTGAGGGTGTGTGTAGTTAATCGGAGGGTGTGGGGGTGGAGGGGGAGGGGGGGGGTGGGGAGGTGGAGGTAGGGCGTGGATGCATGCGTGCGTGTCTTGCGTCGAGTGCGTGCAATATATTGCTGGCGGCAGACGGCGACACACAAGAGGAACTTGCTTTCATTACGGAGCAAGGAAACCAACAACAAAAAAACAACAACAAAAAAACCCAGCCCAGCCCGTGCTCATTGTCGTTATCTAACTGCAATGAAATGAAGCCACTCAGCGTGAATAGTTTTCGCCTCGGACTTTTTAGGGGGGCAGTGCAGAAAAACATTGAAGCGAGGCACGCGAACTTGCAGCTAATAATCCCTCGGTTGGACAAGAGCGGGGAGAGAGAGAGGGTGGGTTGGGGGTGGGGGTTACATACACGCATGCGCTGTTTTCGTGGATGTCATCGCGATTTGTACACGAGTCGTTTCTTCTCAGGAGGCCGGTGTTAGGGGAGCTGGCTGCATGGTTCATTATTGATGCCCAGGCGCTGCATGCCTGGCTGCCTCGATCATGGCACGCCATGTCCCCCTCCTCCTCTTCCTCCTTCTCCTCCTCCCCCCACCCCCCTCCTCCTCCCAGCTCCCAGTGTACTTTTCCCAGCCCCAGTACGCGACTGTGGACCCCAAACTCAGCTCTGTGTGTGTGTCAGTGTGTGTGTGTGTGTGTGTGTGTGTGTGTGTGTGTGTGTGTGTGTGTTGTGTCAGTGTGTGTGTGTGTGTGTGTGTGTGTGTGTGTGTGTGTGTGTGTGTGTGTGTGTGTGTGTGTGTGTGTGTGTGTGTGTGTGTGTGTTGTTGCTGGTATCGATCTACGACCGCCCATCGGTGATCAATAATGAAAGTGGGTTTGGCACATGGACTGGTCTGCCTGGGATCCGGTTAACCCTTTGTCTGCCGCCAGTGATAACCCCCTGTGCTCTGCCCGTCCATCTCGGGAGTAGGTGGGTGGGTTTAGGAATGGAAGAAGAGGGTGTGTGTGTGTGTGTGGGGGGGGGGGGGGGGGTTAGCATCAGTGTCTTGTTTCATGGTTGAGTCTTTGAACTGATAGTTCTTTGATGCTTCACCAGCCTGCGCGCACAAATCTTTATGACTTTGAACTGATAGTGCTAGGAGGATGCTTAATTCCCTGTGCAGCCTGTGTCCATGAGCCGACGTCCCAACCTCCGAGCACTGGTTTTACGATATCTTTCTTCCTGAAGGTGCCGGAAAACGATGCTCCGGACCGTGCCCACGTCCATAAGTCTTTGAACTGATAGCAGAGATTTTCTTACTAAGGTGTGAATGTGTGTGTGTGTGTGTGTGTGTGTGTGTGTGTGTGTGTGTTGTGTTTTTGTTTTGTTCGTTTGTTTTTGCTGATAGTGAGAGGATGCTTGTACTTCTTGCGCGTGAAAGGTTTGTTCAACACCTGCATTCGTGTGCAGTCGTCTCGCTCGCACCGCCTCCCAACTGCGCAGTAAAATCGTAATTGACTTCTAGCTGCGCCGTCGTCTGTCGGCCTCCCCTGTCCAGCCACAGGGAGGATTGGGGTGAGGTCGGTGCAGGCAGGAGGTCCCTGATGAAATTGTCAGAGACGGGTCAGCACCACCAGCCAGGCCGGTGTCGGCTAGCTGGGTTGATACAAGGCCGGGCTAAGCTGGAAAGGGCCGCGACGGACGAAGGGAGGTCGCGGCCAAACTTGCTGGACCCAAGCCGGACCAACAGGGACTCCGGGAAGTTCTCGTTCCCCCCACCCCCCACCCACCCCTCCTCTGCCTCCACCACTGAGCTAGTTCCCACCAACTAGTTCAGTGGCCTCCACACACACACCCCTTACCGTTTTCCTCCCTCCCAGCCCTCCTCTCCCGCCCCCCCTCCCCCCCCCCCCCCCCCTCCCCAGCTCCACCCTCTATCTGTTCAGCACCCCGCGGGGAAGCCGGTTAGTAGCGAGCGGAGGATTTATGCGCACGCGTCAATAAGTTTTCATCAGCGAGTTATGGCTGTGACGTCTCGTGGGCTCGAGAGGAGGACACCGTCAGTTTTGACTGGGATGGAAACAGGGTGGTAGCCATCATCATCATCATCATCATCATCATCTGAGAAATGTTGCAAGGTTAGTGGTGGCGGTGGCGAACTTATCTAAATGCGATCTTCGCTATGGTTATGGGAGGCTATAGGCTGTGAGAGAGCATACATGGCCCTGCCTAGGCACCGTCCGTTTTCTGGTAAACAGTTGGGTTCATTTCAGTGTTGCTTTACGTCCACAGAGACCTTGAGGACCAGTAGGGACGGCGAGCCCAGGACGACCACCTCGATTTTCACACAGCTCCTGAGCTTGAAATACAAGGATACAAGGATATTTATTTGCCAATGAAATTTAAATATACGGCGAGCCCAGGACGACCACCTCGATTTTCTCGCAGCTCCTGAGCTTGAATTACAAGGATACAAGGGTATTTGTTTGCCAATGACATTTAAATTCAAGTTCAATGTTGCTTTACGTGCACAGAGACATATTAAGGACTGTTAGGGACGGCGAGCCCAGGACGGCCACCTCGATTTTCACACAGCTCCTGAACTCTGAATACAAGGATACAAGGATATTTATTTGCCAATGACATTTAAATTAAATAAAGCTCAAGTTCAATATTGCTTTACGTCCACAGAGACCATCAGTAGTAGAATTAGAGGACGGGGAGCCCAGGACGGCCACCTCGGCTTTCACACACCTCACGAGCTCTAAAATAGTTGGGTTAAGTAAGTAAACATGGTGCTTAACGTCCACAGAAACCATAAGGCTTATTAGGGACGGGGGGAAGGGGGTATGGAGTGGGGAAGAGGGAGATTATATACCTATTGCTACACTGTCACCACCAGAATGACTTCTGCATTAAGATGGGCAGCGATGAGAGTCATTTTAATGTTTCGGTAGGAAGTGATGGACAAAGTCACAAGACAGTGTCCACAAACCACAACCTTTTTGAAGAGAAAGGAGAGCCGAAGCGGTATCGAACCGAGGTCCTTCCGCTTACCCGCCTAACGCCTTACCGCTAGGCCATACCGGCTCACAAATAGTTGGGAGGGAGGCAGGAAGCTATATAGGCCGGGGTGTCGGTCCTTTTTTCAGCGTTCAGGATCTGTGTGAGAGTCGAGGTGGCCGTCCTGAGCTGTCCGTCCTAACGAGCCTTCTGGTTTCCGTGGACGTAAAGAATTATTGAACCGCGCTTCGGCATTGGTCACAACTTGTCCCTAATATGTCAGCTGACATCTGAGGACATTAAGCATCACTTCATCATCACCTTTTTTCAGTGTACGCACAGAGGTGTTGGACACTTAGCGGGCGTCTGGGGTACATCATCCTTCTTGCTTCAGCATTTTTGCGTGCTCCCTTTGCGCTCCTTCGTCTTCTTTTTGTTTTTGGTTCTCTCTCTCTCTCTCTCTCTCTCTCTCTCTCTCTCTCTCTCTCTCTCTCTCTCTCTCTCTCTCTCTCTCTCCCCCTTCTGTCTCTCTGTCTCTCTGTCTCTGTCTCTCTCTCTCTCTCTCTCTCCCTTCTCTCTCTCCTACCCCACCCCCTTCCCGACCACTCATTATTTTGCTCATGAAAGAAGCTATGTTTTTTTGTTTTCTGATATTTGCTCCCTACCTCTGTCTGTCTCATATTCTCTGTCTCTGACTCTGTCTGTCTGTCTGTCTGTCTGTCTGTCTGTCTGTCTGTCTGTCTGTCTGTCTCTCTCTCTCTCTCTCTCTCTCTCTCTCTCTCTTCTTCTTCTGTCTCTCTGTCTCTGTCTCTCTTCCTCTCTCTCTTTTTTCACCTCCCCCCCCCCCCTCTCTCTCTCCCTCTCTCTCTCTCGACCCCTCTGTCTACCCCCACCCCCGTTCTCCATTATCTCCTCCCTGCCTGATAGTTCTTCCCGATCGAGGAGAAAAATGGTGGGGCCCGAAAAAAATTTTTTTTCCGGGTATAAAAGTGAAAGGGGAAAAAAAGGGGGGAAAAAGAGAGAGAGAAAAAAAAGGGGGGGGGGGGGGGGGGTTTGGGGGGGGGGACTAGGTACTTGTTCGCAATGTGCGAGGCTCGAAGGATACTTGCTGTCTGTGTTCTCAACTCGGAAATGTGCGGGATTTTTTCTTCTTCTTCTTCTTTTTCTCTCCCCCCTTGTTGCGGCTTATTACGTGAAGTTGATTTGTGTTGGGTGAACGGTTAACTTTTTTTCTTTTTTTTAACATGCAGAATAATAGCCGAGGTAATTCGTTTGTGTGACGTGTTTAACCCTACACTGGCTCCGAGGGTACTGGCAGGGATAGATATCCCATGACGTTGAGGAAAGAGGGATTGTACACACCTGGCGCTACACAGTCAGTGTCGCCACCAGAATCTGTCATTCTGCCTGAAGACGGGTCGTGATGTCACCTCCGGTGTGGGCTGAATGAACAAGGACTAAACTGAACTGAACTCCCATCGTTTTCTCTCTCTCTCTCTCTCTCTCTCTCTCTCTCTCTCTCTCTCTCTCTCTCTCTCTCTCTCTCTCTCTCTCTCTCTCTCTCTCCACCAATCAGATTATGTATAAAACTGCATTTGACAAGTGACATACAAGCACACACTCAGTTATTTATTATACATGAAAACAGTGTTACGTGTTCGACTGATCTTGTCATAATCGTCCTCACACGAGTCTCATCGATATGCCCGAGAAGGATTCCCAAGCCGTCTTAACCAAGACGTCTACGCGTAAAGTGTGTGTGGTGAAAGTACAGCACGTGGTCTGGAACTTTGACGATACTCGAGTGTAGCTGTTTCGATCTCGAATGAGCCCAGTGGGCGAATCAGAAATGTGGCAATTACAGGTGAAGGGGAATCGATTTCTTTACCGCCGGAAAGGCGCTGTTAACCTTGTCCACGCTTATCAACGTCATTTTGTTTGATCTATAAACATTCATCAACACCGCTACGTTGTCCTTCTAGTTTTACGTGTTGCCCGGCACTTTGCCGTAACGCATTTTCCCTTTCTTTGTTTTTAGGCACGATGACGTCAGGTCGCTGTCGCGACACCTGGAGACGTCGGTGTACCGCGGTGACGTCAGTGGCGTTCAGGACAGTTGCGAGGTGTTCACTCACCTGGCCACGCGGCTTAACCGACTGGCCACCGCCAACCATGACGGTAACGGCACCGTCAGCAACGACACACTGCGGCTGGCCGAGATTCGGTTCCATCTGTTGCAGACCCTCAAACACATGCCCCTTAGGGATCAGGTAATTGTGTGTGTATGTGTGTGTGTGTGTGTGTGTGTGTGTGTGTGTGTGTGTGTGTGTGTGTGTGTGTTGACTGTCTGTCTGTCGGGCTGTGCCAGTCAGCATCTTAATTATTTCTACCTATCTTTGCTTACTTGAGTCTTAATGTCGTCCTCAAATGGCACTCGACGTATTAGGGACAAAACTACCCCTCTATGGGACTTGTGTGTTTTAAATGTTGCGAAAAATATGAAGGCTCTCTCTCTCTCTCTCTCTCTCTCTCTCTCTCTCTCTCTCTCTCTCTCTCTCTCTCTCTCTCTCTCTCTCTCTGCTCTCTCTCGTGGGTGGGGGGGGTCTGAAAGAATGAAAACAAAAAGGCCCATGAGAGTGTGTAACGATCAGCATCAGTCAGAAAGGTCATCCCTTATGTTTTAGTGGGTTTCTCTCCCCTCCCCCACCCCCACCCCCCCGCCACCCCCAATGATGTCATGAACGTTGTACGCATTGTTAAATGCGTGAACAAGATCACGTACATCCATGACGCTTCTAGCTTCTGCTTGTAACCTGCATTCGTGCAGTCCAGGGACATCGTGCATTCACACACTCTCGCGCTGGGCAAAAAACACAAAAACTAACTGTAATTGTGTGGGACAGTCTTTAGCGACAGCTCTTCAGCTGTGCATGGTAATGCCCTAACTTATCTTCGTGGAAGTTTAATTCCACTCCATGCAAGTTCTTGATTTGCAAGTGATCCATTTCGAAGGTCACATGGGGAGTCCTTCAAGTTCAGTGTTGCTTTAAGTCCACGGAGACCATGAGGACTATTAGGGACCGGGTGCCCAGGACGGCCACTTCGACTTTCACACAGTTCCTGGGCTCTCCCAGGGGAGTCGGAGAGCAAGCAGAAATTTGTAGCCAACTCTTCGATTTGAATGCGCTGACTGAGAATTTATTCTCCCTGTCGATGCTTAGACAGTTAGCCGATTGAATATTTGTGTTCTTGTTATAGTGATTGAGCAATCCAAATGCTAACTTAAAAAAAGGGGGAGGAAAGTTAAAGGGGAGAAAAGCTATGCATTAGCTGACGCTCAGGGCCGTCCCAATGTTAAGGTTAAAGTGAACACACACAAAAGAACAAAAAAAGAAGAAGGAAAGCTGTGCATTAGCTGACGCTCAGGGCCGTCCCAGTGTTAAGGTTAAAGTGAACACACACAAAAGAACAAAAGAAGAAGGAAAGCTGTGCATTAGCTGACGCTCACGGCAGGGCTTATGTTTACCAGGGTATTGACGGGGTAGAGACAGCATGGAGAGTGAAGACGGATTGTACGTAGCGCTTGGTGTGGCTGTCTGTTGCAGGTGGAGGTGGGCAAAACGTTACGTTGTCTGCTCTACGCTACTCTGACCGTGTCGGAGGTAGGTGCCTGCCCGGTTGGTTTACAGTTTGTATGAGCTGTCTCTCGGGGACGTGGGGTGTTGGTGTATGTCTTTCTATGTGCCCTTTGCCTGTTCCTAAGTATTACACGCGTGTACGTTTCAGCTTGTTATGACTGATCCCCCCCTCTCTCTCTCTCTCTCTCTCTCTCTGAGTCTCTGTCTCTCCCTTCGTCCTTCTCATTCTCTCTGTGCTTTGTTTGGCTCTCTCTGTCTCAAGCTGTTTCTGTCAGTCTGTCCGTCTGTCTCTCTCTCTCTCTCTGAGTCTCTGTCTCTCCCTTCGTCCTTCTCATTCTCTGTGTGCTTTGTTTGGCTCTCTCTGTCTCTCGCTGTTTCTGTCTGTCTGTCTGTCTGTCTCTGTCTCTGTCTTTGTCTCTCTGTCTCTGTCTCTGTCTCTGTCTCTGTCTCTCTCTCTCTCTCTCTCTCTCTCTCTCTCTCTCTCTCTCTCTCTCTCTCTCTCACACACACGTCCTCGACCCAGCACCTCATCAATCAGTCTTATTTCTTGATCCTGGTTCCCCAGCGACAAGAACTTCCGAGCTATACTGCAGCTTTATAAGCTGACTGGGCTAAGAACGAATGAAACCATTGTTGTCACCACGTTTGCTTGCATTCACGAGCCGCGAAGAGTTGTCACTATAGGTTACCACTGTGGCACCCATGCACTCAGTATATTATTCGGTAGAATAGAGTCCAGAGTACGATGGTGTGTGTATACTGCTATGTGTAATAAGAGTCTAGAGTACATGCAGTACTGCCGTTGCGGACTTGAGCTAACGCCGACCAGACTGGGTCTCGCACAGTAATGGGTTTATTGGACACTGGAGAGAAGTCAAGTTGTGCGGTGAAGCTGCTTCGAGTAACTGATGAAGTGGAAGCTTCTCTACGAGTTGTACAGGAGTAAAACCAGGTTTTTCGTTGTTGTTGTTGTTGTTTTAAGAGGAAGGGGCAAAGAGACGTACACTGCTACAGCTTGGGGGTGAGGTGAGTGGGATGGGAGTGGTCTAAATGATAATGCAGTTTATGAGAACAATTGGTGACCTGTCCTTTACAAGGGAATGACGACGAATGAAAGGAACTTAATGAATTTTTGAAGTTATGTTTCGATCGAGTGAAGACGAGGTGCAACGGTAAGGAGGTACGTTATGGAGGTCAGAGAACGGGGCCGATGCTTTGCGTCTTTTTGGACGTTGGTTGGTACGCGATCGAGTGACGACGAGGTCTAACGTCAGTGGAAGGTGGCATGTTGTGGAGGTTAGAGAACGGGGGCGGATGCTTTGCGACTTTTGGGACTTTAGTTGCTATGCGATCGAGTGACGACAAAGTCCAGCGGGAAAAGAAGGAGCAGTATCTTGGAGGTGAGAATTTATGGCGGGTACTTTAGGACTTTCTCGGTGTCTGTTTACAGCGAATGACGACGAAGTCCAAAGGGAATGGAAGAATTCATCTGTGGAAAGTCAGACACTAGAGATAAAGCGCCTGGTGAAGGCGGGTGTGTGTGTGTGTGGAGGGCGGGGGGGGGGGGGGGGGGGGGGTTTGGACATGTTAGGAGCGAATGAAGACGAGGTCCAACGGGAATGGAAGGAGTCATGTCTGGCAGGCTGGAACACCGGAGGTGCTTTATGACGTTTCTCGATGTCTGTTATGAGCGAATGACAGCAATCAAGGCCCAACGGCATGTGGAAGGAGCCAGCTCTTGGAGGTGAAGGGAGTGAAGGATATGACCTTCTGGACGTCTGTTATGAGAGAATGACGACGAGGACCAACGAGAATGGAGGTCGCCTTCTCTGGCAGGTTGGGATTGGGGTGTGGTGGGGTGGGGGGTGTAGGTAGGTAGGTAGTGTTGCTTAATGTCCTCAGATGTCAGTTGACATATTAGGGACAAGCTGAGACCAATGCCGAAGCATGGCTCAGTAAAGCTTTACGTCCACGGAAACCAGAAGGCTCGTTAGGACGGACAGCCCAGGACGGCCACCTCGACTCACACAGCTCCTGAACTATGAGGGTGTGGTGTGGTGGGGGTTTGCTTTATGGCCTGTCGCACAGTCTGTTACGATTGAGTGACGACGAAGAGCAACGGGAATGGAGGGGCCGTGTCTGGCAGGCTCCACGGAGGGCCCGAGATGGACGCGGGTGTTTCATGACTTTGTGGACGTAGGCCAACGGGCGGCGAGTCGTCACCTAGCACAATACAATTTGCCATACCGTGCGTCGCGCTCATCGCGCATCGATTTCGCATCAGTCATGCAGGCGGGGTCCCAGTCTCGTCTGGTGGATGCCTGTATTTGGGCTTGCCGGCTGGCCAGTCTCATTGCGGTTGGCGGTTGAGGTTCCGAAAGAAGAGGACGCCCCCCTCCCAAAGTGAATCTCTCCCCTCCCAGCTTGCTTCCTACCATGGACAACTCGCACTCCATCTCTCTCTCTCTCTCTCTCTCTCTCTCTCTCTCTCTCTCTCTCTCTCTCTCTTCGACACACTGACACTCTTTGAATCCCGCGGATGTATGAATGAAGGTCCCCTTCGCTGAAGGCCCAGAACTATCTGTAGTCCATTTTTAGGCCTGGAATAGATCAGAATATAGCTTTTCATGCTTAAAATACTGCCAGAATGCAGCCATTTTTTTTTAATTTAAAAAAAATCTCGATTCGTTCTGTGTGAATCCCCCTCCTCCCCCAGTCCTTGTCGAGCGTGATGTGTTTCTTGCTTGCATTGGGAATCGTACTTTAGTTTCTGATTTGGTAGTATGTTTTTCGCCCTTGTGTGACCTTCGCGTTTGATTGGGCGTTAAATGTCAAGTAACTAGCCACTCAGCATCAACGTAAGTGAGGTTCATCATCCGTAACGACGATACGCTGAGTTCACAGACTTTCCCATTGAGATCAAATGGCATATATGTATAGAGAGAGACGGGAGGGAAGTGTGTGTGGGGGGGGGGGCCTGTAGAAACAGACTTTCTAAACAAGGACCCCCTCCCACCCCCCGCCCAACCCAACATCCCCTCGCCCCGTCTCTCTAGTTTCTATTCTGTTGCAAGCTGAAGCCGGTGCTGGATGAGATAAGAAGTGGTGGCAAAGTTTCTTCTTCTTTTTTGTTTGTTTGTTGCTTTTGTGTTTTTGTTTGTTTGCTTTGTTTGCCATCAGGGTTTCAGCAGGGCTCAGTTTGGGTACAAAAAGCAGCCTCTACCATCAAATGACAGCGACGCTGACAGCTAACTTCTCCCGTTAAGTTTAACCTCTTCCATGTGTGGACAATGGACAAAGAACGAACACCGCCGATCTTTTGTTACATAGAACGTACAGATAGCTACATATAATACTGCGGCGGGAAGGTGGCGGGCTGATGCTACGTACGTACGGCGGGCAGGCAGGCAGGCGCTAAGTGCGCACAGCGACTGAAATATTGATGGAGGCTGCACTGGGGAGGACGTGGCATTTTGCAGGACGGGTCCGGGTCCTCCTAACAGGCGTCTCTCCCTCGCCTTGAAGCACTGCACCGGCCGGGGCACGGGACCTTCATCGCCGTCAGGGAAATGACGGTAATGCTGTTCGGCAGCCCGCGTAACCGTGTTGATTGGTCATGACCGTGGGACCGTTGCCCTGTAAACACGTACGCCAGCTGTTCTGTTCTGTTGGTGCGAGGCGGACTTTGACCGACTGCCGTTAACTGGTGCCCCCGCTGAGGGCTACCCCGGACGCAGAAATATTGAGGCAACTCAGGGGCGGTCTAAGTGTTCGCGTGCGCTGCTGCTGCTGCCCGTACGCAGAAATATTAAGGTCCTTGGGGGTGGGGGGGGGGGGGCAGAGGGGCTTAAAGCTCAGGGCGGTCAAAGTGTTAACATGCTGCTACCCCCTCGCAGAAATTCACGCAGCCTTGGAGTGGGGCGGGGAGATGTCACCCATTCACGCAGCCTTGGAATGTGTGTGTGTATCGGGGAGGGGTGGTGGTGTTATCACCCATTCCCGCAGCCTTGGAGTGGTGCGGGGGGGATATCAGCCATTCACGCAGTCTTGGAGTGTGTGTGTATGTGTGTGTGTGGGGGGGGGGGGGATATCACCCATTGATGCCGCCTTGGAATGGGGCAGGGGATCGGGCCGGGATATCGCCCATTCATGCCACCTTGGTGTGGGGCAGGGGATATCGCCCATTCATGCCACCTTGGTGTGGGGCAGGGGATATCGCCCATTCATGCCACTTTGGTGTGGGGCAGGGGATATCGCCCATTCATGCCACTTTGGTGTGGGGCGGGGGATATCGCCCATTCATGCCACCTTGGTGTGGGGCGGGGGGATATCGCCCATTCATGCCACCTTGGAGTGGGGCGGGGGATATCGCCCATTCATGCCACCTTGGAGTGGGGCGGGGGATACCGCCCATTCATGCCACCTTGGAGTGGGGCGGGGGATATCGCCCATCCATGCCACCTTGGAGTGGGGCGGGGGATATCGCCCATTCCAGCATCCTTGGAGTGGGGCGGGGGATATCGCCCATTCATGCCACCTTGGAGTGGGGCAGGGGATATCGCCCATTCATGCCACCTTGAAGTGGGGCAGGGGATATCACCCATTCATGCCACCTTGGAGTGGGGCGGGGGATATCGCCCATTCATGCCACCTTGGAGTGGGGCGGGGGGATATCACCCATTCATGCCACCTTGGAGTGGGGCAGGGGATATCACCCATTCATGCCACCTTGGAGTGGGGCAGGGGGATATCACCCATTCATGCCACCTTGGAGTGGGGCAGGGGATATCACCCATTCATGCCACCTTGGAGTGGGGCAGGGTTATCGCCCATTCATGCCACCTTGAGTGGGGCAGGGGATATCACCCATTCATGCCACCTTGGAGTGGGGCGGGGGATATCGCCCATTCATGCCACCTTGGAGTGGGGCGGGGGATATCACCCATTCATGCCACCTTGGAGTGGGGCGGGGGATATCACCCATTCATGCCACCTTGGAGTGGGGCAGGGATATCACCCATTCATGCCACCTTGGAGTGGGGCAGGGGATATCACCCATTCATGCCACCTTGGAGTGGGGCAGGGTATCGCCCATTCATGCCACCTTGGAGTGGGGCAGGGGATATCACCCATTCATGCCACCTTGGAGTGGGGCAGGGGGATATCACCCATTCATGCCACCTTGGAGTGGGGCAGGGATATCACCCATTCATGCCACCTTGGAGTGGGGCAGGGGATATCACCCATTCATGCCACCTTGGAGTGGGGCAGGGGATATCACCCATTCATGCCACCTTGGAGTGGCGCAGGGGATATCGCCCATTCCAGCATCCTTGGAGTGGGGCGGGGGATATCGCCCATTCATGCCACCTTGGAGTGGGGCAGGGGATATCGCCCATTCATGCCACCTTGGAGTGGGGCGGGGGGATATCACCCATTCACGTATTCTTGGGTGCGGTTGGGGTGATTCCAGGAGATCTGGAGAGGAGATCCACCCAGGGAATAGGGAAAGAGGAGGTGGGGGGGGGGGGGGGGGGGGGGGAATAGGTTGGGGGCGGGGGGGGGGGGGGGGGCAGCTGTGTATATAAATACCCTGGGGAAAGAAGGTGGCGGGAGGAGGAATAGGCTGACCCTCCAAACCACAGCCGACTGCCCCGGACATGCTGGTGCTGACGCGGAGTGAATGTCGTGTGATCAATAGCTGGCTGGCATCGGCTTTGGCATTGCGCTGCAGGCCAGCACCCAGTAAGCCGCAAGTGGTCTGGACAAGTCAAACAGGGCCGCGGTCTTTGTGTAGCGTTATCATCCCTTCACGTTGGGGCACGCGCACACACCCACACACCCACCCACCCACACACACACACACACACACACACACACACACACACACACACACACACACTCACACACACACATACACACACACACACACACACACAGCACTACACTAACGCACACACGAACCGAGTGAGAGAATGAACTGTTCACTGCTAGTACACGGAATGCCTGTAAGCGTTTATATATATATATATATATATATATATATATATATATTATATATATATATATATATAAAAATCTGATAAAAATCAAAGAAAAACAACAAGTTGGCATAAAATTTCCCTGGAGGGTGAAGAAATAGCCTGTGGGCTATATATATATATATATATAATGTGTGTGTGTGTGTGTGTGGAATGGCTGTGGCTATAATTATTTGCCCTTGCGCCACGCATACGGAAATCTGGTTAAAGAATGTATGACAACCAAACCGATTATTTGTTAGTTTTATTCTCTCTCTCTCTCTCTCACTCTCTCTCTCTCTCTCTCTCTCTCTCTCTCTCTCTCTCTCTCTCTCTCTCTCTCTCTCTCTCTCTCTCGGTGGTGGTGGTTGCATATGGTTGTTACGGCGTTTTCCCTTTTCTTCGCCAGTGGCTGACTTTGAAAATATATAAAACAGCTTTAAAGATCGCGAGGTTTTTTCTCCAGATTATGGCAACTGACGCCTAGATCGTGAGTTTTTTCCACATTATGTTACGGCAAATGACGCCTGGAATCCACAAGCGCCGGCATACCGCTCGACAGTTTTCACGTCGTCGTTGTCTGCCGTGCGGCTCGTGTTTTATGGCTTCCAGTCCTGGCTGCGCCCACACCCGGCAACTTTATAGGCTCAGTACCCGCCGTCCGCGCACAATGCCCGTCCTGTGTGTCGGGTACAATCGTTTATTTGTGGGTATGCATATCATCAATACCAAAGGGCATGGGTGTAGCGACCTGCAGTTTCTGTGGTCGCGCCTCCTCCCTCCATTGTTCACTTGCCGTTGAGGGAGACGCAACAATGGCTACAGGAAGTAGAGAAAACAAAACGGTGTGTGTGGGTGTGAGTGAGTGTGTGTGTGTGTGGGGGGTGCAGCAGCTAATTTCGTGTGTTGGCAATGATGCAGTTTGGATATTTGAATATGAATGAACCCGAGATGGCTTATTATTTTGTTTGTTAGGTTAATGAGAAAAAAGGGTTGGTTTTTGTTGTTGTTTTGGGGGGAGAAGGGGGGGGCTGGGGGGGGAGATACATATATTTTACATTTAGTTTTTAATAAAAGAAAAGAGGCAGAGGGTGGAGTAAGAGAAGACACCCACCCACCCACCATCCCCACACCCCAACACTTTCACACACGCGTGTACGCACATGTGTGTGTGTGTGTGTGTGTGTGTGTGTGTGTGTGTGTGTGTGTGTGTGTGTGTATACTTGTGGACGTCGGTAGTGTTGGAGGCGAGTTATCGATTGGATGAGAGTGATGAGCGGCATTAATATTCCCCAGTCAGGACGACAAACGACTGTAATTCTTAGTAAGTCATAATGATCCCCCGTACGACCGGCCACAGCGACATGGGAAGGAGGGAACCATGAGGGAATGGAAGGGGGGTGGGGGTGGGGGGGTGGGGGAGATAGGGATGGAATGAGCCAGGGAGGGGCTGAGAGAACCCTGGCTGGAGGGAGGGAGGGAGAGAGCTAGACGGGGAGGGAGAGAGCCAGGGAAGGACTGAGAGAACCCGGGAGGGAGGGAGGAAGAGAGCCAGGAAAATGAGAGAGAGAGAGAGAGCCAGAGACGGAGGGACAGATCGGGGGGGGGGATGCCAGGAGGGACTGACAGAATCTGGGAGGGAGGGAGAGATCCAGAGAGGAAAGGAGGGAGAGAGCCGGGGGTAGGGGGAGGGAAACAAAGCAGAAGTCCCTCCTCCCCCCCCCCCCTTCCCCCCCACTGGGGACTGACCGTACACACTGTAGCGGTAAATACCAACAACCTTCGATCCTTGCGTCTTTTCTAATGCGGTTTGCCTTCTTTTTTAAAAACTTCTCCCTGATATAATCGTCATGGTAGACTAGGCTTAAAATGCCAGTTATGTATCTGTCTTTTCTAACTTAACGATGCCAGACGTCGTTTTGGCGGCGCTTTGCCCAATGTGGATTGGCCCCCTTTCCTGTGGCCATCGGGTGCTGATGGTCTGATCCCCTGGATCCCAGTCATCTGTCACCGACCACGGTGTCTGGACACTTCCCGTCTGCTGCTGGTCTTATTCGTACAGCGCTGACCACAGTCTGATTCTTCTGTCTGCGTTTTGTGCACCACTCTCCTTTTCACCTCTTGAGCCCGCCCTAAGCCGTTGTGCGCTTATGGGCCTATTCTGTTCACGCGTACTGCAGTTGAACTGGCCATTTCGTCGGTCCATACCAAGCTTTTGTTTCGGGCCTTTTGCGCTCGAGGAATTTACAGGGAGTGAATGATTTGGACAATTCACGTCATGCAGCAGTTTCTATGGGAGCTTGTGGTACTTTTTGGGATGTCTTTGTCTAGTGGGGGTGGGGTGTGTGTTTCGGTTTTTGTTGATGTATATTTGTTTGACGAATGAGAGAAAACGGGGCGGGGGGGGGGGGGGTGAAGAATGGATAGTGGACAATATTTTTGTCATCAGAAGTGAAACCTTTCTGCCCACCCCCACACCCCTTGAAAGCCTTCTACTTACTTCGTTATCCCTTATCGATTTGCACGCAACTTCGACACTGTAAACGGTTGCCCCTACCTGCACTCTTTTTTTCTGTCTTTTTTTCTCTTTTTTCCCCCTCTAATTTCCTTTTCCTTTCAGTTTTGCGGAAAGAAAGAGAGGGGGGTGGGGGGGGGGGGGGAGGGACGATAATCCAGGGAAAAAAAATGATGATCCAGTTGTTGCTGCCTTACAGTGGTGCAAGCTGATCGCTTCATCACTGGGAGCAGTGGAGGGCTCCGTTCAACCGACCTGTTTTCAGCTCCTATCTGGTCTCTTCCTCCTCCTCCTCTTCCTACTTCTCCTCCGCGGTCACCGGCTCAGACAGTCGCTTCCCTCGGGGGACGTGTGTGTGGTTATAGATTTTGCCGGCTGGTTTTATCGGAAGTCCCCTCACGGCTGAGCTGTGAGGCATAAAGACAGGGACGGTGCCAGAGTAGCTGTCCGTTTCTGGTACCGGCGCCCATTAAAAGCGGCCAACAGCAATTAGTAATTGACCCGTGTTAGACAAGCTGTCAGAAAATGGGTTGTGCTAGCTTTTGGTCCGTGTGACCTGCCCAACGTTTCAGGTGGTTCCAGGAAGTCTGTCTGTGGGCGGCATTGATTATGCATGTATTATTCGCGTGTGTGTAATAGTCATAAGGGTCGAAGTTGTTTGTCTCTCTGCTGCAGAATTTGGTTTGGTTGATGCGGCTGTTTCCACACACACCAAACAGCGACTACTTATTCCTGCGTGAAATTTGCCGTATATTACGCGCGCGCGCGCACAGAGAGAGAGGGGCTCATCGTTCGTTCTGTTCTCTCTCTCTCTCTCTCTCTCTCTCTCTCTCTCTCTCTCTCTCTCTCTCTCTCTCTCTCTCTCTCTCTCTGCGTGTGTGTTAAATGTTTGTTGTTGTTTTAAGCAACAAGACCTGTTCAAATCGAGCACGAATTAAGGTCACACTAAGTCAGTTCAACCTGTACTGATGGGCATGCCCTATGAGCCCTACCTCCCAGAACGTACCTTAAATACGAAAACCGAAAGTAGAGGGGGGGGGGGGGGGGGGGGGAGAAGAAGAAGAAAGAAACCAGTAAGTAGGCTAAGTAACTTTTCTGAAACAACCAAGAAAGAAACAATATAAAACAACAAAACACGAAGAGGAACTTTTAGCTAGGGAGAGGGTGTGTGTTGGGAGGTGGGCGTGGGGAGGGCGTCACAGCTAGACCATTAGTCTGATCCGCTGGGAGCATCGCTTTCTGGTACCTTCCTCATCGAAAGGATGTCGTAAACCAGTGCTAGGAGTTCGACGCTGGATAAATACATTTCTAGACTGCGTGTGCCTGTTTCGCTCAGTCCATGGCTATACCTTTAAAAAAAAAATCTTTAAAAAAAATCTAAAAAAATCCACAAGTAAACGTTGTTTGATAGAAACCAAGACAGAGAGGATTTAACGCTATTGGTTCCTCTGCCCGAAGCCAGACTTGCAGCCCTTCCGAGCCCAACTGCCCGTCACGAGCTTTGGGACCGCATGGCACACACAGGCAGAGACAGGGAGATTGCTGGTGATCGTGTTTGTGTGGACAAGGCTAAATGCATGGAAACGCGCCTCGTCTCACATTGGAGGACATCGTTCTTCACTCGGTTAACTCTCGATCCCCCAAGAGCCCCTTTTATGTTGCTTATTGAAACAGGCTCACGCTCCGTTCTTTACCCACTGTGCGTGGTGGTGGTCTTTCAGATTTTTTTCCTTCCCCCCCCCCCCCCCCTTTCCCTTCTTCTTTTGTTTCTTCATTCTTGAGCCGTTCGTCCAGCGTCATATTCATAAGCGGAGCATCATATTACGTGCCTGTCGATTTCATTACAGGAATTGGTTTCAAGTTGAGAGAGAGAGAGAGTGTGTGAGTGAGAGAGAGAGAGAGAGAGAGAGAGAGAGAGAGAGAGAGAGAGAGAGAGAGAGAGATGTGTGTGTGTGTGTGTGTGTGTGTGTGTGTGTGTGTGTGTGTGTGTGTGTGTGTGTGTGTGTGAGTGAGAGAGAGAGAGAGAGTATATGTGTGTGTGTGTGTGAGAGTTTGTGGGTGCGTGCGTGCGTGCATATGTGTTTATGGGCATCCGTGCGCGTGCCTGTCTCAGTGTGTCTGTGTCCCTGTGCGTGCGCGTGAAGTGCTTTGCCGTGAAGTATCATCGACGATTTGATTGGAATGAAGTGGTGCCGGGTGAGCGAGTGTATGACTGAAAACGGCTCAAGCGAGGCCTTTTCCACAGGCTTTGTCGGGCGCCCGCCCATTGTGCTGGAATCAACGTGCCTGAGACCTGAGGGCAGACGTGTGGTTGAAGTCGGGCGGAAGATGCTGTAATCAATCTGTCCTGCCTTTGGCGGCTGCGTAAAGGTTGTAGGGAAGATAATCGATCTTTTCTTTTCTTTTCTTCTTTTTTCTTTTACTGAGTAATTTTGAAGCACCACTGTGCTTCCGTCTCTTGTGTATTCAGAAGGTTCCGCCAACAGTTCAACTGAAGGAGAATTAACTGATCTATTTGTAGTTTTGTCGTTGTCGTTTTGTTGTTGCTTTAGTTTTTTTAGGGGTCGTTGGTGTTTAAAGTTTCATGGGGCGTTAGCTGTGCCAATTCCATTTGTTTAATTGCGGTTAATTCGCACCCCCACCCCCTTTCTCCTCCCCCCCCCCCCCCATCCCCCCGTTGTTTCTAACCCCCCTGCCCCCCACCCACCCCACTACATTTCCACACGAATCCACCGCACCCCCTCCTCGCCTTGAAAATCTTTTTCACTTGCTTCACTTTCACACTAACTATTCATCCCCTGCCTCCACATTGTCCCCCCCCCCCCCACCCCGCCCCCGTCCCCCCACCACACACACACACACACACACACACAAGTAAAGCCTTTTTCACACTCGGTGTGCAACCCTCTTTAGCCCCTCTCTCCCCGCCCATGTTCCCGTCTCCACACAAATGCTTTCACACTCAAATGTTCTCATCCGTTAACCCTTTTGGTGCGATGTGTTCTCATCCGTTAACCCCTTTGGTGCGAGGTGTTCTCATCCGTTAACCCCTTTGGTGCTAGGTGTTCACATCCGGTAACCCCTTTGCCTCTCTGTCTGTCTGTCTGTCTGTCTGTCTGTCTCTCTGTCTCTGTCTCTGTCTCTGTCTCTGTCTCTCTCTCTCTCTCTCTCTCTCTCTCTCTCTCTCTCTCTCTCTCTCTCTCTCTCTCTCCCTCCCGATTCTATACCCGTGCCCCCTTCACCACCATAGCTTTTTACTTCGTTTTCTCACTAAACTATTCACGTCGTGCCCCATCGCTCTACCAAAGCCTATTACGTCGCTTTCACACTAAAACGTTGGACCTCTTTAACCTTTTCCCTGCCCTCCCCATTTCTCCTTTGTGCTTCCTTCCCCAGCTAAACCTTTTTACTTACATCACACATAGTAAGTAAATAAACATGGTGCTTAACGTCCACAGAAACCATAAGGCTTATTAGGACGGGGAGAAGGAGGGGAGAGGGTATGGGCCCCCTCGGGGGTGGGGGTGGAGGGGGGTGACTCCTGCATTAAGATGGGCAGCGATGAGAGCCATTTTAATGTTTCATTAATTGTGAGGGACAAAGTCACAAGACAGTGTCCACAAACCACAACCTTTCTGAAGAGAAAGGGGAGCCGAAGCAGAATCGAACCGAGGCCCTTCTGCTTACCAGCCTAACGCCTTACCGCTAGGCCAGACCGTCTCACACATTCACAGTCAAATGATCACCCTCTTAACTCCCCCACCCCCGCCCCGATTCGTGCCCCCTGCGCCACCAAAGCGTTTTACTTACCTCGCTTTGGCGCTGAATTGTTTAAGCTCTCATCCGCGAGCCCTCCCCCTCCCCTCCGCCCCCTCCCCGACTACAACACCTCGCCCCTCGCTCTCCGCTTCCCAATGCGTGCCCGCTTCCCAGCCATACATAGCCTTTTACTTTCTCGTTGACCAAATGAGCGGTGGTTCCAAGCTTTGTGGAGAATGCGGCGCATGACCGTGCATCACAGAGTCACAAAGCCCTGCCCGATTTCTCCGGGCATAGGTCTGTGTCGTCTGTGTCTGTGGTGCTGCCCCTACTGTGTTTGGGGGGTGGGGGTTAGGGGTTGGAGGGTAGGTAGGTCGGGGAAAGGGGGGGTGGGTGGGAGGGGGAGGGGGGGGGTTGCCCCTCTGGATATCGACCAACGGACCCACGCACGAAAGACATGAGCGACCTCTGCTGGCTAGACCATCCTTCGCTATTCAATACGCAGAGATAAAACAAAAGAACGTCGACCAAAATTGATATTACATAGTCCTGTGACGATGATGGACGTATTGCGGGGACGTTGACACAAACAGATTGCAATGTAGCATTTTGATTGTTTTATATATTGATTTTTTATTTTTTATTTTTTAATTGGCATGACGCGCGGTCTATAACAACATGTATGTTATGAGATGTCAGTTTCATCGGAATGATGTTCTGCTTAGTGTTGAGCCAGTCCTTGCACCGTCTGGTCGGTTTGTCTGTGTCGATACGACCTGAGCGTGGATGACTATATATTATATATTTAGAAGGGCTTGAGCCGTGCGGAGATGGTGTTCCGTATTGTAAGCATAGCTGGAATCTTACACTGAAGTGGAGGAAACCTCGTTTCGACGCGAAGCGTTGCTCGAGAGGACGGTCGCTCATCGTTCTCATTCTTGCGGGGAGTGTGTGTGTGTGTGTGTGTGTGTGTGTGTGTGTGTGTGTGTGTGAGAGAGAGAGGAGAGAGAGAGAGAGAGGAGAGGAGAGAGAGAAAAAAAACACACACACACACACACACACACACACACACACACACACACACACACACACACGCACAGACAAAAGGGGAGAGAGAGACAGACAGAGAAAAACGGGGACCAGAGAATTCAAGAGAGAGAGAGAGAGAGAGAGAGAGAGAGAGAGAGAGAGAGAGAGAAGGTTTGTGGCGGAAGTTAGAGAGACGATTGGCTGTTTTAGTTTGTTGTGATCAATAGCGATCCGTAGGAGAGGGGTGAAAGCGAGGATAGTCCTTATTCAATAACGACCAAAGAGGAAATCGGTTGGGTGGGGGTGGTGCAGTAGCTATAAAGAAAGGGGGTGTGTGTGTTGGGGGGGGGGGGAGGGGTAGATCAATAACTGGGGGGGGGGAACAGACACTGCCAGAGGGGGAAAAAAAAGGGGGCCCGCATTTTGATTCCAACTGACTCTTTTGTTTATGATCCCCTTTTTTCCCCCTTTCCCGTTTAGTCAGTGTCTGCGGGAATGCCTTTAGTTTTAGAGGAAGTTGGGGGAAGGGGGGGGGGGGGGAGAGAAAAACTCCGGCTGTGGCTTGGCAAAACTGTTCCTCAAGCCCCGAATCGCTCACTTGCCAGTTCCTCTCTTTTCCAAATCGATCATTTCCTTCATCTTGTTTTCTTCCTTTCCGCCAACACCCCTTCCAATACCCCCCCCCCCCCCCCCCCCCCCCCCCCCACCCCCCTTCCCCTCTTTTTTTCCCCTTCTCCTTGTCTGGTTGTGCGGGATTGCTGGCTTTCCTCTACGCTGCGACTTGGCTTGTTTGTGACGTAACACTTTGTGTGGGAGCTGGCGAAATTCGATTGGGATCTTTTCATTTGTTGTGATTGGGTAACTGAAGAGATCGTTCGTTGGGCCGGCTGACTGCAAGATCTTCTCGGAGATGGGGCCCCGCAGCGAGTTTGTCGGAGACTCGAAATAATACACTTTAGCTTGGGCTGTGTCTCTGTCTCTGTCTCTGTCTCTCTCTCTCTCTGACTGACAGAACTCCCACTTCGCTTTGTAAGTTCGGTTGGGGATTGTAGCCCGCTACACCACTTTAACCGCCCCCCCCCCCCCCCCCCCCCCCCCCGCCCCCTCCCCCGTCCCTCGTCCCTTCCACCACCCCACAGACACACACACACACACACACACCCGCCAACCGCTCGCCCCCTTCCGTGTTTCTATAAATTACCCTCCGACATTGTGTCTGTCAAGTTTTGACGCTGTTAATGCGAACCTCTCAAAAACTGTGCACGCACATACATCTGAAGACCTGTGACAGGCAAATGTGTTGCATGATTGATAAGTAGAGAAAGAAAGAAAAAAGAAGAAGAAAAAAAAAAAAGGGGGGGGGGGGGGGGGAGAAGGGGGTAGGGGAGACAAGCAGATTTCATTTAAGCATGTGTCGGCAGATTTTACAATGGAGACCCACCCCCACCCCCCTTTTTTAATTGAGTATTTCGTTCGTGCATATCTTTTTCGTGGGTCGGTGGGTAGGGGTGGGGTGGAGGGGTAGCGATTTCAAGCAAGTACTGTGTGATGCTGACGGACAATCCCAAACACCTCTAAGTGGTCATTTACAGCAGCCGTGCTCCGATAGATAATTATGTAATCCCCCCTCCCCCACCCCACCCCCCCCCATATTCGGCACTGAGAGGGGGGGGGTGGGGGGTGAGATGAGAAATAGAGCGAGCGAGAGTGAGGCAGCAGGAAAAAGAGAGGGGGGGGGGGGGGGGGGGGGGGGGGGGTTTGGGGGGGGGAATGAAAAATAGAGCGAGCGAGAGTGGGGCAGCGGGAAAAAAGAGAGGGAAATTGGGGGGGGGGGGGATGAGAAATAGAGCGAGCGAGAGTGAGGCAGCAGGAAAAAAGAGGGAAATTGGGGGGTGTGAATAAAATGGCGACGGAGGAAAAAAAAGGGGGGGGGGGGGGGGAAAAGAGCGAGCGAGAGTGAGGCAGCAGGAAAAAGAGAGGGAAATTGGGGGGGGGGGGGAGAAAAGAGCGAGCGAGAGTGAGGCAGCAGGAAAAAGAGGGGGAAAATTTGGGGGGGGGGGTGAGATGAGAAATAGAGCGAGCGAGAGTGAGGCAGCGGGAAAAAAGGGGGTGGGGGTGAGATGAGAAATAGAGCGAGCGAGAGTGAGGCAGCGGGAAAAAAGAGAGGGAAATTGGGGGGAAGAAAGAGCGGGGAGGCAGCAGGAAATTTGGGGGGAAGAGAATTGGGATCAAGAAGGGAGGAGGAAAAAAGGGGGGGGCTATGATTACAGGTAATCATACCCTGATCGAAGAGTAGGACACGGAAACGAGGAATGGGACGGCCGGGCGCACAACTTGCCAGATCACGTTCCTAAACTCCTCCCCCATCCCCCCCCCCCACCCCGCACCGCGCGCCTCCCTTCTCTCGTCACCACTTGAACACTACACCCCCACCCACTCCCCCAATCCACCCACTCCCCTCACCATCTGGCCTTTCCTGACTTCGCCTGTCCTACAGTCCCATCAATCCGGCTGATCTTGATCACTTCAGGTTCTGGGACCTTCCCTTCTGCGATGATGTATGGTGATGTTGATGATTGGTCAAGGAAAGAAGGGCGTGGGGGGGGGGGGGGATAAATAGTAAATAGATAAATAAATGTGACAATCAGATCTGCCTTCTTTGGCTACCCCGCCCCCACCTCTCTCCGAAATCGTATCTTTTCTTTTCTTGTCAGCAGTTCAAAGAGAATAAGAGGAAGAGAAAACGAAATCTCCCAAAGTGCCGTGAAAGAAAAACACTGAGCATATTTATACAGCATTCATAATCTTCGGCTAGTCTCGCGAAACGGCTGATGCGCGTGCCCATGACTACGTGTGTGTGTGTGTGTGTGTGTGTGTGTGTGTGTGTGTGTGTGTGTGTGTGTTTGTAGGTAGGTAGTGTTGCTTAATGTCCTCAGATGTCAGTTGACATATTAGGGACAAGCTGAGACCAATGCCGAAGCATGGTTCAATATAGCTTTACGTCCACGGAAACCAGAAGGCTCGTTAGGACGGACAGCCCAGGACGTCCACCTCGACTCTCACACAGCTCCTGAACTATGGTGTGTGTGTGTGTGTGTGAGCGTATGTATATGTGTGAAATGAAATGCAAATTCGTACGGTGTAGGCTACTCAGGTCTCAGTCCAGGTAAAATCGCCCACTGTAGCATGAACAGGTTTTATGTCACACACACACACACACACACACACACACACACACACACACACACACACACACACACACACACACGTGCGCGCCCCCTAAAAAAAGTCACACACAAAATCGACCACCAGAAAATGATTACATGAACGATTTTCCCCCTATGCAGCAAGCATTGGCAATCAGTTATCTTTATTGAAGCAAATATTCCTGTGGCCTCTTTTGCCTTTGATCCTTCGGCTGTTCCGCTCAATGTAGAAGTCGAGGTCGGTTTGCCCACGATAGAGGAAGGGAGTGGGGCTGAGGGGGGTGGGGGGGGGGGGGGGGTCATTGATTGGCTCTTAGCTCATTGGTCCGACGTGGGCCGGCTGTTTGCTGTTGCCTTCTCATGTGAGACACTGCTGCTTTCCGTATGAGCTGTGTCGGACAAGCGGGGGTCTATCCCTGGACCGAAGAGGCTTTTACAGGGTCCGGCGGTCAGTGGGAGAGGAAGGGTGATCAATAGGCTATAGGGATGGTGGGGCCAGACTCGCGGCGGGGTCCTGGCACTGTCTAGGCGGGGAGGAGAGGAGACTGCGCTTGCTGCATGACCGCTCGCCGCCAAAGCGTTCTCCAGACACTGTACGTTGTAGCTTTCACGGGAGAGGCCGACGTTATTGGTTAGTGCTCGCGAAGGAGAACTCCCCGAGCTCTTGAGTGCAAACGGTCTAATTGCACAAAGTGGTTGACGGTCAAGCTTTTTTCTTCTTCTTCCCCCCCCCCACACACACACCAACACCCGCCCCCCTTCATATCTTTAGGACTGTTACTGTTTTGGTGTAACTTGTCAGCATATGTTGTCTTCTTGATAACTGTACGATCAGTCTGATATCACTTACGTGAAAAGACATTAAATAAAACGGAAGAAGAATAGAATTCATATTTGGGACAGTCTTTTGATGTTCCCCAGAGATAATAACAGCTAGGGTTGCCACGACACAAGCGCATGCTGCATTAGTCTGAGCCATAAACTGCAGTTCCAGACGCTGTGTAGTTTTGTTGCCATGCCCAAAGCTGTAAAGCTTGGTTTGATTGGCCAAAGCCACGGAAGGTAGACCAGTAAATCACAAAAGGGGGGACGGTCAAGACATCTTTATGATTTGGACAGGCTAGATATCGCGCTGGGATAACAATCTGGTTGCCATGACACAAGTTCATGCTGCATTATTCTGAGCTGTAAATGGCGGTCTGAAAAGCCATGAAGGTTTGTTGCTGTACCTAAAGCCTGTTTGGAGGTGAAGGCTAGCCGTCATGACATGGACTGTTCCATTCCACAGTTTTGATATTAGGGAAAAGATGTAGATTAGATGATAGTTAATGCATCAGAACTTTTGCCTTTTACACTTCAATTCAGGGTCGACCCCTGAAGCAAAGAAATGGTGTGTGTGTTTGGGGGGCTGTAAGGCTTAATAATCAACTCAGTGTTTTGAGCAGGCTATGTTTGACTGCAGTGTACACTAGATTCAAATCTGGTTTGTCAAACACAAATGGATGTTGCATTACTCAGTATTCAGAGGAATTTAAGCGCACTTCAGTATTGTGAACATTTCAGTACTGATCCAGTGGAAAAGTGCCCAGTGACAGTTTCTGAGTAATCACTGATCAGTAGTCACAGGAACAACAACCATAGTTCAGGTACAGTGTAATGCATGCTGGAGAATCATTCAGTTTCAAGATGCATTCCTTTAAGATGAAATTTCTGCTTAATTTGAAAGACAAAGTGATTTGAAAATCACTGGTGTCAATTTAAGGGGGAAAAATTGTGCTGAAGACGAAGTGATATTAAACCCCTTAGTGTTCACTTTTAAAAGGAAGAGAAGGTTCAAAGCTCAGTTTAAAAACACACACACACACACAAATTAATGAGTACACTTTAAAATGAAAGATAATTTGCCTAAAGCAAAGTGATTTTAAAATCCGTGGTGAACACTGTAAGACAAAAGACAAATCTGCTAAAACAATGCGATTTTCAAATCCAAACTGTACACTTTCCTCTGTAGGAAGGAATTTGCTGTTTGAGTCATTTTGTTAAGACCAAAAAATTATTATTTTTAAATTGAGAAGTCATTTCCATGTCTCCATTTGCTTGGGCATGTAGAAAGGTTTCACTCTACTGATGTCAGATATATTTGAACTTGCATATAATGCAAGATTTTTGTTTCACTTTTGGGGGGAAGATTATTTACTTTCACTCAGTTTCAGTCAGGCTTCCTTGAAGATCAATAGCGAATGTGGCTGTATAAACCGGCAGGTGGCCTTTTGCGGTTAGAATAGGAAAACTGGTTTTAAGCTCTACACTCTGGACCAGCAAATCAGCAAGCTATTTCCATGATTGCACACAATGCTGTGTACTGCCCATGTTTAGCTTTGTCCGAGGGTTTTGTTGATTTGTCCTGGATGATCAAATTGTGCTTCTGGAGTTTGAAAAAGGTTCTCGGCGAAAATCGCCGGTAATTCTTCCAAATCTTTGCAATTTGGGTCAATTTGTTCCCGATCGAAGCTTTGCAGTCCCCAGGATTGCTTGGGAGACTTCTCACCCGGTGATTTTATGGATTTACTGGCAACTGCTAGGTTTTCTGGCCAGCTTGAGCATTCCTGTGCAAGGGATACAATGGTGGTAGTTTTGAGAGTTTTATTCTATCATAGTGGTTCCCCCCCCCCCCATATCTTTCAAAGCCAAGGTTCTTCCTTGAGGACTTGTTTGCAAACCATGGTACTGTTTAAAGCAATGAATTGTGTATTGCTGGGTTTCTGTAGCATGTATATTTCACTAAGTTTTAGTCAGGCTTCCTGGAAGATCAATAGTGAGCACATATATATATATGTATGTATGTTGTATGTGTGCCACATTCAAAGAGATATTGTATCTCTCTCTCTCTCTCTCTCTCTCTCTCTCTCTCTCTCTCTCTCTCTCTCTCTCTCTCTCTTTATTTTTTTATTTTAAATTTGTTTAATTTTATGTACTAATTTAGTATCCGTTTCTTTTTCCTTGTTGATATTGTCATTTTTCTTAAGCTTAATTTTATCCCTCCCCTTCCCTCCCCTTCCCCTATATTTTGTGTGTGTGTGTGTGTGTGTGTGTGTGTGTGTGTGTGTGTGTGTGTTTAACTGTGTTTTAGACTTTTTTGCTCCAGTTGTTTTTCACTGCTATTTTTTTCATTTCCGTTGCAATCGCTGTCTGGTTTTATATGTGTTGTTGTTATTATTATTATTATTTTATTAATTGTTGTTTTTATTTTTACTGATGCTGTATTTGTCTGTAGCCTTATGTAATAATATTTAACTGTGAATGTCTTGGTTATTAGTAGTACTGTAGCAACGGCAGATATGTGAGTCGGCCTTTGTGCTAATATCTTCACCGTTGAGAAATAAAGTTCAATCAATCACTCTCTCTCTCTCTCTCTCTCTCTCTCTCTCTCTCTCTCTCTCTCTCTCTCTCTCTCTCTCTGTGGAATCAGTAGAATTAGTGCCTCATGGGCAAGGGCTGGATGTAAAAAGACCCTCCACTACTCTTATAAAATAAAGTTCACTCAGTCATTCTCTCCCCCCAACTCCTCTCCTCTCCCACTCTCTAGTCTGCTTTCTTTGCCCTACTTCCCTGGTCATTTATTACGTTGGGTGTTAAACATGAACAGAGATTTCATTTTCAGTCTCGGGAATGATCAATTTCTTAAAACAACTTTTCTCTCCAGATTGATGGTCGGGCCTTTGCACTGGGCGTCAAACTGCTGGAGAAGATCAGCAGCAGGTCCAGACAGCTGGTCAGTGGTTGGAGGGGTGTGGTCAACCATGATGTAGTGGCGCTGACCGTCCAGATCGTGTCCAACCTTCTGCAGGCAGCCACGCAAAGTTCTCTGATGATGGAGGTGGAGAACATTGACCAAAAGCGGTTCCAGTGGACCCAGCGTTCTGTGGATGTCATCCATGAAATGCTCACTGTGAGTTCACTCTGTGTGATGGAGGATAGCTAGGGTAGGGGTGTTTTATTTTTGTTTGGTTTTTATGTTGTGGACCTGATTCGTGCTTTGGTAATTCCATTAAGTTTTGCTGATTTTGTGGTTGGGTAGTAAGTAACCAGACTTTTTCTGCTCGTATTAAAAGAAGGTATTGTTTGTCCTCGGACAAACAGAAAAGAGGAGACTGTGATGGCCCGATTGCACATTGGCCATTCTTTTATTACTCATTCCTTTTTATTGAAGGGTGAGGAACTGCCAGTGTGTATCGGATGTGATGAATGTTTAACCATAGAGCATATTTTACTTACTTGTTTGGATTTTATTGACATAAGAGAGAGCCACTTTACAGCTAAATCACTGAGCATGTTGTTTCAGGATATTTCACCTGAGAAGATTTTTAACTTTTGGAAAAAAGAAAAAAAAAAGAAAAAATTTAAACTTGAGATCAATTTTAGTTATGTTTGTGTTTTCACCCTTTAAGCATGGTTTTAAAACTGTATATAGACCCATTTTAAGACATACACATTATTAAAAATTAAATATATAATATGAGATGTGTATCGCCCTGATATAACCACACCAGTTGACTGGGCGTAAAAAAAAACTTACTTACTTACTTACTTTTCTGCTCATCAAAATAACCAATCAAGTAGTGCAAAATGCTTTGTATGGTGAAAATGGTAGACTTGGCGAGAAAGTTGAATTTATAGAAAGTAGAGCAATGCTTAACTTTAAAAATAAAAAGAAGGTTTGCCCTTGGGAGTGAGTTGGTGAATAATGGTGGCTAGACAGTGGGAAATTGGTGGGCCTTCAGCAGGGTTGATTTCTCACAGATTTTGCCTCAGCGGTCTTGTACCATTCTCATGCCAGCAGAAATCAGTGAGAAATCGGTGCCAAATTGGCCATGTGAACAGCACTTTGGTTTTAAACTTCGTATGGCAGAACCCCTCAGTTATTTTCGTTAAAACCCCCACCTCACCCCAGCCTGTTAATACCACTTGTTTTGTCTGTATAATGGAAAAACTCACCAAATGTCAAAGGCAAATGACTAAAGATATGTGTTGGCCGGAGAAAGTAGAAAATTTACAAATATTTTATACCTGTGTTTCAGTTAGTTGTTCTGTCAATATTATAGTTTATACACAAGAAGCAGGGTGTGGTGTTGTTGTTGTTGTTGTTGTGGGTTTTTTTTGGGGGGGGTTTCACATCGCCCTGATATAACCGCACTGGTTGACTGGGCGTAAAACACCAATTTACTTACTTACTTTTTAATTTTTTAATTTGACCTCCCATGTTGTCATGTGCTTTACCTGTGAATAGCAGAAAAGGCTGATTCATGAGATATTTGATGCTTTTGCCACACACACCCCAGCCTTGTTCAAGATGTCACTGATACAGACTTCTGGGCACAAAATGGCAGCACTCACAGTCATGTTTTCATTGACTTTCAAACTTCAAAGGGCAAGAAATCAAGCTTGTGATGTTGCTTGCGTTTGGTTCCCCTTTGCCCATCCTCACCAGAAATTGCCTCCATTTTATTCAAAGACCAGTTTTGCTGTGTGTTTGGAATGGTCTTATTGTGAATCTTAGGATGGAGAAAAACAAAAGAAAAGAGAAGAAAAGAAGAAGAAAAAAGAAAAAAGAAAAAAAAGAACAATATGAAAGAGAGAAAAACAAAACAAACAAAAGAACTAAACCATCTGAAACAAGGATGACTCTCTTTTTGTTTTGTTTTTGGAGGGGTGGGGCTGCTTGGGACAGTTCTTGAATTTAACAGCTTGTTTCTTTTGCAGTTGGCACTCCAGGACCACACATTAGGTGAAGTGCCACTGTCGCACCGCACCAACTTTGTCTCTGTGACGGCATCCCACTACCCCACCCACTCTCCCACGGGTGTCAACATCAGCAAGACCACATTTCATCTCCCCCATGACATGGCCACCATTCTCAACAGGTCTGCAAACAGCCTCCGTGTCGGTACCAACGGTAGCGGTGAAGGTGGCCATCACAGTCACTGTTTCCAAGCGCGGGCTATATCATTCCAGCAGAATCCCTTCATCTACCGAAAGCAGGCGCCTAGAGAGAATATTGAGGTCAGTACTGGTGAAGGTTTTGTCATATCTCCCTTTCTGTGGAACCCTTTTTCCTTTCAGCTTGAAGTGTTGTCATGTCTGAAGAACAGGCAGGGGATTGCATTTTGCTTGTGATTGGATGTACATGCTGTATTGAGCTTCACCCTGATGAGACCTTGGTGATTGACTGGATGTTGAAGACCTGGAATCAGTCAGTCTAGTGAAGCAGATGCATATGCATGGGGAGAACACTGATGTAGTGTTTAATTTCTTCCTTTTTGGTTGTTTTGGTTGTAATATTCATCTTGTCCACGTGTCCCTGCGTCCAGGCTTTTTTGTCCAGATTGTATCTTCTGAACTGCTTAACAATAGATATGTGGTTGGTTTGGCTTCTCAAAAAAAAAGTAGTGTTCACTCCATATGTGGTTGGTTTGGCTTCTCAATTAAAGTGTTCACTCCATATCTGGTTGGTTTGGCTCCTCAAACAAAGTAGTATTCACACCATATCTGGTTGGCTTTGAATGTTGCATCAGCAAAGGTTAAGGAACTGTGGAACAGAACCATCATTGCACTCCTGGATCTGACCCAATGGACAGGGATTTATTTACTTGCTGTTTGTCTCGTTGAAGCTCTCTGCTGTAGCTCAGGTTAATGCCATATACATGGCTAGTTTCCTTGGTTTGTGCAGTTCCCTCTATTATTCAGTTTCTATGCTCTGCCTTTCGCTGTTTAGCCATTCACATTCTGTTTATTTGGGCATTTCTTCACTAGCTCAGAAGTTGCTCAGGCTCTATCAGAATCACATGTTGTGTACAGGACCATTTTCCTGCATCTATACCTGAATGCCTGCCATTTACTTTTTGGGAGGGAAATTTTTCAGCATCTATACCCTTCAGCCTGCCGTTTACTTTCTCTCTGTGAGGGAAATATTTTAGTTAGTTGAGGCAGATCGATTGATCCCTAAAAAAGACTTTTCGTAACTACACACACTCAATTGGCAACATACTAGGCCAATCGCCTGGTAACTGATCTAGCGGGTTCTGAATCCGAATCCGTCTCAAGTGACTGATCTATTGGGGTGATCTCGGAAGGGAGCTGTCAGATAAAGAAGAAAGAGAAAGTGGGCATTTGAATGTGAAACCATTTCATTATCTCCAGATCAGACATCAAAATGTTGCACCCTTTGAAGCTTACCCCCATGTTTTGCTTGAAGAGGGTTGAAAACCTCGCCAGTGTGAATCTGACATGAGGTAATATCTTTGTCCCTGTCGGCACCCCCCCCCCCCCCCCCCCACCCACCCACACACACACACACACACACACAAACTGGTGCTCATCATTCTCCGGCAAAATGTAGGGGGAGGGACAGAAGGGTGTAATGAAAAAGCTGGCACAAGGCCTGCAGAGCACGTCAAAGGGGATGCAGGGAGATGGATGGTCAATAATTTGGTCGTGTTCACTAGTTATCTGATAACACTGCTGCCACCGCTCCTCAAAAGGACTCTCGAGTGTTGCTCCATCCACTGGTGTTTTGCAGTACAATCATGCCGGGTTTTCTTCTTGCTGCAGTGACATTTCCATCTGCATGGTGATGGATTGGGTAGCCATGGAAAGTTTGAAGGGTTCCAGTGGGTACCCAGAGTGCAGCGAGAGTGGTTTTCACAGGTTCCTCTTTGCATGATACAGTGGGACAGTCAGATGAACATGATCATCGTTGGGAGTTTGGGAAGGCGCCATTTCAGCTCGCAAGGCTTATTGTTGGTTTAGATACAGTGGAGCCCTTCTTCTTCTTTTGTGTAGTTACCACTCTTCGACACTGAAGGCTTTGACACTTTTAGTGCATGCTGGGTTATTTGGGTGTTTCCATAATCCACCAGACTCTGACATGAACCACACTATCTTTAATGTGCGTGTTCTGCTCTTTTTGCATGTGTATGCACTAAGTCTCATCCAAAGGACTGTATCATAGAATCTGCACAGAATTTGACTGGAGAAATCCCAGGACGAGCTCAAAGCATAGCACATACCGGTCTCCCATCCTTTTGGTGACCACGCTTGCTCACGCTCAACTTTACTTTCAAGAGCAAGCACTGAAGCAGTCTTGTTCAGCACCACCGACTCTCCCTCTTATGGGTCAGATTTCTTTAACAATTTCATGGGGTACGATGAGCCTGTATTACTTGGAAATGTTTCTCCAGGCTATGTCCTTGACTTTCGAAAGGATTAAAAATGTTTTTTTTATCACATGTAATTGACTGAGTCAGTGAGTGAAATATGTGGATGCATATTTGGTCATGGTCGCATGTTTTGGATGTGAGTGTGTTTGTTATTGTAAATCTCTTACATTTATGCTGTGTTTCACCTTGGTGTAACCTACGTGGTTGACTGGCGTTAGATGTAAGGGAAATGGCATTTATGGGCCAGACTCACAGTATTCTTTCCTGTAGCTGGAAGTCTGTCAAAAGCCCATTGTAATTTCAGTGCCATGGTTTAAATTAAAGAAAGGTGTTGCTAGTGAGAGAGACTTGAAAAAAGACGAAGATTCTTCTGCTTCTTTTTTTCACTTAAGAAGTAGCCTTTATGCCATTTAAGAGCATCTTGTTATTCAAGCATCTTGTTATTAAAGCAGCTTTATAAGAAAAATCTGGTGTTAGAGTCAAAAGACAACTAAACACATTAGAACAAAAACAACAACAACAAGGAAACCATATTAACAGATTATTTTACTTTATCATCATGGCTTTTTCAGTTGTTGTAAAGAATTCTGGGGAGGGGGTAGGGGGGTAAGTCTTGTCTCTAGGTTTTTGTTGGAACAGTTTGTATAAATTTGTAAACTTGTGGTGTCCTGTAATGGCATTCTTTGTATTTAATGACCACAGGTGCAGTCTGAGGTCGTTTCCCTTGACATGTTCTCCTGTGATGGAGAGCAGCACCTGGCCATGAAAAAGTTGGGATCAGACAACAATGTTGAGTTTGCCATTCCTCTCACATCATCCGTAAGTTGATGTTTTGTACTTAATCATTGTGAGCACTGTCTGTGATGTTTCTACAGTCCAACATCATCCGTAAGTTGATGTTTTGTATTTAATCATTGCGAGCACTGCCTGTGATGTTTCTACAGTCCAACATCATCCGTAAGTTAATGTTTTGTACTTAATCATTGCGAGCACTGTCTGTGATGTTTCTACAGTCCAACATCATCCGTAAGTTGATGTTTTGTACTTAATCATTGCGAGCACTGTCTGTGATGTTTCTACAGTCCAACATCATCCGTAAGTTGATGTTTTGTACTTAATCATTGCGAGCACTGTCTGTGATGTTTCTACAGTCCAACATCATCCGTAAGTTGATGTTTTGTACTTAATCATTGTGAGCACTGTCTGTGATGTTTCTACAGTGTTGTGTGTTTTCCCCACCTTCTTTGTTAGGTCGCTTTGTGAGGTTAATGGGATGTAAACATCCAAGAACTAGTAACTAACTTTCCCTTCCATTTCACCCTAAGCTGACCCTGTGCGGAAGATGGGACAGTGGGGTGTTAAAATCCAAGAACCAGCTCACTTTCCTCTCCATTTCACCCTAAGCTGACCCTGTGCAGCAGATGGGACAACGGGATGTTAAAATCCAAGAACTAACTTACTTTCCCTTCCATTTCACCCTGTGTGGCTGGTGGGACAGTGGGATGTTAAAATCCAAGTGCTGACTAAGTGGCTGAAATCCCCTCCATCTTACAAACTTTATTGATTTGGGTATACAAGTTGTTACTGGCAGGGGAAAAAAAAAGGTTTTGGGGGGAGAAAGAAAAAAGAAGTTAAAGAAGTTGACACATAAATAGTGATGTTAAAAACTCAACTCATCACTGTGAGAGGTAAATTTCCGAGTGAAATAAGGTGAGTTTTCTTTACCTTTTCATTATTTCCATTGTCACTGCCGGAACTATTTGTTGACAAGTCAGTGGTCAGTAATTGGCAATGTGCACAAATGCACAGTATAATTGTTTTAATTTTTTTATGTTTTGTTTTGTGTGTGCCATTTGAAACTGCGCGCCAATTTTTTTAATGTAATGTGCCCTTCTGATTGGCAAAATATTTTATCATAGGATTTTTTGAGGTGCATACTGTACTGGCATTTCTAAAAATCTTAATGTAGCCTGAATGATCACTTGTTTGTGTTATGATTATTGTGTTGATCATTGGACTGTATTTTTCCTGCTTTGGAGATATCATTGGCAACAAAATAAAGACACACACACACACACACACACACACACACACACACACACACACACACACACACACACACTCAAATGCATGCACATTTTGTGTGTGTGTGTGTGTGTATGTATGTATGTATGCATGTGTATATGTGTGTGTGTGTGTGTGTGTGTGTGTGTGTGTGTGTGTGTGTGTGCATGCACACATGCAGGTGCCTCGTTGAGGAAGAAGAAAAACACCATCTATCAGAACACCATCTAGTATAAGAAGCAAGTACTAAAAACTACTATATTAAGGGGAAATGCATGTACATGGGCCAGACAAAAGTCTCTCCTCCAGTTGAGTCAGAAAACAACAGACAATAAAAAGAAATAAAAAATATAAAAAAAGTAAAGAGAGAGGACAGGGAACCCAGTTTGCATTTGCAGACCTGTCTGCTGTGAGTGTCTGGATTTTCCTCCAACTGTTTCAGTCTCAGATTACAACTGTCAGTTAAGATATATATATATATATATATATATATATATATATATATATATATATATATATATATACAAACTGTGCAACCAAAATGAAAGATGAAAAAAATGAAAATGAAAAATGGAAATGATTTGAGGATATTTGTAGCCTGCAAGATAAAAAGTACAAGCAAAGCAACAAGGCTTTGAGATGATGGGGGGGGAGGGGGGGTGTCCCCTATATGATTGTTGGCACCTCTCAACCATCCAAGATGGCTTAGCCCCCACACCTCCTCCCCCCTCCCAGCCCGCCACCCCCTCACATCCCCATAGCCAAAAGCTGGTATTTTGTTTCAATGAGCGAATTCATGACACACAGTTAAGTCCACAAGCGCTGCCATGTCTTTTGACTGAGCAGCCTGTTCAGTCAATAAACGGCCGCTTGATGCAGAGCCATGTTTTGGTGAAATTGCCCCAGGCTCTTCTCAGATGCTATTCATCAGCAGCTGATGCTTTCACTTTTAAAAACAGCTCCATGCCTTGAGGTTCATCCATCTCCCCTGACCATTTACAGTCGACTCGATAACTAGCCCTTTGATGCCAGCCAGATTAGTATGTTTCAGCGTGTAAAATTACATGCAATCCCACTTTCCGTCTTTCAATGGAGCTTCCCACCCTGTCAAGTGGGTCCTTCCCAAAGTTTTGTTGCTGACTGGCTGCCAGCGCCCAGTCTGTAGACACCTACTGGTAGGGGTTCTGTCCCACATCAGGTTGATGCAGAAAGCTGTCCTCACAAAATCCATACACCTACCAAGCGGGCAATTGATTTCTGCTGTAACTCTCTACCCCTGGGGGGCTCAGGCCGACATCAGATCAAATTCACCGACCTCTCTTTCTGGGCACCAGTTGCCAGCTGTTTGTTCACCGTCTCGGTTTGCTCGGGGAGACATTGACGAGCGCAAGAAGTGGACAGAGAGTTTGGCCTAAGTGTCCAACGTTTGTTCCGTAGCTTCCATTAGGACGCAGTGACAGGGCTGCTGATTGATCGGCCGTCGGTGCCCTCTGATTGAAATCTGGATGATCGCCCCTCGTCTGACTCTCGTCTGCCTGTTTTTCAGCCAAAGAGCTTCTTGATTGAAGATTTTTTTTAAATTTTCTTTATTGATGTTTTGCATGCTGCTGTTACATTTCATTGTCTTCTCTGTAGTTTTGGAGAGATATTTCTTGCCCCAAAAGTGAGGATGTCTGGAATGTTGAAGTGTCTGTGTTTATTTAAATGATGAGGTGATGTTGGACATGTGTGTTCTGACATCTGACTTTAGTAGACGTGTTTTTGTATAGTGTTCTTTTTGGTTACAGCGGTGCTTGGGGTGAGCAGGACAGCTATCTTTACTTGTGTGTTTTGTTTAAATTTTAAATTTCCACAGTCCTGTGTAACATTTCTTTTAAAATTTGTTACATACTTTTATTTTGTATGTTAATGTGAAAGGGGCACGTGACAGGTCATTTGTATTACAAAATACATGTTTCTGACCCTGCTGAATGTAATGAAGGCGGGGGCAAGAGAACCTGTACCCTTCATCCCAATATGTCTGTTTTGCAGGTGGAATCTGACTGGCAGTACCACCTGTCACGGTCCCACATGAACATCCACCAGTTCAACATCTCGCAGTCCCAGGAGAATCAGTACCTGACGCTGCTGGTTAACCTGGCACCCATACCTGTCTCCAGTCAGCCTTTTCCTGTGACGGCCGTCATCAGGTGAGTCATTTGACCGCCACCACATCACCTTGTGCTGCTGGTCAAGGAGAGGAGTTCTAGTAGGCGTGGAGTTTTGGTGAGAGAGGATATTGGGATGGGAATTAAGGGCTGTGCTGGGCACCTTCGGTTCACAGTCAGGTTTGTCACTTCCAGCTGATGGCTGTTGCTGCATGGGTTCGACGCTTACTGAAAGTTATCAAGTACATTTCTGTCTGTCCTCTTCATTTATATGTGTGTGTGTGTGTGCACGTGTATGCACATGTCTGTCTCTTTCTGCCAACCTGGTTCATTCAACTTCATTCTTTCCAGATCCTCTTTGAATGTTAAGCGGTACATATAATAACTGTGAGTTAGACTTTCACTTGATGGGACTTATATAATCTCTCTCTCTCTCTCTCTCTCTCTCTCTCTCTCTCTCTCTCTCTCTCTCTCTCTCTGATGGAAACACTATCAGCAGTGGTGGGTATGGAGTAGTACTGTGCACTAAGAAGTTGAAGGGCGGTTAAAGTCACTTCTATCACAATGGTGCACATTTTGTTTTGTAAGAAGTGGCAGTGGCATGGTATTAAACTGCTACATACTAGTTCTTAGTCATTAGGCCATCAGAAATAATTTCCTTGTTGTCAATATTGTACCTGGAATAGACCTGATGAACTACCCTGTGACAATGGGGTGACCTTGCATGTGTTCTGCACAACAGAGCAGCCACAAGAAGACACAAAATCAACTGGGAACATCACATTCACTTCTGTTAAACTCTTTTGTCTTGACCCCTTAGTTCACAGAACGTAGTGGCTAGAGTTAGACTATCACTTCAGTGCACCCTAGTTTCTTTTCTGTGATTACAGTCTTGAACATCTCACGATACACATGAAATTGGTTAACTTTTGTAGGGAAAATAATATGCCCAGGCCAAACTCAATCTTCCTTTTTTTTCTTCTGCCATTGGAAATATATATCAAAACTCTGTTGTAAATTATGCTTATGATTTGAAGCAGAATAACATGAGATGGCAATGGAACTAGCGGAAAAATGTTTAAAGAGATGTCTGATTCACTTATCTTCAGCAGATTTTCATCATGAAGTTTATATGAAGTGTTCATAAGAACAGTTATACAACCAGGTTCTACTCAGCTGTAGACCAGAAACAAAAAAGAGCATCCCCCTTTTAATGATAACTCCTGCTTCTTTTAATGATAAGAAGCAGGAGTTATGTTTCCATGAAACCTCTTTGGTGGTCCATTTTTGTCTCCATACCTCTTTCATGCTGCCTCTGCAGTGATTTGTATAGGATTCAAGTCTGTCAGTGTGTGAGAGTGTAAACGTCTGTGGTCTATGAACACATGCTTTTACAGGTGTCGATTGAAAGATGTGGCGTGGGCGTCGGCGACCGTGAATGAGTTAATGTATATAGGCATTAGAGAGTCCTCAACCTGGAAGACTTGTTTTGAAACATCTTTGTGAAGCATGGGACCGGCCTGCCTGAAATTTTTGCTCAAACCTGTCTCTTAGCAAGGTGAGCAAAGTTTCAGGTGTGTTGGTCTCCTGCCGTGGCATCCAGCAGTTGCCAAATGCCAGCTGCACAGGTGTGTTTTTATGTCAATTAGAATTTTTTAAGATATATATATAATATCTAAATTTCTCCCTATCCCTGCCACCAGCCATCATGTCTCATATATGCATCCTCATTGCATGCACGTTGTGCTGAATTTTCAGAATGCAGCATAAAAATGGCAATCAGATTATATGTTTTTTTCACTGTCAAGCCACTATCTACGTTTTCTGCCCCACCCCCCTCCCCTTCCTCCACGGCTTCCCCGTCCCCTGCATTAGCAAAATGGAAGACAGGAAAGGGAAAACATATAAAAAGGAGGAAAGAATGAAGAAGAATCATCATGACACAATACAATATATTACAGTCTATGCAATGTGATCCTTTCCATACGAATAGTAATAGTGTATTGATTTTTTTATCAGATAGAATAAAAACTTTATTCCTCCAGTGGTGTGGAAGAGATAGATTACTTCTTCTGTGTGCTTTTCTTTTTTCCTTTTTTCTTTTGTAGGGGTTTTGAAACAGATTGATTGCTTCTTTTTCTAGAACAAAATTGGCAGAAGGATGTGTTTTTTTCTTTCTTTCTTTTCCCCCAGTCCTACAGGTTGACTGTGCATTTGTCTTCCTCTTTGGGTTGTGTCTTTATTTTCATGTCCATCATCTATGTTGTCCGCTGCTTTTTTTTTTCTTTTTCTTTTTGTCCCATGAATTACTGTCCATGTTGGGCATTATTTATCACTCCAAGCATCACACTTTTATGGCAAGCAGAAAGTTGTTTCTTTTTTCTTCAGATTTGAGTATAGTAATTATTTTAATTTTGTCCGATTGGCCCGCCATGACTTTGTGTGTTTACTTTGATGTTTCCAGACTTTAACATTCATGCTTTTTTGTTTTCTTTCCTTTTTTTGCCTGATGAATTACAGTACACTCTGGCCACCTCACCCCAGTCATCACATATTCCGACAGGACTTCCCCAGAGATTCTGACCAGCTGCGCATCTTTCTGGCGCCAGGTTCACTTAATGGTGAGTGACGCTGCAGTGTAGCACTGCAGTACAAACTCAGGCTGGCTCAGTGCAAGGCATAATAATGCAGTACTGTAGAATCTGATGCAATACAAAGTGTGGATACAATGACATTATGTGAATTGTTTACAGTACTTTAAGAACTGTGCTGATATATATATGTATATATCGACCAGATACTGATAACCAACCATGTACACACGCACATGTGCATGTACACACATGCATGCATGCACACACATGTGCATGTGCATACCCACACCCGCACGCACACACACACACGCACACACCCACACACACACACACACACACACACACACACACACACACACACACACACACACACACACACACACACACACACACAGAAACACACACACACACACACACACACACACACACACACACACACACACACACACACACAGTGAAACAAACACACACACACTCACAGAGAAATACACTTACACACACAAAGTTTATGCACTGTCTTTTTAGATACTACCATTGCCAGACCACCCTTACCAGTCAGTGAAAGCTAGCCAAAACTGAGGGATGGTTACTGGTGACACATTCATTTGCATGGAGACAAGACAGACTGCCTGCAAGAAGAGTGTGGCTTATTGTCCTGGTGGGCTCTTCACTCTGTTACTGCGTTTTGGTCAAATGTGTTTTACCCTGATGTAACCATCATGGTTGACTGGGCGTTAAAATCAATTATTAGTATAATTATAGATTATTTATGGCGCCTGTCTTGTGAGAGACTGGAGCACTTAAAAAAAGGCATAAAGATGCACTTACCTATCCTGAAAGTGAAAAATGCATTGCTGTTACTTACCTTCCAGGTCCTGGCACCTACTACTTTGGCCTGGTGGAAACCTCACTGAACTCTGGCCGTCGCCCCAAGACGGAGGTGTCCACACGTCACTATGCCCTGAATGCCTGGTTTGGGTCCTGTCTGTTCTGGAACTCCTCCACAGCGCTGTGGAGCGACCAGGGGTGTCACGTCATGCCCAAGACCACTACCACTACAGCTCACTGCAGGTGGCTGCAACAGTGAAATTAATAATGACGAGCACTTGTCAAGTGCCCCATCTTGAGATTAGCCCTATATATATGTATGCTTCTTTCTATCACAGTGGCAACTAGATGGTGAACAACCGCACTTGCTAGATGCTCAAAGTTTAGATTCTTACATATTAAGTACAAAAACACAACTTGCATATGTGCACCTCCCCCCCCACCCCGCACATACTCATGCACACACACACCACACACACACACGTGTGTGTGTAAACATGTGCCTGCATTAATAGCAGTGTCAACACCTCAGAAAGCTACACATCTTGCTGATGGAAAGACTGAAAGTTTAAAAAAAGTTTTTAGTTTGTTTTTAATTCTGTGGTGGGGTCTGTGTATGTAGGAGTGTGTGTGTGTGTGTGTGTGTGTGTGTGTGTGGTGTGTGTGTGTGTGTGTGTGTGTGTGCACAAGTGCGTGCATGCATATGTGTGAGCATGCATTTGTGGATGTGTTTTTTTCCCTCTGTGTCACTGTGTGTGCATGTGCTTGTTTGTGTTTGTGGTGAACTACCTGTCACAACTGATTGCCACTAAGGTTCCACATTGGAATGGGTGTATCATGACAAACTGTACCTTCATATTCTCTTTGTGCAGGTGTAACCATCTGACTGCCTTTGGGAGTCACTTTGAACTGGTGCCCAATGACCTCAGCTTCACTGACAATGAGCATTTCTTTGGGTAAGTGCTTTGTTCCATTCTTTTCTTTGTCAAATGGTCAGAAATCCATGTTCCTGTACCTGGGTTCCTTGTTGCACTTCTAAGTAAAGCTTGGGAGTACTGGTAAAATTAATGTTTAAGATTGAGGGTTCTTCATTTCTGTGGGTGACCAGCTTCTTTATGTAAAAGTGCATGTTCAAACAGGTTCAGTACACACGCATGAGTGCACACATGCGTGCGTGCATACACACACACACACACACACACACAGAAACAGAAAAAGTTTAAATAAGTTACATGGTTTCATCATGAGGGCCTTCAAGATCAGACACACTGAATCAGTTTGTCAAAGTCATCTTGTGGCTCATATTTGTCTATGTGAGGCTTTGATTCTGTAATACCCGAAGTAGACGCTGTAAAACCTAAAGTCCCATTTTGATTGTGAAATTGACAACAACCAAAATTGTGCACATGTGGGTGCGGGATAACACAGTGGTAGAGCAATGGATTCATGATAAGAAGGTGTCTGAGACTTTTTTCTCCAGAATCAACTTTCTGTGCTGACTCCTATTTCGGTATCTGTTCCCCCACATGTTACCACAGTAGCATGTAACAGCTCCTGTCATTCTGCAAAAAGTGCAGATGGCAGCTTACAGATAATCACACGTGCACCCTACATATGTGGCTTTGAATAAAGTGACTGTCAATTGGTGCATGTACACAAAACATGCCAAGACAGCAGCAGTTTCCCATGGCACCAGCCATGTTACAGCTAAACAGCTGTCTGACTACTTTGGTGAATATTTAAAATGGACTGTATAAAGCTAGTCACTCATGAGTCACATACGACTAGAACACAGTGGGTCTACTAGGAAGGAGAGAACAGCGCTGTAGCTGCCACTGTGAAGTGCTTAGGGCTCATCTTGTGGTGATACAGGTACTCATATAATTAATAAATTTAAAAACCATGCATTGAAAGCTGGGTTCCTCCTCTGTGTGGCTGTTTTAGTCTCCATGAGAATCCAGTGGTGGTGATCCTGGTGAGTGTGGTGCTGTTGATCTACATCGTTCTGCTGGTCATCGCTCGTCGGGCAGACTCCCATGACCTCAGGAAGGGAGGCCTGGTGTGCCTGAGCGACAACAGCATCAGTGATTCCCAGCTGTATGAAGTCGTCCTGGACACCGGACTGCGCCAGAGTACACCCACTACCGCCAAGGTGTGTAAGAGGACCAGAGATGTGGTGTGGGCTGGGTGGTGGTTGAGGGGTTACAGGGGTTGGAGATGTGTACATTATCGTTTTGAGTGAATCTTCAGAATTTTATGTAGAGTGGTTGCAGTGATGGAGATGTATGCAGCATGTTAATTTTGAATAAATATTTTGAGAATTTGGGGAGGACAGGAGGTGTGGTTGGGGCTGGGTGATGGTTGAGCGGTTGCAGGGGTTGGAGATGTGTGCAACATTATCATTTTGAGTGAATCTTCAGAATTTTATGTAGAGTGGTTGCAGTTATGGAGATGTATGCCGCAGAATAATTTTGAGTGAATCTTTGGAAAACTTTATGGTATAACGGTTGCGGTTTTGGGGATGTCTGCATTGCAATATAATTTTGAGTTTTTGGCCATCTTCAGAATGTGATCTTTGCATGAAGGGAAATAACCCTCATCTTTGCACAGAAAAAATTACAATTTGACCAAACATTGACAGTTTCCCCTTGTTGGTAGATAAGGTAAGAGAATACTTCGTTGTCCTTAAAAGAAAATTTGCTTTGAAACATACCATCAATGTAACATGTGAATGAACAAAACTGTTCAGGAAAACAAAAAGAAAGAAAAAAATGTTTAAAGAGATTACAATTATTGCTAAAACAAGTTAATAACAACATAATATAACATATATATATATATACATATGCACACACGCATGTACGCACACATGCACGCACACACACTCACACATGAGAGAGAGGGAGGGAGGGAGAGAGAGCACTTGTGGCATGCCTGCGTACTTGTACACACATGCATGCGCACACACATGCACAGCTGCAACTGGCCACTTTTCTGCAATGATTATGTGAGGATGTCTGCAGGCGATCATCTAACTTTGCTGGGAGATGAGTCTTATCAGAGGTTGTTTTACTCAGTGACCTTTTTTCTTTTTCTTTTTTATGTATGCAACTCAGCTTGTCATATTTTCTGTCGTGGACTGATGTGTGTCTGTGTGTTCCCTCAGGTTACCATATCCTGGCATGATAACACAGCCTGTTGGCTGTTTCCTGTCCTGATGCTGTGTGCTTGTATCTTTATGTGAACATTGTACTGCATAGAGAGGTGGACATGATGCTGCAGGTGGCTGATGATTTCTGTGGTCCTTAGGGTGCCAGTGGCTTGACATTAGCATCCCGCTTTTTGAAGATCTTGGCGTGATACCACTGACTGTTGACGGTGTCCTTTGTCCTGATGTTGTGTGCCTGTGTCTGCAGATCAGCATCATCCTTCATGGAGAACTGGGCATGTCAGAGACTCGCGAGCTAATCAGCGAAGACGATCGTCCCATGTTTGATCGCAGCTCACGTGACCGATTCCTCCTCACGTAAGATTGATTTCTTAATCAGTGCCATGTTTATAATTATGCGCACGCATTTGTTCTGGGGGCTTGATTACCTTCTAGCTGATTGAGGATGTACTTCTGGTGGAGTCTATGTACCTTGTATTTACTTGCATGCCAGGTGAGAGTTACAGTAGGCAGTTTATATCTTTGTTGTTGTGTTTGTGTGACATCTTTTAAGTGCTTTATTAACTCCCCTGTGTGTTCATTTAAAAGACCGACTATCTAAAATAATTGAAGATATAATGTCAAGATAATGCATGTCTGAAATAATTGAAGACACAGTGTCAAGATGCTGTTCTTAGTGTCAATTTGGATTTATTTTTTTAATGTATGCATTTAATGTATGCTTGTCATGTTTTCCGTCATGATCTGATGTTTGTCTGTGTGTTCCCTCAGGCTACCAGACAGTCTGGGTCGCATTTCTAAAGTGCAGCTGTGGCACAACAATGCTGGGGCCTCCCCTCGTTGGTTCCTCACTCAAGTGCTTGTCCGTGATCTCAACACAGGTGACTTTTCAAGTGTAAACTCCCTGCCATGATACGTCCTTGTCTTTACCTATAACTGTATTTCTGTAGAGAACTCCTTCTATGGATTTCTTTCTCTTTTTAATTTTTTATTATTTTATTTTATTTTAAATGCATTAAAAATAGTAAGAACATTTCTTTTATTTCATAATCTAATGCTTTGGGGTGGAGTGTTGCCTTTCTGCGATAGCACAGTGAACAGGAAATTTGGTCTTGAGCTCATCACTGCATTGTCAGATCATTGTCGAGAAAAACAAACTGAAAATCCCCCCCCCCCCCCCCCCCCCCCCCCCCCCCAAGCTGATCAGCTCAAATGAGCTTTGTAGGACACAGTTAACGGCATTGTCTGTGCATGGGGGATATTTTTGTCTTCCTGGAGGAGACAAATATCTTTTGCCAGCTGTAAGATGAAATTATGTATATAATTTAGACTTGTGATTTTGATGACTTGTCTCTTTCACCCTTATCTAGATTTATGAATGTGTGTGTGGTTTAAGATAGTTTTGTTTGCCTGAGGTGGTGACCCTGTGGGGTTGACAGGGCATTAAAATCCAAGAAGCAAGTAATGGATATGGTACTTGCCAAGACCAAAACTACTTTAGGTTGTTCAGGGAGAGGGGAACCAGTACTTAAAGCACCAGAATGATTTTTTGTAGAGATGGGCAGTGATGTCATCCTATCATAGCTGTTCTCTGATGTAGGTAAGGCAAAGTCACTGGACAGTGCCCACATACCATGACTGTGATTTTATAATATAGTTATGTTCAACCGTTGTTGATGTGTACATTATGTGTTAGCTTTTGTTTAATTGAGGATAACATTCTCCATCTCAGTGTACATTATGTGTGTTATGTTTGTTCAGCATTTTGAATCATGAGGTAGGCGCTTTACATATTTCCATTATTATTATTATTATTTGTCTTGATGCTGTGCTCACAGAACTTGTTTTTCTCATCGGTGCTTGACAGGCAAGGTTCAGTACTTCCTGTGTGAAAAGTGGTTCGCTGTGGATGAGGGGGACGGTCGAGTGGAACGGGAGCTAGTTGCCCTAGACAGTAACGTCACCTTCAAGCAGGTATGGATGTCTTAGTGTTTTTGTCTTCACCCACCATTGTCTGCACTTCTCAACACACACCATTGTCTGCACTTCTCAACACACACCATTGTCAACACTTCTCAACACACATGATTGTCAGCACTTCTCAACACACACGATTGTCTGCACTTCTCAACACACACCATTGTCTGCACTTCTCAACACACACAATTGTCTGCACTTCTCAACACACACGATTGTCTGCACTTCTCAACACACACGATTGTCTGCACTTCTCAACACACACAATTGTCTGCACTTCTCAACACACACGATTGTCAGCACTTCTCACCGCTTTTTTTCTTTCTTTCTTTCTCTCCATTCTTTATGCTCACCGCTGTTAACTGACCACGCAGTCTGTCCATGAGCATAAAGCATTGACACATTCCTGTTTATGAGACTGAGAAGGAAGGAAATAGTTTTCTAACACCCAGTCAACCATGACTGTGATATTACGGTGTGGTAAATGTGGCTGTGACTGAGAAGATGAGAGAGCGTGACCCAGTCATCCATGACAGTGATATTACGGTGTGGTAAATGTGGCTGTGACTGAGAAGATGAGAGAGCGTGACCCAGTCAACCATGACAGTGATATTACGGTGTGGTAAATGAAGATGATGGAGCGTGACCCAGTCATCCATGACAGGGATATTACGGTGTGGTTAATGTGGCTGTGACTGAGAAGATGAGGGAGCGTGACCCAGTCAACAATGACAGGGATATTATGATGTGGTAAATGTGGCTGTGACTGAGAAGATGACGGAGCGTGACCCAGTCAACCATGACAGTGATATTACGGTGTGGTAAATGTGGCTGTGACTGAGAAGATGATAGAGCATGACCCAGTCAACCATGACAGGGATATTATGGTGTGGTAAATGTGGCTGTGACTGAGAAGATGACGGAGCGTGAGTTGTTTCTGGAGCAGGAGCTAGACCAACTAAACAGATTCTCAAAAGAAGAGAAAAAAAGAGGAAAAAAAGAGGACGGATTTTCTTAAGTCTAGATCTCTCTAACACTTTCATCTGTTATCAACCCCCCAAAAACAACAATAACACTGAGTCAACATGCCAATTCCAGCTCTACATCTGATCAGTTTATCCCTTCACCATGTGCTTCGAGCTCATGTTAGATGTAAGCGCTTGCCTTACAAATACTCTTTTACATTACATTCCCCAGTCACAGTCTGTTGCTTTGTCTCCTTCACCTGGAAGAGATGTGTAAATGTCATCTTGTCCCTGTCACTGTGATCTGGCGTCTGTGGGTTTTTTTGTTTTGTTTTTTGACAGTAAACAGAAATATATTTCTCTGTCCTGCGTGCAGATCTTTGTGATCAAGGCGCGACAGTACATGGCAGACTTCCATGCCTGGGGCTCCGTCTTCACGCGCCCAGCCCACTCCCACTTCACCCGGGCCCAGCGACTCACCTGCTGTCTGACGCTGCTCTTGGCCTACATGGCTCTCAATGCCGTCTGGTACCAACGACAACCGCCACAGGTGAGAGGGAAACACCATAACATGATTGGGGGGGGGGGGGGGGGGTAGGTACAACATGATGGTGGGGGGTACTTTTTTGACTAATTGGTTAACAAGGCTTCCATTTGCTACTTTTTATTGTTGGTCTAGACAACCTGACATGAATTTTAAAGTTATTTTTAACTGTTTAAGCCAAATACAAAAGAGCTAAAAGAACAACTTTCCTCCTTGGATTGCAGCGTCGTGGAGAGTTTGGGCTGCTAGATGTCTCGTGGCGCAGTCTGGCTGTGGGCGCCATCTGTTGTGCAGTTGTCTTCCCCTTGCACCTTTTCTTGGCTTTCCTATTCCGGCGGAGCAGGGTAAGAACTGTGGATTTGTAATTTACCGTGTGACCCACTGTGAGGATTTAAGACAAGGGCAAAACTTTTGAGATTGGTAATAACAGTGCAGATAACTATCATTGGTGGGAGTGGCCACAAGTATCATTTTTGTCCAGACAAAAGTTTTGTTGCAGCAAACATGTTTGTCGTGACAAACATGTGTTTGTCAAGACAAAACATGTCTTCTGTTGCGACAAAAGTATGCTTTGTCGTGACAAATTTTTTGTCACGGCAAGCTTTTGTCACGAAAAAAGACATGGTTTGGTGCAACAAATTTTTTGTCGCAACAAAATGATACTTATGGCAACTCCCGCTGATGATAGATAACTTCCAAAAATATGATGAGGTAATAGAAAGGAAAGCTCTGTGAGAAAATGGGGAAGGAAAGAAGATTAATTTTAACACAAAGAAATATACCCAGAGTGCTGTGGAATTCAAATCCAAGCACTGCTCCAGTTCAGCTTAGAAGTTTCGAAGTTCACTGTGATGTTAGTACCATGCAGACTTTAGTCACTTAAATTTGGATTTTATTATGTATCGGAATTATTTCACAGGCAAGCCACACATCCTGTGAACACAAAATGGAAACCAACAGCAGGTTCATCAGTGCAACCACCACCACTACCACCACCATGGCCACTGCCACTGCCACTGCCACCACCACTACCTCCGCCCCCACCATCACCAACTCCACAACAACTCCCAATGCTGCCAACACCAACGTCAACTCCGGCTCCGTCAGCCACTATGCAGAACCCACAGACACGGTAGCATCTTCCCAGACGATGACCACGTACTCCCTGCTGGACCAGTCCATTCTCAACTGGCAGTCCATCCAGGACTGGGCACAGCGCCAGTGGGTCAAGCGGCAGCAGTCCACAAGGTCTTCGGCGGTCAGTGTGAAAACCAATGCCCAGCCGTCCACCCAGCCGTGTCCTACACAGCCAGTTCAACATACGCTTCTTGCAGGTGCGTTGATGCTGCTGGTCACCCCAGCATCGATCAGAGGCTGCAGTGATATTGTCATTACTGACATACGTTGTCTCTTGGCAAAATGTCGGGGCTAAAGCAAAATGTTTGTTGTGTTAAGAGTGCCCTGTCGGGATTACTTTCAGCTGTCATGATTTTAGTGACGTGACAGACTCCATCATTGAAATCCCTGAAGTCAGTGCAGCGGCCGGAGTGCTAGGTAATGATGCAGACCAGCTAACAATTGTGGTTTCTCTGTATTATTTTCCACTGAAACAGATCATTTATGGATTTACAGTCAAATAAAAATTGCTACCATGAAAATATGTTTGGTGAGCATAGGTCTTTTCATCTGTGTTTTGGTAAAAAGACTCAGCTCTACTTCACATCTCGAAGCAAGGCTCTCAGCATCGCACGTTTTGCGCCACATCGACCGTTAGCTAATCATCTTTCTGCTGTTGACCACCTCAGCCAATCACCAACCTCGTTTTCCTTCATGTCTTTCCATGACTTTAATGTTTTGGCAGCCAATTTTTCAAACGAAGCATGTTTTATTTCAAGAGTGGTGGAGACATAGTGTAATAAAAAATATAAAAAATCAGTTGAAATAAGGGACAGCCTATGGAGGAAAAAACAACAACTGATGAGTGATGAAAAAGACTGACACACATCACAAATGCTACAGAAAAGTGAATTTGGGGTTGGCAGGTGTGCACTTGTATGATGGCAGTATGTAGAGGTGTGATGAAACTGCCTTCCCATCCTACATTGGGCGAACCTCACGGGTGAGGAACACGAACAAACAAACTGATCACCACCCAGAAGGGGCCTCCTGCTGTCGGCAGTTTCATCACACCTCTACATACTGCCATCATAGATTTGTACCTTTTGGTATGAGTGTCCTTTGGTAGTTTTACTGAGCTAGCGGGAGCTTACATGTATGCGCTGTGTGTACCTGGTGCTGTGAACACGCAAGGTTTTGTGTGGAAGTTTTTTATGCACTATATATATAATTTTTATTCATTGATTCATACTATCAATCCCAGCTGTTCTCACTCTGACAGAAATGAGAGAGGACTGTTTTAGGGGCATTTATGTTGTCCATTGTTAATACGCATGAGTGTTTTATTTTTATTTTTAGATTTTCTCATTATTTAGGACTGATTACACTGTCCATAATTTAGGATCAGTGTACAAGTTCCTCTGTCTGTTCAGGTGAATATTTCAGTCAGTTGTTAAACTCACTAAGCTCATATTTTACAACAAAGGAAACAGATAGTGAAGAGTTTATGTTTAAGAATTGTTGGTCGGAAGGATGCAAAGATCTCTTAAGGCATTTTATTATGATGCCGCCAGATGTTCTCTGAGACCACATTCATAATGTTTCAGTGCTCTAAGACCACACTAATAATACTCATAATTTTTATTATTATTTCTTTTTATAATACTTCAGTCAAGGTTTTGCACTGATCATGTTGTGCGTATGGTTTTTGTTTTCAATAATAGATTATTATAAAGACCTGGCATGGACTCCTGTAGGAAATGGTCAGTAACATTATGACTGCTCCCAGCCATATTATCCTGCCTGTAACGCTTCACGTTGGACTGATGCAAAATTTCCCCTCAAAACGCAGATGAAGAAACAGACCAGGCATCCAGCGGGTTTGAGGATGCTGTCAGCCAAGCCACAGCGGAACGCCATCGCATCAAGCCAGCATCCGAGAGCAGCTCTGAGGGCAGACGGTCACACATCGGTCAGTTGTGTTTTGGCACTCTTGTCATCTGTGTGCTTACAGGAACGAGTTTAGGGATGTAACAGCTACTGGTCTTTGAAGTTGCATGGTTGCTCATTTGGACTAAATGAACTGTATGTAGATGCCATTGTTTGCAGATTAGGGGCTTCAGTCTCCATTTAGGTGTGTGCATATTTTACTTTCACATAAAACGGGAGATAAACTGAAGTTTATTTTTAGCCCTGATGTAACCCCATGTGGTTGACTGGGCTCAAAGTGCCAACTATCTAACTTCCTGTTTGACTCTTCCACAGCCACTTCCAGTGTCATGTGAGTGGATTGCATTGTGTGGCATCCACTGAATTTTCAATCCATTAAATAACATAAAGGCATGAAATATAATAGAGGAAAAGAAGAGTGAGATGCAGAGATAAAGCCCGCATGCATGCACTCACATACACACAGCTTGCTCAGCACATGCACACACACACACACACACACGCACACATGCAAGTGCGCACACACACACACACACACACACACACACACACACACACACACACACACACACACACACACACACACACGCATGCATGCACATGCACACACGCACAGACATGCACGCATACACACACTCATGCATGCACACACACACACACACACACACACCACACACACACACACACATGCGTGCGGGCACATCTGTAGACCTGTGTGCATTGCTCAAATAACACACAGCTTAGCAAGTCCAATGATTTTTTATTGATTTTTTCAACAAATGCCCCAAATGCATGCATCCTGTTGCTATGAACAGGTGAAGATGAAGCTGGAGGCCCCCACATCTGTCTCCCTGCCTGGTGCCGCTACGTGGCCTGGACTCTGTGTGCTGTCCTCTGCACCCTCAGTGCCACCATCACCATTCTCTACGGCTTCAGGTACCGGCTGTTGTGCTTCTTCGGAAAACACACCTCTAAACATGCTCATGGGAGAGGGGAATGTCTTCTAATGGAGAGAGGGGGGGAGAGTTTTGTTGTTGTTGTTGTTGTTATTAGTGTATGCAGATTGAGAGAAAGGGGGCGTATGTCTAAGGGTGTGTTTGTGTGTGTGTTTCATGACGTTTGGAATTATTGAGTTATGTTCTTCGTTGTGTGATCGAATGACAGCTTTAATTTCCTGCTGGGATGAATAAAGTATATTATTATTGTTGTTATTGTTGTTTTTCTAGAGAGGACTGTGCTGTACTGAAGAGGGGAATGTGTTGTACTGAAGAGGGGAATGTGTTGTACTGAAGAGGGGAATGTGTTGTACTGAAGAGGGGAATGTGTTGTACTGAAGAGGGGAATGTGTTGTACTGAAGAGGGTGAAAGTTCTCTGTTGAAGGTGGGGCAAGGTTCTAGTGAAGAGGGAGAAGAGCATTCAACTAAACCACTGACATTGTTCTGCTGAGATTTTTTTTCCCTTCTGCTAAAGGAAGTGTTGCACTTAGCAGAGTTAATGTGTTGTGATTAGGAAGGTTGGGGGTGTGTGTGCGTGTGGGGGTGTGCATATGTGTGTGCGTGTGCGCACGCACGCGCGTGCATGCGTGTGTGTGTCTGTGTGTGTGCTTGTGAAAGTTTGTTTTGACTGTGTTTTGCTCCTTGCTTTGTAACGGGCTATGCGCTCCATTTTGGAGAAACAGCCCATAAAGGAGGACATTATTACTATTATTAAGGTATGCATTTTGATAGTGGAGAGAAGGTGATGATGCTTCTTCCTGTGTTGCAGGTTTGGTCCCACCAAAAGCATGTTCTGGCTTCAGTCGCTCTACTTCAGCTTCATGGTCTGCATCTTCTTTGCACAGCCCTTCTGGGTAGGTATAATCAGATCCAGAAGTGGTGCCGATGCAAGAGCATTTGAATGAGTTTGCTACGATGGTAGGTCCTCTGACACGAGGCCATCCCAGAAAACAAAGGAAGCCATCTCGAAAGAGGAGGCCGGGTGGTCTTGTGTGATGAGTAGGATTTAAAATAAAAAAAATATAAGAAAAAAGGAAACAGGGGCTCTTAAAACAGGGATAATCCATTATGAGAGTTTATTTTTCATTTTTTCATTTGGGTTTTTACTGTGCTTCTTAAATAGTTTACCTTGTTTTATATTAGTACGTGTTTTATATTAATATAATTTATTAAGTATGTATTATGAGATTATGAGATTGCTTGTGTATGATATGTTAGTAAATGTAAATGGTATATATTATGTACATGTATGTGAACAAGCGCGTTGAGCTCGTTCAGTGGGGAATAGCGCTATAGAAAATTTATGTATTATTATTATTATTATTATTACCTATTTACCTACTCTGTTGTATGCATTGTCATCATTTCTGACTTAAACAGTCACAGGAATTGTCACCTGTTAAACTGTAGCCCAAACTGGCATGAAGTGTGCTGCATTTATCACTGCTTCATGCCAGGGTGACTTTAAACCATCTAAAGCTGTTAGTGTTCATCATGCCAGGGTGACTCGGCAATGCTAAAGCAGTCAGTATATATTTACCATGCCAGGAGGACTTTCAGCCATACTAAAGCAATCTGTATTTAGGTTGGCTGAAATCTGAATGCAGTTCATTGGCTTACAGCCTCTTTGCAAAGGAGAAACTGAATGATTGACATGCATAAAACTTCTGTCTGCTGGCATCATTAGGGAGGTAAAATTGCCCACCCCTGCTATCCTTCTGTTGTGACAGATGAAGTGGACTGCTGGATCTCTTCACTGATCACATGCTGCTGTTCTTTGCAGATCATTGTTACTGTGGCATGCTTGGCGCTGAAAAACCGAAACAACCCAGCCGTGTTTGACCACTGTTGTGAACGCAACCAGGTGCAGGAAGGGATAAGCACGTGGCACAGCCGACAGAAACAACTGATGGAGAACTCAGATGAAAATGCTGAACTGGAAAGAGTAAGTAACTCCTGGCAACATCATGATCATTGAAGCTTTTGGTTGTTTTTGAACATGCTCATGTTTTATGTAATTATCCTTTGTGGATTTAAAAACAGATATTGGTTTGGGGGTTATTGCCCTTGAATCACTAAATAGTATAATTATATAATCATCTCAAAAGGAAAATTGTACATTTTGGACTGATGTTTTTGTTAATTTTTGAACAGATTGTGATGTGTTTCGCAAGTTCCCCAGGCCTTTTCAACAAATCTACTATGAAGTTGAAAGCCTTGGGAGTTAAGCCTCCTCGTGTAAAGCATTGTAGCTAAAGAGCTCTCTAGAAAGAAGGCAAAAATGTTGTGATGGCCTGAGTATTAACCACAGGTTTTATCCTCTCTCTGCAGGGCGTGAGAGCGAGGCAGAGATCCCGTTACCTCCGTTTCTCCAGACCGCCACAGGAAAAGGTTCTCCAGGAATCCAGGAAAAAGCTGATGAAAGAAAAGAATGCGGCTAACTTTCTCAGGTGGGAGGCAGTGTCTTGTGACTTCCCCTCGCAGTCAACGAAACATCGCCGCAGCTCTCACTGCTGCCCCCATTTGAATGCAGAACCATTCTGGTGGTGCTGATAGTGGATGTCATGTGATAGGTTTTGCCCCCCCCCCCCCCCTCTCCCCCCCCATCCCCTTCTCTCAGGGTCTCTCCATGGATACAAGCACCACCTCTCCTGAGACAAGTCTGCATTAAGCAGTTTCACAGTGACACTGATTTGTCTATATTTCATATCAGATCAGTTTTGATCTGGATTAGATATGTTGACATTGTCAGTGACATTGTCTGTGACAAGGACCCCTTCTGGCAGACACAGGAGGAAATGGGGAGAGGACAAATTATCCTCAGAAACCATATTTTTTATTTTTTTAAATGGCTAAAAACAGTCTGTTTCCTCTGTAGTTCTGATCAGGAGTCAAGAATAATGTGGCGAACTGAACAGTTCTCTTTCATTCCGATCATGAGTCAAAAAGAGAAGAATGAGGCTAACTGAACAGTATTCTCTCTTTTGCTGTGATTAGGAGTCAAGAAGAGAAGAATGCGGCTAACTAAACAGTTCTCTCTTTAGTTCTGATTCTGCGTCTTTTTATTTCATCCGTGAGATTTGAGGCCCAAGGGCAACAACTATCAGCAAGGGGCAGGAACTGTTATTAGGAGTCTTGTTTTCACAGGCACTTGCTTTCATTTAAGTCTCTTCTGCAAAAGAGTCTGTCATTTTGTTTCTTCTCATTGTACCAACCCGTCACCAGTACTGCAGGTATTTGTAGTGTGTGTGTGTGTGTGTGTGTGTGTGTGTGTGTTTGATGAAATGAGCATATCTTTATGTCTTTGTAAGTGCTCCAGGCTCTTACAAGATGGGACACCATAAGTAATTTATTATTACTAATATATCAGTGGAATGGCTATTGCACATACATGTATATATAGGGCCGTTGTATGCTTTGGCTGGTAAGGTGCACTAGTTATTATTATGACAGTTGTTTCCATCTTGTGCTATGTTTCAGGGAAGTGGTGGTGTTTGTGGTCATGTTCACCTTGGTGTGTGTGATTGCTTATGGCAAAGATCTCTCAGCCCACTTCATGCTGAAACAGTCACTGGACACAATACTCCTCAGGTTGGTTCCCAGGCCCTGCCGTTGAACAGGTTATCAGTGAGGTACCCTGTGTATTTGTAGGCACCCATTTTTTGCTATAGCCGTTGAACAGGTTATCAGTGAGGTAGCCTGTGTATTTGTAGGCACCCATTTTTGGCTATAGCCGTTGAACAGGTTATCAGTGAGGTACCCTGTGTGTTTGTAGGCACCCATTTTTGGCTATAGCCGTTGAACAGGTTATCAGTGAGGTACCCTGTGTGTTTGTAGGCACCCATTTTTGGCTATAGCCGTTGAACAGGTTATCAGTGAGGTACCCTGTGTGTTTGTAGGCACCCATTTTTGGCTATAGCCATTGAACAGGTTATCAGTGAGGTACTCTGTGTATTTGTAGGCACCCATTTTTGGCTATAGCCGTTGAACAGGTTATCAATGAGATACTGTGTGTATTTGTAGGCACCCATCTTTTGCTGTTTGTTTTACTTGCTGACCTTTTTTTTCTTCAATTTATGGCTTGTAACAACAAAACAATTCTTTTTCTACTTTTATGATTTATTTTATGCACCCATATTTGTTTATTTTCCTTTTTGTTTTTGTTGTTCTTACCTGTGTACTTTTATGAATTTATGTACCTATTTTTCTTTTTCTTTTCTCACTTGCATACTTTTATGCAATTTCTGTGTGCTCATTTTTGTTACACTTTTCTTACTTGCATAATTTTATATAATTTATATACTTTGTTTTTGTTTTTTGTTTTTAATACTTCTTGTTTTCTTTGGTGTTGTTATTATACTTGCAACCTTTTATTCAGTTTATGCACTCATTTAAAAAAAAACATTTCTTAACTGTGTACTTTATGTAATATATGCACTCACTTTTTTACTCGTATACTTTTATGCAGTTTGCATATTTTTATACAAATTATACACTCAGTCTTTGTAATTACTCATTTTTCTTCTGTGTCCCTGTGTGCATTCCATGTACACCTGTTCTTTTTAGTATTCTTCTGTCGGTGATATCCCTCCAGAAAATTATGAGCAGTTATTACAGTTTGTCCCTAATATGCCAGCCTGACATCCAAGAACATCAAGTCCCACATCATCAGCGAGCAGTTACAAATCTTTATTATGGTCATTTGGTGGAGTGCAGCACAGTGAAAATAAAGGAAATAATATGGTTACAGTAGTGTGTTCACCTCTTTCAAAATTGTAATTGGAGTAATGGCACTAAGTTTTTATGTATGCTTGTTTTGTTTCGCCGCATGCATTTTGTTTCAGTGTGTGTTGTGTGTCTGTGTCTGTGTGTGCATGCGTACGTGTGTGTGTGTATAAGTATTGTGGTCTTCTGATAAGTAGCTGTGTCTCATATAATTATAGGTGATCTGGTTTGTAATCATACAATTATAGTTGATTTGTTTGATTCAGAGTGGTAGCAAATAGACCAGTAGATTACAAATTTATGTTGGAGCTGCAAGTGACTGAGGAAATGAACTGAAGTCAAATCCGATTGTTGTACAATAAAAGCAATGATAAGTGAATGTGAACGCTTCAGTGGAATATCATCTGTTGATGATGCTGACAAGAAAGCAATGTGTGTCAGTGAATTAGGGAATGTAGAGGTCAAGAGAAAAGAATATGTTGATTTTGTGTATGGTTTTGCTCTGAGCATAATGAGTTTTTGTTTTTGTTTTTGATTGACTGATTGATTAATTGATTATTCAGTCAGTAGATAAATTAGATGTACAGTGGTATCTGAAAACTTTCAGGAGTGGTACCCAGTCTTTCCATGCTGTACAAAGCATCCCTGACTGGCACCGCTGGGCCCAAGGCACCCTCTTGGATGCTCTTTATGGGACTGAAATCTCTCAGGGGCTTCTGATGAAGGTTGGTGATTTGAAAACAACACTTTTTGTCTGGACCTGGTTTGCATATAAAAATGTGCCTTGTGTGTGTGTGTGTGTGTGTGTGTGTGTGTGTGTGTGTGTGTGTGTGTGTGTGTGTGTGTGTGTGTGTGTGTGTGTGTGTGTGTGTGTGTGTGTGTGTGTGTGTGTGTGTGTGTGTGTGTGTGTGTGTGTGTGTGTGTGTGTGTGTGTGTGTGTGTGAGTCTGTCAGGTCTTTAGACAAAGTATATGATCTTTGATAATAATAATCCTAATATAAATGCTATGTGGCATCTATCCTAGCTGTTACCCTGTTGATAAGAAGCCACCAGACGCACAGCACAACCTATTGTTGAACTGAATCAAGCCTCTTGATGCAGAAGAAGCTACTGTTTATGGAGAGCACACATCAGCCCTTTTCTCTTCCAGGACGGTCAGGGTCAAAGCAACAATGTCCTGGTGGGTCACCCTTTCCTTCGACAACTCCCTGTCCATCAGCAACCATGTCCCGAGTCCGGCTACCTGCCCAACGCTGCCCAGCTGTGTCGCTATGGTTACACCAGCAGCAGCCAGGACATGGGCAGTAGCAACGACTCGTGGGTGTCCCCACCAGGGGGCAGCACGGTGTGGGGAGAGATGGCATCCTACAGTGCTGGGGGATTGGGCATGTTGCTGAACCAGTCAAGGTATATAGTATATGTGTATGCGACCCTCTCCCACAAAACTAGTCTCGAGTCACAGCTGTTGATCAGCACTAGGGACAGAAATAGCCGCTGGGTGTCCTTCTCTCTAATGTGAAGATGTATCCTTGTTCTCTTCAGTTTGGGGTTGTTGGTGCTGCACTGTAGTCAAAAACATGATCATTAATGACAAATGGTTCCATAGCTGAATATTATTGGGGTATGTGTAATGGTTGAGGCTTAGTTTCAGAGTTCTTTTCTGTTTAGGTTTTTTGAAATTATCTGTGGTGAGGGAAAGGGATGATTGAAATGTGAATTACTAGTGATAGCTAAGTACTGGGTGGACATGGAATTTCACATGTGTGTGCCAGATAAAAGTAGTGACAGGATGTGATGATTCGATGCAAGAGAAAACAAGTTTCTGCATTCTTAGGTCATAAACTGCTTGCCAATTATTATTTTGTTAAATTCACATAATAACATGACCCAAACACGTGAACTTTTCCATGTTTGGATCTTGTTTTAGAACGCTAGCAATCATTCTTGTTTCAGATTTGTTTACACATAATAACAGCAACACTGCATTGTAATTTCTGAATGTTGCTCACAATGTCTCATCTTCACTGGCTGTATGTGTTTCAGCAAAGAGGCAGCAATGACGCAGTTACAGGCGCTTGAAATGAACGACTGGCTAGACCGACGAAGCAGGGCAGTCATTGTGGAGATGACGGTGCTCAACGTCCCGACCAGCCTGTTCAGGTAAGTTTTCAGGGAGTAATAACAGTTTGCACTAACCACAGCAAAGCCTGTTCTGCGGTGGAATCAAATCAAGAAAAAGAAGAAAAAAAACTGAAACCAACACAGTTATTTCTTTGCTTGCAAGGAAAGTGCGCAGCAGAAATATTTCAGTCACTTTTGCCCCAGGCAGAATTTCATCCTTCAGTCTGTTTCTGATAAATTTGACCCGCAAGCAAAGTGCGCAGCAGAAATATTTCCGTCACTTTTGCCCCAAGCAGAATTTCATCTTTCAGGAGTAATTGTTTGCAGTGGGCTTCTCTCGGGCCCTCAGTACAGTGAAAGTAGGGGTCCCTCCCAGAAAGTTTTGTGTAAGCTGTGTTGAACTGCTGGAATGCTGCAGTACAACCCTGCAGGATGTTTCACCTGACATTGCCACCCAGAATAGTGATTTATACACTATTGCTCTTATAGAAAAGAAAAAAGAAAAAAGAAGAGCTGGTTTGGCTTGCTGGTAAGGCAGTAGGCTGGTAAGCAAGAGGTCCTCAGTTCGATTCCACTTTGGCTCACCTCTCAATTCAAAAGTTGTGGTTATGGACATTTGTTTTCATTTTATTTTAGTGAATAAAACATTAAAATGGCTCTAATCACTGCCCATCTTAATGCAGGAGTAATTCTGGTGGTGAGAACTTGGCATTAAACAAGTAACGATCACACACACACACACACACACGCACGCACATGCGCACACATGCACGCATGCACACACACCGCACACATGCACGCATGCACACACACACACTCATTAAAAGAGGGGGGGGGAGGGGTTGTGGGCAGTACTTATTGAATAGCATCCTACACCTGCTGAGGTTATCCTAGCCAGGTGGGAACGTGAGTGTGTTACAGTTGTATAACGGAGTACATTTCCCTTCCACAGTTCAGTTGTGCTGCTGCTGGAGTTGCCTCCTTCAGGCGGTGCTCTCCCCTCCCCAAGGATTACCTCCACCTGTCTCTTCCGCTATGTCACCGCCTGGGACAACTGTGTGCTGGCTTGTGAGGTAGATATTTAATTATACATATCTCCCCCCCCACCCCCACCCCTACCACCCACCACCCAATCCTGGGACTATATGCTGGCTTGTGAGGTAGAGATTTATTAATACATATCCCCCCCCCCTCCCCCCCCCCCCCCCCCCCACCACTACCACCCACCACCCACTCCTGGGACAACTATATGCTGGCTTGTGAGGTAGAGATTTAGTTATACATATCCCCACCCCACCCCCCACCTCCCGCCCCACTACTACCACCCACCACCCACTCCTGGGACGACTGTATGCTGGCTTGTGAGGTAGAGATTTAATAATACATATCCCCCCCCCCCCCTCCCCTCCCCCCACCCCCCCCCACCACCCACTCCTGGGACAACATGTGCTGGCTTGTGAGGTAGACATTTAATTATACATGGCACCCCCCCCCCCCCCCAACCATCACCACTCCCACCATTCCCCACCCCACTGTCTTATACCACCCTGATGTAAGGAAATGGGATGGGAATGTATTTGACAGAATAGATGATTTCCAGAAATAACAGGCAAAGATAGTTTGACAGTGTTTTCTTACTCTGGGAGAGTGAAGTCCCCTGAATGGAGGCGGCTGCAGAGAAGAGCCGATCTGTGACTGTTTCAGATCTTCAGGCATGGACATATTATAATTTATACTAGACTATTTATACGAGAACCTACTATCTGATCTGCATGTTCCCCACAAACACAGAGTGCTTGATCTGCATTTCTGATGCCTTTTCTGCCTTTTGTTTACGGGTATCCGTCATCTTCCCCACATGCTCACTGTACCCCCAACAAAAGCGTGCCTAGTCTGCGCTACACCCGCAGGCATGGACCTATGTATACAGGTCCATGCCCGTAGGCACTTACTAAGTACAGTCCCCTGGATTTCCGAAGTTTGTCCATTATCCCTGTCTACCTTCTCTTCTCTTGCTGTTTGTCCAGGTGATAATTCTCATGAACCATTGAAGCTTTGGCAGCCAAGCTTCTTTTTTTTTTACAGTTTTGGTGTTGTCCCTTTGTGACTAAGGTTGGCCAAATGTGTGTGGGATGCCATTGAAAGTCAAATGTGTAAAATGCACAGACACACACGTGCACACACAAATGTGCATGCACAGAGGCACACATGTACACATGCGCACACACACAAACATATGAACATGCACACACGCACACATACACACAGGCAGCACTTGCAGGTATATATGGGTGTTAGTTTGTGCTATTGTGTTGTCCCTCTGTGACTGTGACTGAGGTTGGCCTACCACATGTGGGATGCCATTGAAAGTAATTTGTGTAAAATGCACACACACACACACACACACACACACACACACACACACACACACACACAGAGGCAGCACTGATAAGTGTGTGGGACCTGTTTGGGTAGGGCTACATTATGCTTGCTTGCTTTCCCCTGGGTTAAATTGATATCTGAGAAGGTGCAATAAAGTATATTTAAAAAAAAGAAGCCCCCCCCCAGCACACATATACACACATGCATGCACGCACACACAAATGCATGCATGCATGCATGCACACAGGCACACACACACACACACACATATACATACACTACAACAGATATGTGCTGGTGTTCCAGTTGCTGTTTGTGCTGCTTGCCCTGGTGAGAATACAGAGTGAGCTGTCCGCCATGGTAGGGGATGGGTGCCACTACTTCACCTGGCCCTGGAACTACACCCAGGTGAGCTTGTCCTGTCAACCAGTGCATTGGAATCCATCACAGGTGACCTGTATGGGTGGATATATATAATTACCTGTCAGATGACCCGTTTCTGCCCTTCATTGCCTGTCAGTTGACCCATTTCGGCCCTTCACTGCCTGCCGGTTGACCTGATTTTGCCCTTTATTGCCTGTCATTTGACCTGTTTCTTTCTTTCATTGCTTGTCGGTTGACCCATTTCAGCCCTTCATTGCCTATCGGTTGCATCCATTTCTGTCTTTCATTGCCTGTTAGTTGACCCGTTTCTGCCCTTCATTACCTGTAGATTTGCCCATTTCTGTCTGTCATTACCTGTCAGTTGACCCATTTCAGACCTACACTGCCTGTCAGTTAACCCATTTCAGACCTACACTGCCTGTCAGTTGACCCATTTCAGACCTATACTGCCTGTCAGTTGACCCATTTCAGACCTACACTGCCTGTCAGTTGACCCATTTCAGACCTACACTGCCTGTCAGTTGACCCATTTCTGCCCTGCATCACATTTTTACCCTTCATGGGACAGGCATACTAGAGTTTTGGTGCCATCTGCTACCATGCAATTTGAGCTCCAGGGGCCTGCATAAGACTGGTCTGTCACAGGATTAATCATCCTCTGTGTGTGTGTGTGTGTGTGTGTGTGTGTGTGTGTGTGTGTGTGTGTGTGTGTGTAGAAAACCAGCCTTCTCAGACCTCTTTCACTGGCTGCTTCCAAATTCAGTTATGTGGTTTATTGTCTCTGGTGTGAATGTTCCTGTACTGTACAAGGTAATTGTGTTTGATGCTGCAGGTGCTGCTGTGCGTGACATCCATGGGGTACATTGTCTGCTACGTCTACCGCTTTGTACTCGTGTCAGAAATTGTGGAGTTTCTGCGCAGCACTTACTATGAGCAGTTTATCTCCCTTGCCTTCTTGACCACCTGGGATGAGGTGAGTCTGTCCATCTGAATGGTATCCATCCCTGTCACTCATTTCTCTCCGGCTATCTGTCTCACACTTGCATCTTTCTGTCTAGCTATTTGTTCCACTCATGTCTGTGCCTGTTTGTCCCACTCTCATGTCTGTTTGGCTGTCTGTCCCACTGCCGTGTCTGTCTGTCTGTCCTGTTCCATCTGTTTGGGTTTCTGTCTCGTTCTCATGTCTTTCCAGCTATGTGAGTGTTCCGCTCATGTCTGTGTGGCTACCGCATGTATCTGTCCCACTCTCAGAATTGGTGGGCTGGCTGCCCCACAGTCATGTCTGGCGATCCATCCCATTTCGTGTGTCTCTCGGAATGTGCCCAAGGTAAACCAGAAGAGTTGACTGTTCCAGTTGCTGCGGTCGCTGGTCGGCTTGCTAGTGTTTCTGGTGGTGGTGACCCAAGGCCTGCGCCTCGTTCGCTACTGCCCTCACCTGGCCAAGTTTGCAGCTGTCTACAGGCGCGCTCGCCGTGAAGTCATGCTCATGGCGGTGAGTCGTTTGCCTGTTGCCTTCCACTTTACTTTCCTGGCTGGTAGTAATGGGAGACCTGTTTACTCCTACGATTTGGGATGTATTTTGTATGCCAAAATTTTCAGCATACAAAGATAGGAAAATTAACCCACTTGGCCCCAGACCACCTGTCACTGCCCGTTCTTTTTCCTTACTGCACGACCCCAGACTGCTCGGTAGTGGCCGGCTAGCAGACGCTTCATACTAGCGTCCCGGCTTATGCAAATAGGAACAGGATTCTCGCGAGACTTGTAGCCTTGTTTCTGCTATTTTTTACTACTTCTGGTGATGTCCTTTGTTCGAAGTTTGGTTGAGTTTGAGAGACACTGTGAATTTTCAAAGTTGTGAGATGGACACATGATAGATGCATGAAAATAAACAAAAGCCTTACTGTTAGCAAGGGCGTCAGAGCTTCATCCTTTGAGATTTGAACTGCAAACTTGGCTCAGTCGCTTACCGCAGGCACCCTAACAAACTCATGGAGCTTCATCTTTGGAGATTCAAACTGGAAATTTTGCAACGTCAGTAAGCACCCCAAAACCTGACATTCAGATGCAGACATTTCTGATTTGGGATTATTCTTTTTTTATGCTTTTATTTTTCAGTGAAAAAAATCCGAACCTGTTGTTACATACAAGAACACTGTATTCAAATCTGGGAAAAATACAGAATGAGCTGAAACTTTTGTTTGGCATTTATTATTGATTTTTAAAGTTGTATACCGGGATCATTTGACACAGTTACTTCCCTTCGTATGGGATTTCCTAGCGAAAGAGCAGCAGCTGGTCTGGGGCCAAGTGGGTTAAAAACCAAAGATGATCAAAAATATTTCTGAACGTGCTTTTGCAGGTAGGTTTGTTTTCCAGGCCAGAATATGCCCAGTTTTGAGTTTTGAGTGGTGCGTGTATAAGTCTCACAACGTCTCGCTGCTGCGGCATTGGTTTCTGTATTGCGCTTTGTGTAGTCTTGGCACTGATTTCTCAGGCAATTCAAAGTGAGGCTTGTGTTTTTGCTGCAAATTATGAGCGGTCACCATTTGTCTGGAGGCTGTGTTGAAATTATTTTCAAATTATTTTCACTGAGAACAAAATGAAACGGAAAAGACCTGATGGAGAAAATGCCAAAGCAGTGAGGGAACAAGGGTTCCTATTGAGGTACAAATCTGAGCCCGGCATAGTGGAGTCTTCTGTTTCCAAATCTTCTGCATACTGCCAGTATTGCTGCTCAGACTTTTCAGTAGCCCATGGCAGCAAAAACCAACAAACTTCCCATGGTCTATGGTTGAACACTGAAAATACTCCAACTCTTCTGTTTTTTTGTTTTTTTTTAAAGTGTATACTCTTATCTGTATTTGAATGTAAACAGGTCTGTGATGGGAAAGTCATTACAGCAGTGCTGAGATGGCAGCAGTTTGACGTAGCACCAGCCATGTAACATCTAAACAGCACTGCAGCCACTCTGGTGGATATTCAGAACATGCTGTGTAAAGCTAGTCATTCAGAGTCGAATACGACTGGAGCGCATGGGGGTGTACTGGGAAGCAGACAATAGCAGTATTGTTGCCATTGTGAAGTGCTTTGCTCTCATCTGGAAATGAGGCACTCGGCTAATGCTCCGGTAAATAAATTATGGGACACAGGTATTGAACATAATTATGTGCAATGTTTAGAATCAAGGAAAAGTGGTATTTGGTATCATTTCACTGTGATGATTGATCGAGAGTTGATACAGGTAGAGTTTTAAAATTGTTTGTTGGTGCTGAGGAAAATAAGGAGCATGCATGCAGACTTGAAAACATACAGGTTAAATCACAAGAAGTGTGTAAATGCAATAGACCGTGTCATCAACATGATCAGGAATAAGAGTTGTTGGTATGATGCGTTTTGCTTTGACCGCCACATAACGGTCTGGTTTAAGAGTCACCATATATGATGATGCTCGCTGTTTTTGTATTAGGCTTTTGGTTGGCTTTGAGGCTATGTTGATAAAAATAAAAAAAAGAGAAAAAAAAGACAGTTGGTATCATGCCTTGCAAGGTCTTCCAATCACAGGCAAATTGCTGACGTTGCTGTTTCCCCGACATCAGATTTTGGTCTTCGTCATCACCGGGGCCTTTTCCGACATCGGTTGGTATCTTGCCTTGTTCTTCCAATCACAGGCAAATTGCTGACGTTGCTGTTTCCTACTTTCAGGTTTTGTTCTTCATCATCACCGGGGCCTTTTCCAGCATTGGCTCTTTGCTCTTTGGGTCCGTGTCACTGAGCATGCGAACCACCTGGTCTGCCTCCCTGGCTGTCGTAGCCTTGGCAACAGGCATCTATAGCCCACCTGACCTGGAGGCTGATGGCTCCCCCTGGTTCTCCATTTTCTCCGTCTTCTGTTCCACCCTGGGCTTCGGTCTTCTTACAGCTTACGTGAGTTTTGTGCTGATGCTACAGTGGGTGGTGCCGCAATGGGTGGGGGTTGCTTGGTATTTATACTGGAACATGTCTTTCTGGAACTGCTGAACACAGAGTTTGTTGAATGTGTGTGCATGCGTGTGTGTGTGTGTGGACGCGTATGTGTGTGTGTGTGTGTGTTGTGCGCACACATGTGTGTGTGTGCGTGCATATGTGCATTTTACGCATTTTACTTTCAGTGGCATCCCACATGTGGTTGGCCAACCTCAGTCACAAAGGGACAACACAATAGCACAAGAGTGTGTGTGGTTAATTTAAAGAAAAATGAGTGGGGGGGGGGGGGGGGGGGGGGGGGGACTCTGGTGTTGAGTAATTGATTACTGTTGGTCTAGGTATGTCTGATTTCTCTGTTACCTGTGTATATGTGCTGAGTGATTAGTTACTGTGTCGGACATTCTGGCTACAAGGCTGTGAATAGGAATTTCAGTTTGATTTCTCTGTTACCGGCCACATTGACTCTGGTGTTGAGTAATTGATTGCCGTGTCAGTCTAGGTACAAGACTGTGAATGTCAGTTTTATGTCCCTGTTATATTACCAGATGGTGGCCACACTGACTCACCGTCTACGTGTGAACAAGAGCGGTGACTTGCTGGTGATGGGAAAGTGTGAACTGCTGGACTACTGCTTGCAGCAAATGTTGCTGTTCATCGGTGTCAGGAAACACACACCGGTGCATGAGCCTGAAGTTGATCTGCCCCCTGTGAGTACACTCTGTGTGTGTGTGTGTGTGTGTGTGTGTGTGTGTGTGTGTGTGTGTGTGTGTGTGAGAGAGAGAGAGAGAGTTGGTGTTTGTGTGTGGGATGTGTTTGTGTGTGTGTGTGTGTGTGAGAGAGAGAGAAAGAATGAGTGTGGGTGTTTGTGGGTGTGAGAGAGAGAGAGAGAGAGTGTGTGTGTTGGTGTGTGGAGTGTGTGTGTGTGTTGGTGTTTGTGTGTGGAGAGAGAGAGAGTGTGTGTGTGTGTGTGTTGTGTGTTTGTGTTGTGGAGGATGTTGGTGTGTGGAGAGAGGTGTGTGTGTGTGTGGTGTTGGTGTGTGTGTGTGTGTGTGTGTGTTGGTGTTTGTGTGTGGAGAAGAGAGAGTGTGTGTGTGTGTGTGTGTGTGTTGGTGTTTGTGTGTGGAGAGAGAGTGGGTGTGTGTGTGTGTGTGTGTTGTGTGTGTGGGTGTATGTGTGTGTGTGTGTGAGAGAGAGAGAGTGTGGTGTGTGGGTGTTTGTGTGGTGTGTGTGTTTGTGTGTTGTGGTGTTTGTGTGGAGTGAGAGATAGGATGGTGTGTGTGTGTGTTGGTGTGTGGAGTGTGTGTGTGTGTGTTGTGTGTTGGTGTTGTGTGTGTGGAGAGAGAGAGAGAGGTGAGTTCGAGTGTGTAGTGTGTGTTGGTGTGTGTGTGAGGGTGTGTGTGTGTTGTGTTGTGTGTGTGTGGTGTGTGTGTGTGTGGAGGGGGTGTATGTGTGTGTGTGTGTGTGTGTGTGTGTGTGTGTGTGTGTGTGTGTGTGTGTGTGTGTTTGTGTGTAGCATATGTGGGTGCAGTGTATGTATCACATCACCATCAGAAATCTGACTATGAGCATTGAAGCCATCTGTCACAGTGTGTCAGATGTCTTAGAGGAGTTCAGTGGTGGAGAGCATATTAACCGGTCATGGTAGCTCTTCTGCCACAGCAAGCTTCCCTTGGGACAAAATCTTCTTTGGGACAATAGACTATGCAAACAACAGTTATACAAAACACACAACAGCAGTAATACAAAATACAACAACTGTTTCATCCCATTCTTGTATCCCAACATGGAGAGACTATAATAAATGTGAAGACAATTTTTTTTATTTTGGGGGAGATTTTGTTTTCCCCCTCCCCCCTAGCGTCAATCCTGGTGGCTGTGATTTTGGTTGAGTCCAAATAAGTATGCCATTGTTGAGACTAATAAACAGTGATTATTTAGGTGTGTGACAAATTGGGATTTTTCAGGAATGCACTCTGGCTGAGTTTGAATACCAGGTGGAAGAACTGCTGTTCCGCATGAACGCACTGGCAGGCACAACCAACTTGCCAGAAAAACCCACAGGCTACCTGACCGACTCGGACCAGTCTCAGGCTGTTGGGGATGATGGAATCTCCTCAGGGGGATCAGAGGTCAGTTACGTTGTGAATCATCGTAGTAGAAGTCAACACACAAGGGAGTTAATTAGTGCTTGAAATAAGCAGCACCAGTACAACAACAGAGACCTGAGTTGCTTACGGTAACTCTCACCTGGCATGCATGTAAATGCAAGGTACATAAACTCCACCAGAGATACATCCTTCAATCATCATAGTAGTTATATTAATTTTAAATGATTAACAGTGAATGGGACAAGATCTGTGGATGAGTAAGGTCAGTTTACCTCTCAAGATCACAAGCGTGGAGGGGTGGAGAGCTGTGGTGGGGGTGGGGTAGCAAAACTGAAATCACCTTGTTGATCTAGTTTTAATGCTGCATTGTGGATTTGGGGGCCATCACCGTGCTGTTTGATAGTGATACTTGCATGAGAGTACCCGTCTTCTGAGGCCATTTGTCGATGTGATACTGCGTGGCTTGTGACTGTTTCAGTCAAAAGTGTTGCAAGCGGAGCCTCTTGACCCATTCTATAAACAACTGTATCAGGGATGCTGTTAGTCCTTCAGTCAATTAGCATGTTTGTAGGTGATGACTGATTGAGAATATAAAGGGTTGACAACACCTGGGCCGGTGTATTGTGTCGTTTACCTCTCAGTTAGAATACACTTCTTGTAGCTCATTGCGTCATTTTGGACAGCATGCAGGTGACTCATTGTGCATCCCATTCTTAAAGCCTTTTTCTTCTGCTTTGGTTGAGAAAGCCAGTCTCCTCGGTTTGAGGATTAGTGCTGCGCTTAGGGTGGTTGTGGCATTTTTTAATTTTTTTTAATTTAAGAAAATAAGGGGACTCAAATGAGTGATTTTATGGTAGCTTCATATACAACATGGCCATAGCTCATCTTGAGGTGTACTGTTGGGTATAGTGCGGTTGACTTTAGTGTGATGCAGTGCAGTGGATTCATTGCGCAAGTTCCCCTACATACAATGATCCCATCTTTAATTCCACTTCCACTCTGTTTCCACTTCTAAGACAGTTTACATTGTGAACACAGCTTCAGCTAAACCTAGCCAACTCCAGCTTTGGTGTGGTGTGAACCTGTCATCTTCTGTGTGTCTGTCCCCACCAGCCAGTGATTGTGCACAGCAGCACGGTGGCCGGAGGGGAGGAGGGCCGCTTGGAGCAGCGGGTGCAGAAGATCGAGGACAAGCTGTACGCCAACGAACCCTACCTGGCTCAGCTCCTCAAGCTGGACAGCATTGGGGCCGACATTCTCTCGCAGGAGAAGGAGAAAAAGCTCAGGTGAGGTTTTCAGTAGACAGGGGAGTTTAAAATCCTGGTCTTCTCCCTTGTGTTTGCTGGTGTTCTGCCTGTCTGTCTGTTGGTCTGGCTGGCTGGCTGCAGGTTTCTGCCTGTCTGTCTGTTGGGCTGGCTGGTTGGCTGGCTGCAGGTTTCTGCCTGTCTGTTGGTCTGGCTGGCTGGCTACATGTTTCTGCCTGCCTGTCTGTTGGTCTGGCTGGCTGGCTGCAGGGTTCTGCCTGTCTGGATGGCAGGTTTCTGCCTGTCTGTCTGTTGGTCTGGCTGGCTGGCTGCAGGTTTCTGCCTGTCTGTCTGTTGGTCTGGATGGCAGGTTTCTGCCTGTCTGTCTGTTGGTCTGGCTGGCTGCAGGTTTCTGCCTGTCTGTCTGTTGGTCTGGCTGGCTGGCTGCAGGTTTCTGCCTGTCTGTCTGTTGGTCTGGCTGGCTGGCTGCAGGTTTCTGCCTGTCTGTCTGTTGGTCTGGCTGGCTGCAGGTTTCTGCCTGTCTGTCTGTTGGTCTGGCTGGCTGGCTGCAGGTTTCTGCCTGTCTGTCTGTTGGTCTGGCTGGCTGGCTGCAGGTTTCTGCCTGTCTGTCTGTTGGTCTGGCTGGCTGGCTGCAGGTTTCTGCCTGTCTGTCTGTTGGTCTGGCTGGCTGGCTTCAGGTTTCTGCCTGTCTGTCTGTTGGTCTGGCTGTTGATCCTTCTGTACTTGCACTTGTCATCAGCAAAAAGAGCTGCTGTTGTTGGTGTGGGTTTTGTTCACTTGCAGCAAGAAGTCAGATGAATCTCCCCCCCCCCCCACCCCAGTTTAGTGTCTGTTGAAGGTGGCTGTTTTGTTTCATGTCCCAGTGCTGAGTTTACCATTCCTGGGCTGTAAAGAAGGATGCAGGCCTCAGCAGGTTACTGTATTGCAAAATGCTCCTGTTGCAGGTCTCACTTGGAGATGGAGATCTTCCGTCAGCTGCAGATGCGACGTCAGGAGACCGGCGAGGTGCCCGGAGCCGCAGACGCTTCAGCCACCACGGTCACATCACCGGCCTCAGCAGCTCCTCCGACGACGCCAGACCCGAAAGCACACCAGCAGGCTGCCACGGACACGAAGCTTTCCCCCAGCATCTCCAGCAAGGCTACGGAAAACACCTCCGGAATCGACCTTCACAGCGGAGAAGGGAGGGGGGACAGTGACAACGAAGGAAACGTGTCTGCCGATGTGGACCCCGCGGCAATGCAGGTGACATCTTCCGATGACAGCCCTGGGTCAGAGAGAGCCCTTCTGCGCGTGGCCGGTGGGGAGCCCGAGCCCCACAGACCCAGGCCCAGACCCAGACCCAGCAGGCCTGGCGCAGGTCCACACAAAGGCAAAAAAGCTGCGGGCCCCAAACTGCCAAAGAGCCTGGCAGCTCTTGACGATGGTCCGCTTTGTTCCGAGTTTGACTGCGCTTCACCCAGGCACCACGCTGTCGAGGCTGATGTCCCGGAGCCTTTGTGGACCGCTAGAAAACCGGGTTCTGACGCGTTGCCCCCTTCCGCGCTGAAAGCGGATGGTCTTCTGGCTGGCGGTGGGCACAAACCATCCTTTCCAGATGCAGCACCCATTGAACGATCGGACAGCGTGCGAGGGAGCCGCAGAAAGGCTTACGCAGACCTGACCTTGGCCGGCATGGAGAGATCGGACAGTCTGAGAGTGTCTGGCAGGAAGACCGGCATGGAGCGCTCGGACAGCCTGCGAGCCGGAAGCAAGAGACACCCGGTGGCTGACCTGGCACTGTCTCCCATGGAGCGGTCAGACAGCCTCAGGTCAGCCGGCAAGAAGCCTGAGCTTCCCCCCAAACCCACCTTTGCTGTTGTGCCCGTGATCGATTCGAGGCGAAGCCCCAAACCCCCTCCTCTTAAAATCCCGACAGAGCGAGTGCTGTACAGAGCAGACACGGGACAGTCCATCTGGGCCCAGATGGGGGGTAGCGGGTCACTGTGGCGAGGGGAAGCGGGAGGCAGCGGACAGTTGGGAGAGTCCAGCTCCGGCTCGGAACAGGACGGACTTTTCAGTGCCGGCGGGGCGTCAGCTGGCGGAGGTCGCCGCTCTCAAGGCCAGGGTCGCAGGAATCTGCGCAAGACCAAGTCGCGGGGGAAGGGGAAGGGTGCGGGCACTCTCACCCCTACTCTGCTGCTGGATGAACTGTCGTTCACAGTGCACCAGCCTCCCAAGGGTGTGGGTGAAGGGCAGGACACTGCCATGGAGCCTTGCCCTCAGGCTGACGACTAACAACGTGACGTCATGCACAGATGGGGGATGACGGGGTTGGGATAAGGGTGGTGGTTTTATGACCAAGATGTGTGAAGGAAAAAAACTAAATTGATTCCTTTTGAAAGTGTACGCCAAGTTTTTCATAAAGTCTAAACTCCCCGTTATCTTCCTGTGTTGTGGGGGTTTCTTTTTTTTTTTTTTTTGGGGGGGGGGGGGTGGGGGGGGGGGGGGGGAGTGTTGACCAAAATGTATAAAGGCAAAAAAGAGATACACAAATCAAAATTGATTCCTTTTGAATATTTCTCTTTAAAGTCTAAGCTATGCATTTTTTCCCCTGTGTTGTATGTTGTAGTTTTGTTGTTGTTGTTTTATTTTTTGTGGGGGGAGTGATGATAGAAATAATGCAATTATTGTTTGTTACCATCACACATGATAATAATCAAAATATTTATCAGGTGCAAAATCCTGTCCATCAGGACCATTCTGCATGCAATACGTTGCAAGAGAATCTCGCTGCTTTGTCAGCTCTACTTTGTCTACATGATGTACTTTGGAGTTTTTATTTATGATTGACCGACCGACACGGCTCTGTCAGCAGTAAATTTGCTTGCTGAACAGAGACCGTTTGTCCGTCACTGATGAGCGGATTTCTTCTTCATCGACTGTTACCGTATGGTGTGAACCAATGGACCATCAACAGCAGCAGCTGTCTGACCTTGCTGAACTAGCTGTCGGCATGGGACTGCCATTGCTCAATTGGCTGTCAGCGTTCAGGCGTGTGGTTTGGCCGTCAACACTCGGTGCTTAAGATATCTTCTGTCGTCTATTGCTCAGTATAACAATGTGAACGTACCGCCTTATTGTGCCAAGTCTGGACATTTGTTGATTATGTGTATTGATCCAGTTTTGTCTTTTTTGTGAGGTTTTCTTTTTTCTTCTTCCGACTACACTTCCTGTTATGTATGTGTGAATTTGCCCTCCTGGCTTTAAATGAAACGGTGAAAAGGGAGATGCTGCTTGCTCATCCTATTGTAGAATAATTCTGATGGTAACAATTTAGCATAGAAGGTTCGCCCTGATATAACCGCACTGGTTGACTGGGCATAAAACACTGATTAACTTACTAACATAGAAGGTCCTTGGCTGGCCATCAGTCTGGTATATTGTAATAAAACTGCATCCAATCAGATACAGTGGCAGTTTGCATCCAGTGGCAAACCTTTGCCACTGAGCTCACCACCCATACTTTCCTCACAAGCTAAAGAATAGCAGCTGAGTGAAAGACTGGCCAGTTCCAAACAAAACCTTCGAATGATGCGGTGGCACATCTTTAATGATGATAATACATATATGCTGCAATCAAATGAGGCAACGCAAAAAAACGATCTGAAACAAAATGACTGCTAGCATTCTATACCAAGATGCAAACACCGAAAAAGGTTTAAAACAACACTATTTATTTGGACAAAACACAACATGCAAAGGCAAACTGCAGTCATTTCGATGCTGAATCAGGCTGAGATCACTCTTCGTTCCTCCAGTCAGGACAGTGAGTAGCACATGGTGGTCAGACCCAAAGCTTGTGAGAAAAGAGGCGGGGCTTAGAGCTCAGTGAACACACTATTCCACCAGTCAACACAGTACCACGTGGTGGTCAGACCTAAAGCTTGTGAGAAAAGAGGCGGGGCTTAGAGCTCAGTGAACACACTATTCCACCAGTCAACACAGTACCACGTGGTGGTCAGACCCAAAGCTTGTGAGAAAAGAGGCGGGGCTTAGAGCTGGCTCGGCACGGAAACCTCAGTTCCAGCCCGTCACCAGTCAATCTCCGGTGACCACAGTAATCCTGGAAATTTGGGTTAAAAAGGAAAGGCGGGCAAAGCCTTAGATCGGAAGTGTTCTATTGACTTATTCCACCTGTCAACACAGTACCACATGGTGGTCAGACCCAAAGTTTGTGAGAAAAGAGGCGGGGCTTAGAGCTGGCTCGGCACGGAAACCTCAGTTAGGCAGAGCAGTCTTGCCGCTCTCCAGTCAATCTTCCGAGTGACCACCAGCTCCAATCCTGGGACAACTTGGCCTTAAACAAGCCGAACAGGCGTGCGCACAAGTCCTTAGATACGGAGAGTGTGTCTGATTGGATTCTTGTTTTGTTAGACTGTGGAAAATAGTACACCGTTAAAATTGAAGTGGGCACTTTACGCATTGTCTTTGATAACACCGTTGTTGATGTGTTTTTATGCACCTAGTTGTTGTACATACATGTAGTTGTATCAGATGAGGTTTGATTTTGTTTTGAAAGGACAAGAGTGGGGGTGGCAGGCTGCTGTGCAGGTTACATTTTTTCTGAATCCAGACTGGCTCTTGCATGTGCAGAAAAGAGCCAGCAAGGTTTGGTTTGAGTTGTGACACGACACAGCTCTGCATGCATCAGTATGTTGTCCTTGGCATCTTGGCAATGTGTGGAAATAAACAGCCAGCATTCTTGTTCCTCTGTCAGACATAGGCTTGCATGCACACACACACACACACGTCTCCTGTCTGTACCTCTACGTATCCACAGTGGAGCTCACCTGTGCATTTACCGAGGTGCTCACATAATTATGTAACTCAAATCTGTGTCAGTTTACCTGGCATCTGCTCTGTTGGTGTTATGATACAGTAAATTATTATGTCTTGTTTAAATCTCAGCGACACACTGTATGTGTACATGTACCAAAGTACTGAAGTGTTTCTGGTGCTATTTTATGGGACGTGCTCCTCCTTCATAAGAGATCAAGAGAGAGAGAGAGAGAGAAGAGTGTGATCTTCTAGTCAGGTTGGCAGAGAGAGTGGTCCTCTAATTGTGTGGGCAGAGAGAGTGAGAGTGCTCATCTAGTCAAGCTGGCGGAGAGAGTGGTTTTCTAGTCATGTTGGCACAGAGAGAGAGAGAGAGAGAGAGAGAGAGAGAGGATGAGTGCTTGTCCAGTCAGGTTGGCAGAGAGAGAGAGTGAGTGATCTTCTGATTAGGTTGACACAGAGGAGAGCATGTTCTTCTAGTCAGGTTGACAGAGAGAGAGGCAGAGATTTGATAGAAAGAAAGAGGGCATGAGCTGGTGAGGGGGCATGAAAGGATGATTCTTTAGTCAGAGAGAGAGAGAGGGAGAGTTTTTTAAGTTAGTGCAGCAGAGAGATCTTCTGGTTGATTGTTTATTGGTTGTAAAGCGTGCTTTTTAAATTCGGTGGAAGATCTCTACAGAAGTATCCAGACATTCACTGTAACCCAACAAAAACTGAGTGACATGTTTGACCAAAACACCAGATTGGCTCAAGTAACTTTAAGCATTAATTTAGCTTTTTTTGTCACCGACCTTTAGATTTCAGTGAGCTTTATGCTGTTCGCAACTTTTTCACGTGCTGTGTCTCAGTGTATGGGCACTGCTGTGTTTGGCATTTGGCTGACTGAGTTTAGTGGTGTTGCACGGAGCTGTTTCATGCTTTATCGCTTGACTGTTTTTCCAGATGTTTGACTCATAAGGCTGGAAGACTCATTCAACCCATTGTTCAAGGCAGTTCTTGGGTAAAAAAAAAAAACTTGTGAAGAGAGAGAGAGACCGCTCTTGTTTTTATTGTATCAATTTGGGTTGTGCAAAGAAATGAAAATGCCAGACAGTCTTTCCTGTCACTGAGATTTTTGTGTGACTTGAAAAAAACAAAAAGCAGTTTATTAGAATTTAGAACCTCTGTGATGCATCCCTCAGTTAACATGATCGAGAACATGTGGAAGCTGTGGCATGAATGTGTGTATACGTGGTTTGTAAGTTGTCATGAATATACATGTGTAGTGTTCTTATTAATCATGCATGAGATCTTGAGAATCAAACTAAATGTGTATGATACAGTGAAACCCTCTTCCAACAAACTGGTTTGACCTGAAATTCTGGTTGCAAAAGGTAGTTATAAGCATCTCTGCCCTACTTACCTGTTGTCAACTGGTCTGACCTGAAATTCTGCTTAAGTATCTCTACTGGTCTTACTCTTTGTAAGTCGTTTCTTTTAAGGCGGATTTCACATTCAGGCTTTAACTGCCCATGTTTTATTCACTTCCAGGGACCTCTGTCTGAGAGAGACTGTCAGTTTCTTTCCTCTTGCCTCCTATGGCGGTTGTATTGTGTTTGACAAATTATGTCAAATAATTTCACCCCTAAAACAATGAATGTAAAGACAAATTACAACAAAATGGTGTGAAAAAAGTCCTTCCCCACATATTAAACTAAGCCAAGGCCCAGAGAGAAAAAAGAGAAGAAAAAAACACACGACAGGAGAACAGTACAATAACAATGATATGCTACTGTGTAGATGCACTGGGTCACATGTTGATAGAATAATGTGTGTCACCCTCGTATGACCTCCCGTCCCTAATAAGCCTTATGGTTTCTGTGGACATTAAGCACCATGTTTACTTTACTCACATTGCCCGTGAGATTGACAAGGCCTTCAGAACCAACCACTTACTTATACCTACTGTTCAGAACCACTATTACGACTGATTGTGTTGGTCATACCACTTTGTCCTTGGAGGGTTCCACGCTATATATATTCTGTTGTTGTGGCTGTTGTTTCATTATTTAATCAATCATGGAGACAAGGATCTGATTTTCTGCTATGGGCTTTCAAAAGTAGATGTATAATTATAGTGCATACAAATTATTAGGTGGTGTCACGTTTTTCATCCGTGCAAAATACATGTTTGCGTTGCAGGTTGTGTAAGTATGAGGTGGATGTTGCTGTTTTTGAAATGACTGAGA
>JABMCL010002812.1:410000-412500 GCA_018857735.1 Alviniconcha marisindica
CACACACACACACACACACCACACACACACACACACACACACAACACACACACACACACACACACACACACACACACACACACACACACACACACACACACACACACACACACACACACACACACACACACACACACACACACACACACACACACACACACACACACACACACACACACACACACATACACACACACACACACACACACACACACACACACACACACACACACACACACACACACACACACAAACACACACACACAACACACACACACACACACACACACACACACACACACACACACACACACACACACACACACAACACACACACACACACACACACACACACAACACACACACACACCACACACACCACCACGCACGCACGCACGCACGACCACGCACGCACACACACACACACACACACACACACACACACACACACACACATCCACACTGGCACAGGCGCCGGTATAGCTTTGGACTGAATGTATGTTTCCTTTCTTCTTCTGTTTTTTTAATTATCGGACTTTCCTTGTTAGACATCACTATGTCTTGCATGATTACCTAACGTCGGCGCTCATATCATAGATAATTAGCTGAAAAGGGGAAAAAAAGAACACACACCAAAAACTGCAACACAACTACGATCTGAAACAATGCTTTCTTGCGCTATTTTTTTTTTTTTTTTTTTTTTTGCGTGGATTTTCTTTCCTGTTTTGCTCTATCTGGAAAAATGTTGACAGCTGATGTATCACATGTACAATATGTATTTCATCATTCACGATTCCTCTGTAAACAACACGGATTTCAATTGTTTCCATTGGATGGCTTGTTTTTTTAAACGATTATGTCACATTAACAATGGTGGGAAAAATCGAACAGCACAAAATTGGTATGGTTTACCATTTTTGTCAGTTTCTTCGTTCTTTCTTTGTAAATTGGCTTTTATGATAAATGGGAATAATTTTCAGCTTTGTTTTTGAGTAGGAACAATCAAAGAAACGGGAGAAAAACAAACAGCAAACAAACTTTACCATACTCACAACGGAACGTCAAATTAGTATGGCCTGTTTCTAAGAATGAAGCGGCAATGATGCATCATTTTCGAAAATGTTCATTTGTATATTCTACGTGAGAAGAAGAAGAAGAAGAAGAAGAAGAAGAAGAAGAAGAAGAAGAAGAAAAGAAAGAAAGAAATAAAAAAATAAAAGAAAGAAGAAGAAGAAGAATAAAGAAGAAGCTATCTCTCACACAGAAATGTCTATAAAATGGATTTCAAAGATCATATTGTGTTGCTTTTAAAGAAATTTCGCGCGTTATTGTCCTTCAAAGTACATTTTCGTCAAAGTGCATTTTTGGCCTTCAATGTACGTGATCGTTAAAGTATGTTTTTATCCTTCAAAGTAAGTTTTTGTCAAAGTGCGTTAGTGTCCTCTACAGTGCGTTTTTGTCCTTCAGAAACCTTCGCCACTGTCTCCTTAAACTTTGTGGCCTCTTAGATGTAGGTGTGACTATGGCATGAATTTAAAGTAACATGCGATGCATCTAATTGCATCTGATAAAACATTGCAGTTGGAGTAAGTTTGAGTAAGTGGTACTTTCAAAGATTCTACGGGATAGAGCAAAAGTATATAGCCTACCTATTATTAATGAATGTATAATTAAACTAGCGCTCCCCCCCCCCCCTCTCTCTCTCTCTCTCTCTCCTCTCTCTCTTCTGTGTTTTCTGTCTCTGTGATTCTCTCTCTGACTCTCTCTCTCTCTCTCTCTCTCTCTCTCTCTCTCTCTCCCTCTCTCTCTCTCTCTCTCTCTCTCTCTCTGACCCCCTTCCTCCTCTCCATCGCTCTCATTTTCTGTCTTCTGTCTGTCTCTGTCTCTGTCTCTGTCTCTCTTTGTCTCTCTGTCTCTGTCTCGGTCTATCCCTCTCTCTCATTATATTCTTTCTACTTTCTGTGTGTGTCCCACTCTGTGTTTCTCTGTGTATCTCTCTCTTTTTCTCTCTCCGCCTCTCTCTCTCTCAGAGAGAGAGAGAGAGAGAGAGAGAGGGAGGAAGAGAGGGAGAAGAGAAACGGTTTCCAACCTGTCTCTGTCCTTCGTACTTTTCGGCTTTTTTTCTTTTCTTTTTCTTTTTTTCTTTTTCTTTTTTCTTTTTTTTCTTTTTTTCTTTTTTCTTCTTCTTTTTTTCTTCTTCTTTTTTCTTCTTCTTCTCACCACGAGAGACACACACATGCGTCAGTTTGAAGGCCGGGAACATAACTCAATTGGGAAACCGGAGTTCGCTTCACTGAGCACGGTTCTGGCACAGACAAGGACAATTTGATTGTTGAACAATTACTTTCCGGCGCTTTAGCGAGGGGAAAACACAAGAGTGCTGCCAGCCAGTAATAGACTTTTCCGCGTGCATAACTCCATCGCCATGTCGATTTTCGCCTTGCAGTGAGAATGGCTAAGAAAGGCAATTGTCAACTGGGGGATCGGAGTATGTAACGAT
>JABMCL010002812.1:415000-417500 GCA_018857735.1 Alviniconcha marisindica
CGTATTGTATCAATGAAGGGAATTGCATGAATCAGTCGCACACTCTGTCCCTAACACTGATACTGTTTAGTCGGTGCATGGGCACCAGAAAGGGTTAACACATTCACTGCTCCCTGGACGTCATATGACGTCACTGGCAAAGTGTTTTCCGTCTACTTATAGGATGTCGTCCGACTTCCTGATTGACTGTTTTAAGTTTTCACGTATTCTCACGCCCTACAAAGTTCCCCAAACGGTAAGTTTGATTTGCTCAGACTATTCTGGAGACTGATCTAGGGAGGAAACTGCATCAGTAATACAGTTTGTTGGCAGTGAAAGGGTTAAGCAGATGGGAATCACCGAGAATGAGCGTCGGAAGTGGAAGAGATCAGTAACAAAAGACACTCAGCGGGACGGAACCCGTTCGTCTTCTTCCCCGGCCCTGTGAAGTTACTCTCGATTAGGCCAGAGACAGGGAGCCAATGAAGTTAGCCATGTTGACGGTGACTGACGCTCCAGGCTCAACCACCCCACCCCTACCCTCTCCACCCCCTGCTATCAATCGGTGGGAGGTAGGGGTGAATGGGAAATAGGGTTCACGCCTCAGTTTAGCGTGATAGATGGGAGGGTAATTACAGCGGGGATCAAACTCGGATAGCACCGCCCTTGATTGCCGACACCGGCGTGCCGAAGGGCTGCGAGGAATTTGTCAACTTTCCTGCTCAGACGACTCGATCGAAAATTGTTTCGTAAAATATTGATGCCCTCTCCAGCTACAATTTCCGCTCAAGACATAACAGGCGGTCGGAGGGGCTAAAGATTGGGGATGAAATGTTGACTTCCTATGGCGACATGTTTGGCTGCGAACGCCACCTGCTGGTTGAAGCGTCAATTATCTGCCCCTTACAGACCGAGAGGGCGCAGCAGTGCTTTGTCGTCGGCCTGCGGGCCGGTCGCAGAGAAAGATGGAAAAGAAGGCAGAGATCCTCCATCAATCCGTTTTTGTTGTCTTTGGGCTTCCGCCATTGCCGCTTTCGTGCGGAGTTTCGGAGACACTTACAAAGACGCCCGGTAGTAGAATGACATAGGACCCGGCCCCCGCTTCTGTAACCGAAGACAGTAGGGAAATATGGGGTGGGGGTAGGGTGGGATGGGGAGGGGGGGGGGGGGACGGCTGAAAGACGGAGGGGGGAGAGGGTCAGTAGGCCCAGTGGTTGGTTGGGGGGGGGGGGGGGGTGATGAATGAGGGAGGGACAGACAGGAGAAGGGAAGAATAAGATGGCATATATAGACATCTCATGTGGTGAGATATGCAGATCAATACCGTACTGAGATAGCAATACATCAGGGTCAGTGTATTTTGTTTCCCAGTCCTCCGTTCTCCTTCTTCCCTTCTCTACTCGACCATCTTTGTATCACTGGGATTGGGGGGTGAGGAGGAGAGCGCACAGACGAGAGAGAGAGAGAGAGAGAGAGAGAGAGAGAGAGAGAGAGAGAGAGAGAGAGAGAGAGAGAGAGAGAGAGAGAGAGAGAAGAGAGATTGATTGATTGATTGATTGATTGACTTTATTTCTCAACGGTGAAGATATTAGCACAAAGGCCGACTCACATATCTGCCGTTGCTACAGTACTACTAATAACCAAGACATTCACAGTTAAATATTATACAGAAGGCTATAGACAAATACAGCATCAGTAAAAATAAAAAGAACAATTAATAAAATAATAATAATAATAACAACAACAACAACACATATAAAACCAGACAGCGATTGCAACGGAAATGAAAAAAATAGCAGTGAAAAACAACTGGAGCAAAAAAGTCTAAAACACAGTTAAACACAGTTAAACAGAGAGAGAGAGAGAGGAGAGAGAGGAGAGAGAGAGAGAGAGAGAGAGAGAGAGAGAGAGAGAGAGAGAGAGAGAGAGAGAGAGACCTGTTTCCGTTTTCCTTGACATCTCCGCGCTCCAATGACCAAAGGCCGACTCAGTGACAGAGATAACATCGGTCCAGCAGTATCTGCAACCTTTTGTAGATCACTTCCGGCAACAAGATGGCGTTCTGGAAAAGCCGTATATTTGGCGCTTGAAAAAAAGAGCCCGTCTTAGTCTCAGAAGTTTCCCAATGATGCCTTTGAAGAAGTTTCCATTCTTGGTCTGAATGACAATTATGCATTGAGTCGAGTCGTCTTTCCAAAGCAATGTCAACCGCTGCCTTTTTCTTCTGTGTCTGTCTCCTCTAAGCAATCGATGAAGTGATGCCCTTGGCTTTGAACATGCAGGAAGTGTCTCAAGATCTCCAACAGTCTCGGCCTTCCGAGATGCTCGCCACTTATGACGGTTACTTCCTTCTTTCTTCTTCTCGGTCATGTTCGGCGTTGACTCCACACAGCTCGTGCAGAACAGTACATACACAGGGGCCCTTGAAGATGACCGTTGAGCACTATGACACACCACTTTGGCATTCAGATTTTACTTCCCCTTTCTTTCAGCATTTATGTAAATCAAATCCGTGAACAGT
>JABMCL010002812.1:420000-432500 GCA_018857735.1 Alviniconcha marisindica
ATATCGAGACTTAACTAATTACGGAACAGACTTAGAACGAGCATTTCTGACGGAGAAGTTTTAACTTTGTACCGGAGTGAATTAGAATAAAAACGCAAGAACGAACGAGATAACGAACGAAAGAAAGAAAGGAAAGAAGAAAAGGAAAAGAAAAGGAACGACCAACAACAACAACAAAGAAAAAGAAAATGAATAAAACAACAACCAGGAACAACACCGCTGATCATTGAGTGGTCAACGTATGGCTGAAAAAAGAAGAAAAGAAAAGTCACTTCAGACTGAGAGAGATGCAGAAGAAGACGAGTTGGTAATCAGATTTTAACGTCTTGTCAACCGCAAACAATCACCACAAAAAAAGAAGAAGAAGAAGAAGAAGGGGTGGGGGGAAGAAGAAGGAAGGAAGGAAGGAACTTGATCATTTACGCCCAGTCAACCATGACGGTTATATCAGGTCGAAGAAGAAGATGAAGAAGAGGAGGGGAGTGGAAGAAGAAGAAGAAGAAGAAGAAGAAGAAGAAGAAGAAGAAGAAGAAGAAGAAGAAGGAAGGAAGGAAGGACAGAAGGAAGGAAAGAAGGAAGGAAGGAAGGAAGGACAGAAGGAAGGAAAGAAGGAAGGAAGGAAGGAAGGACAGAAAGAAGGAAAGAAGGAAGGAAGGAAGGAAGGAAATTGATCTTTTACGCCAAGTCGACCATGATGGTTATATCAGGTCGAAGAAGAAGAAGACAAAGAAGAAGTAGGAGGAAGAAGAAGAAGAAGAAGAAGAAGAAGAAGAAGAAGAAGAAGAAGGAAGGAAGGAAGAAAAGAAGGACGAAGAAGGAAGGAAGGAAGGAACTCTCTCTCGGAAGAAGAACTTAAGAAGACTCCCTCTTCCCCCACCTCCATACCCCCTCCCCCTTCTCCCCGTCCCTAATAAGCCTTATGGTTTCTGTAGACGTTAAGCACCGTGTTTACTAAGAAGACAACAACAGCAGCAGCAACAACAACACACAGCCGAAGCAGACTAGGATGAAAAAGAATGTCTGTAGAAGGTGATATGCCGGGAGATGCGCTGTGCCCTCCTCTCTTCTTTCATATACATGCAGTCACGGACAGCGGAAGAACTGATACCGCTGCGCACGTCGCTCCAGGAAAACGGATGACAACGAAAACTAACGGTGCGGCTGATTGCGCCTTGATGGCAATCAACTTCCTCGCCAAATTACGCCCTGTGTTTATTATGGGACATTTGCATGGAACATTCGTCACTGTCCACCCCCCACCCCCCTCCGACCCCTCCCGCCCCTCCCGCCACACCCCCTTACAATCCCGACCGGCTGTAACGTGGCCTAGCACAGACTCCACGCACGCACAAGCAGCCGAGATGGCTGTAGATGGTCCAGGCCGTCTCCCGTGGCATACAGCTTCTCTGATTTCCATTCAATTAACAGGACAGGTCCTGGGAGGATTGTTAAACGGAGGTCTTGTCGCGCTGGCCTTTTGGCTTACGGCACAAACGAGGCATGATGAACGCCGACTCTATCGAGATATGATGGGAACACAAAGGCCGGGGACGGAGGGGAGGGGGGGGGGGCAGAAAGGAGGGGTAAGGACAAGTCCAGACCCCCCCCCCCGTCCATCCTCCCACCCTGTAACTAAGCGCTGCGGAGAACAAGCGTTAATTATGGCGATTGCGGCGGTAATTTAAAGTGTTTTAATGCGGCCCGCCTTTTAGAAGATTTCCCTGCTCTCGTGGCTAATATGATTGCGGAGCAGGCTACTTCATTGATCTGCAAATTGTAAAGCAAATACACGAGACCGGCCTGCCGCCCTGCGTTGGGCCCAATTGTGTCAAGGCGGGGTTTCCTTCGTTTGTTAACAGTGCAAGGCGATCTCTGACCTCACTAATTGAACCAATCGCTGCCGCCGAAGCAGCCTACAGGCTCCCTACGGGAAGGAAATGATGACGATGGCGGTGGCCGTGGTGGTGGTGGTGGTGGTGATGGTGGCGGCGGGAGGGAGGTACGCCGCCGGGGGTTGGTGGAACTTGGTGAAGGAGGGACGGAAGCCAGAGTGATGATAGCTGTGATCATTGCCAACGTGAAAACCTCTGGGTGTAGGCCGGCAGTAGTAATGGCTGTGTCACTGTTTTGAGGTAAAGGTTATGTGCTCGTCGCCCGATGTTTTTGCTTTATTTCGGCAAGGGTTCGTCGTCACTGGTGCCGGACCTTTTTTCTTCAGTTTATGGCTGAAATTTCTTCTCTGTAATAGCCGACTGAAAGAGAGCGGCGGGATTTCAAACTCGATGTAAAACAGCGATGTGGGCTTTGCGCCTGGTTGTAAACTGATGGTCGAGTAACTGCGGTGCTAAGTGTATCTGTACATCGACAAAATAATCGACCAGTGTCTTCGTTAACAAGAACAACAACAACAACAACAGAATCTGGTGACCAAACGCTGAAACGATCAGATTTTCAACCCCCAGCGTTGTCATATGACTTTACTGACTGGTGTCGCTCCATAAGCCAGAGTGAAAAATGCACGGTGAGATGCGACAAAGTAGGCCCAGGTCGCCAAGTCTTGGAGGCAGCGAGGGAGGCAGTGACACATGCACAACAGCATCAAAACCACACGAAGACACCAAAGGAGAAACAGTGTGTAGAGAAACAGTGTCAAAGAGACTAAGTTTTGGAATCGATCAGATTCTGAACCGCGGCAAAACGTCTTCACGAAAATGTGACTCATTAACCCCCTGGAAAGACTGCCATTCAAGTTGCAAGTGTCCACCCGCTTACGGAGACCACGACAACAATAAGAGCAACGAAGGCGAACATTACGTTCACAGCGACTGGCCGACACAGACAACAGTCCTGCCGAAACTGACGTACAGCAACAACGAATCGTCAGCGGATAGTCTTCACCAAGTCAGTCACAATTCCAATCCAAGTTTACCGACGCCAAATCCCTTTTGCACACAATTAACACTGTCCGCCACTTCAGTGGCAAGTGGTTCATTTTGTAGCTCTTCGCTGACAAGTGGTTTATTGTCGAACGGTTCACTGCCGTCGGGTCATTTGAACAGCTACGCTTTGGACGTGGTTGCTCGCCTGCATTCAGAGGGCAGCAGGCCCGTTTGGGGTCCTGGTGTACGAAGTGTTGATAACTTTGAGTTCCGGGGAATGGGCGGTCACCATTCGGCTCTACTTGAACATCCTCTGTTTTCCTGGCCGGGGTCGCAGCGAGACAGATTTGGAGGTGAGTGATGGTACAGTCTGTGTGGCGGGTTTTATTTCGTTGTGTCTGTATGTTATCATTCTTCTTTTCTTCGTTACGTTTCATTGGATCACTGTAGTTATTTACGTCATTCCTTTTTGACGTCGCCAAGCCATGCCTGTGACCTGCCCGTTTCAAGTTTTTTGTTTGTTTTGTTTTAATTAAAAAAACAGTGTTTAATTTTGAGTCAGACTGTGTGTATGTGTGTGTGTGTGTGTGTGTGTGTGTGTGTGTGTGTGTGGGGGTGTGTGTGTGTGGTTGTGTGTGTGTGTGTGGTGTGTTGCGTGCGTGGTGTGTGTGTGTGTGTGCGCGTGTTGGGGTGTGTGTGTGTGTGCATGTGCGTGTGTGTGTGGGGAGAGAGAGAGAGAGAGAGAGAGAGAGAGAGAGAGAGAGAGAGAGAGAGAGAGAGAGAGAGAGAGAGAACTTTATTTTACGAGGGTAGTGGACTAGACACAGGGTCTTTTTACATCCAGCCCTCGCCCAGGAGGGACTAATTCTACTAATATTACACATACACATGTATTTCAGATATACCAAAACTCTGGTATGCATCAAAACTGTACCGTGGCAGGATATTAGTTCATATAAGTTGAGAGAGAGAGAGAGAGAGAGAGAGAGAGAGAGAGAGAGAGAGAGAGAGAGAGAGAGAGAGAGAGACGAACAAACATTGCGGTATTACCTATGTTCAGACACTGGTGTTAAATTGATTTATTTGGGATTGGGATGCTTTTTCTTTTTTCTTTTTTCTTTTTCTGTTTTAGTTTGTGGTGTTGTTTATGTCATTGCCTTGCTGTTTTGATGTTGAAGTCCTCCACCGGTGCCTCATTGTGGAAAAAGACAAATATCCCCTTTGAATCCCCTTAAAACAATGTTCTCCAGTTCAGTTCGTCCTACGGTGGTATTTACGCGTTTAGGAAAGCCCATACGCACTCCATCGAGTCTCTAAGAAGTTCCCCCAGTGCTACCTTTGAAACAGCTTCAATGGCGGTCTGATAGAGGGTTCCGGATCGCCAATTTCATGAGCAGCTTCAGCCAATCAAAACGTCGCAGATAATATTCCGCGCGAAAAGCCTGACGATCGGCCGGCATGTTTCCCTGACGGAAGCTAAAGCATAGCAACAGCGGAACGCCGGAAAGGCTTGAGGGTTCCGAACTAAAATCTCCAATAGTAAACTGATAAGCAATAGCGCATCTTCATTGTGGACGAAATACATTAGCTGCGATCGAACGAGGCGAATTCCGTTTCAAAAACCTAGGAATCAGTCTCACAAAAATCATCGCACATACATTCCACCAATCAACACAGCACCGGCAACCTACCGGTCAGATCGAAAGCCACACACCGACCATCGCTTTTCGGCACCTTCCTCCAAGCTCTGCCAGAATTGGTTACGTCATTGAAAGGACACTCCTCATCTACGGGCAGCTATCCACCGACGCTGTCATCGTCCTCCAAAAGGTCTGGGTACTAATAAGACTGTGGAAGCAAGCACACCCGTAAACATAAGGCGGGTCCGCTCCGGGTCGAAAAAGAGTTCCGTCTCGATGCAAACGAATTATTTGTGCTGTCGTAAGCAACGTGGGCGGTTATAAAAGAAACGGCTGGTCTAACTTGAGTTCAGTGAGCCGGTTTGGCCTAGCGGTAAGGCGTTAGGCTGGTAAGCGGAAGGACCTCGGTTCGATACCGCTTCGGCTCTCCTTTCTCTTCAAAAAGGTTGTGGTTTGTTGACACTGCCTTGTGACTTGTGGGAACGTCAGCATGGGAGGCAGGGGTCAGAGTTCACCGCAGAGCTTCCCATCTGCATGACGATCGTGGCCCTACAAGTCTCATCCTTCAAGACAGATTGTCGAGCGACATACACCTCTTTTCCACCTCTCTCTCCTTCCTGGCGATCGATGGTGTGATAACGTCTCTGGCTTAAAACTCTTTCCGCGGGCATCACTTATGACATCATAATTATGACGTCCACGGCGAAGTGTTTCCCCATCTTCCAGAAAGACGTTACAGGACGTCATTCTTCAGTTCTGACTGTTCATGCATGTTGAGGAAAATGCACTGTTCCAGAAAATGAACGTTTCTGGTTGGCTTCCAGAAAGATGTTATAGGACGTCCGGCTCCAGTTTTGACTGTTCATGCATGCTGAGGAGAAGGCAACGTTCTAGGAAAGGAACGCTTCTTGTTGGATTAGCCTGTCATTGAGACTGTGTGTGTGTGTGTGTGTGTGTGTGTGTGTGTGTGTGTGTGTGTGTGTGTGTGTGTGTGTGTGTGTGAAGGACTATTATTAACTGCATCAGCAGCACAAATTCTTTGGCAGGGATATTTGGGTTAATTTGCACCCGCAAAGAGTGTCTCATGCTGCTCCGTCACCCACTTAATTAGCACCTTCTTCTTTCATGGTACTTTACGTCCACAGAAACCATACGGCTTGTTAGGGACGGGGGGATGGGTGGGGGGGGGGGGCGGGTAGAGGTGAATAGCTCGTCCAAGCGCTCCGACCCGCAAAGACCGAAGAGGCCATCAGCCACCGCCAGACTGAACAACTATGTTAAGGAGGTTGGGACCCCGCCAGTGCCAAGCAACTTAATAATAATTACGGATAACTTTTGTATAGCGCTACTTACTGTCTGGTGTACACACACTCGCAGCGCACTTGTGTACTTCGCTAACTTGCTCTTTCAACAGCTGAGCAGGAAAAAGTCACAGAGACAGCGTTCGAAGAGCAACTGTTGAGGAACAATTTTGCAACAAGACAATCCATTCTGTTAAGAGATCCCAGCTCCACCTCCCTGCCCTTGATCTCTCCTGGGCGCCGTAACTTCACCGCCGTTCTCTCTGTTGTTCCAGTGGTCAGACGGGTGGGCCACCCCTACCAAAACCGCGCTCCACCCAAGCGGAAGAAGCCCCGGACCGCGTTCAGTCGCCAGCAGGTGGCGGAGCTGGAGAAGCGGTTTCACCGCCAGAAGTACCTGGCCTCCGCTGAACGCTCCTCTCTGGCCAAGCAGCTCAAGATGACGGACGCCCAGGTCAAGACCTGGTTCCAGAACAGACGGACCAAGTGGAGGTATGCACAGTCTCTGTCTTTATGTCTGTCTGTCTGTCTGTCTGTCTCTGTCTCTTTGTCTGTCTCTGTCTCTTTGTCTCTGTCTCTCTCTCTGTCTATCTCTCTATCTCTCCTTGTCTCTCTGTCTCTCTCTCTCTCGTTCTGTATTTTAATTTGTTTTACCTGTCTCTCTGTCTCTGTCTCTCTTTGTCTCTATCTCTGTTTCTGTCTCTCTCTCTGTTTTTACCTTTACCTCTCTCTGTCTGTCTTAACCTCTCTCTCTCTGTTTTTACTTTTTTGTATGCCTTTACCTCTGTCTGTCTCTACCTGTATCTGTCTGTCTGTCTGTCTATCTCTCTGTTTACTTACTCTCTCTTTGTTTTAACCTTTTACTTCTGGTGCCTTTACCTCTATCTGTCTGTCTTTACCCCCCCCCTCTCTCTCTCTCTCTCTCTCTCTCTCTCTCACACACACACACACACACACACACACACACACACTGCCCCCCCTCCCCCCCCCCCCCGCCCTTCCAGCCACCTTTCCGTTAAATTAGAATGTTATAAATATTATGTACTGGAAAGGTTACACAATTATCGAATTATGTGGTTATAATTTTTGTAAGCCCTACGTGGTAAATATCACTTCCACACTTTCCACATGCCACAGTTGCACTCTGTCACTCACTGTACGCTAGGCAGCTGATTGCACTGTTGTTTCATTATTTTATTTCTCTTGCACTCATTCAATAATTAGTCCTGATATAACCCTTTGTGTTGACTGGGCTCAAAGCAGCAACTAACTACCTAACACTGATCCCCAGGAGACAAACTGCAGAGGAACGGGAGATGGAGAGACAAGCGGCTCAGAAGTTCTTGATGAGTCTGCGGACTGACGAGAAAAGGCCTGTTTACACCCCAGTGTGTCTTCCTCCGCCGTCCTCGCCTGGTCCTACTTGTCTTCCCGTCAACGCTGGACACGACAGCACGTGACGTACGAAGGCTGTTTACACCCCAGTGTGTCTTCCTCCGCCATCATCACCTGGTACTACTTGTCTTCCTGTCAACGCTGCATGGACACGACAGCACGTGACACACGCTACGATATATTTTGTATACGTTACCTGTTCCTTTGTCCGCCAGGCATATCAGTCAGTCTCTCTCCCTTATAAAAGATTATACACTGACTTTCATTTTCGACTGATAATTATATTGTGCCAAGTCATTTTTCTTTTCTTTCGAAGATTAATTTCGAACTTGTTAGTGGCTATGGCTCGAATTTGACCCGAAATAATTATGCTGTGTTTTAAAATCGGGCTACTAAGAATAAGTGGTGTGTGTGTGTGTGTGTGTGTGTGTGTGTGTGTGTGTGTGTGTGTGTGTGTGTGTGTGGAATCGGAATCAATTCTAATGTGTGTGTGTGTGTGTGTGTGTGTGTGTGTGTGTGTGTGTGTGTGTGTGTGTGAGGGAGAGAGAGAGAGAGAGAGAGAGAGAGAGAGAGAGAGAGAGAGAGAGAGAGAGAGAGAGAGAGAGTATGTGTGCGGACGCGCTAGCAAGTTTACATAAACATTTGAATAGCACTCATAACCACCACTCATAACCACCATCGTTAATTAAAATGTATGCATAGAGTGTCTGTGCATCACAGTCAAGTATGTTGCTAGGATCAGTCAACTAGCATCGTTAGTACTATCATAATCACCAACGTGATCATTATGATGATCACGTCCGTCTCCTCATGATCATGATCACGTTATTATAGGCTAGTTCCACATGATTACATGTTACACAGAGGAGTGGGGATAGCTCATAATATAGCTCAGTGGTTAGAGCGCCGGACTCGTGGTCAAAAGGTCGCTGGTTCGAGCCCCTGCAGGAGCGGTGAGAATATTTTCTTTTCCGCGGTCAACTTTCTGTGCTGACACTTATTTTGGTATCCGCACTAACCCGGTCTTACACGCAGTAGTGCATAAAAGGTCCCGGTCGTTCTAAAAGAGAAGGAGGCCCAAAGCGCTCGTGCAGAATCAAGGGAGTTATTGAGCGCTTGAAATACGTAACACAAATTCTGCCCAATGTGCAGGTGGCAGGCCACACCTAAACACACGTGCACTCTACGTATGTGGCTTGGAATGAAGCGACACGTATTGCAAACTGGCGCAGCGGGTTGTATGGTGTACGCAGAACGTGCGCCGAGACAGCAGCAGCTTTACGTGGCACCAGCCAGGTAACAGCCAAATAACGCTGTAAGTACACCACTTCGGTGGATATTAAAGAATTGAAAAAAGAAAAAAAAGAAAAAAAAGCGCCGTATAAAAGAAAAAGAAAAAGAAAAGAAGATAAGAAAAGAAACGACAGTCATTTATTCAGTATCACATACGACAAGAGCGCAGTGCTTCTCTCCCTCTCTCTCTCTCTCTCTCTCTAAACGACCAACAACAGCATTCTCTCCTTCCTCCTTCTCCTCACAGTCATCGTATTTCTTCTTCTTCTTCTTCCTTTTGTTATTGTTCTTGTCATCCGCTGGATGTATCAAAGCAGTAATTCTAGTTCTTCAGGTTTCGTCAACATTTAGTGAGTTTAGTTGTGAACAACATAACTTTGAATCACCAAAGAAAGGGAGCTAATTTCCGCTCGAAAGACGTCACATGAACACAACAAAGACCTGTATCGCCTAGACAGTAAACCTCACCTGGCATGCGAGTAAATAATACAAATTCCTAAGGTACAGCCTCAAAACAAAAACAAACATTTTTATTTTTTATTTTCGAAAGAACGCTTATTTATTATGACACAGACACACAATTCGCAAATTTTCGGGGTAATCCACTTCGTCAAGCTATAAAACGACACTTAACAGTTAAACGGTTAAAAACGACGGATATTTGTTTGTTTGCATCTTGTTTTAGAACGCTAGAAGTCATTCTTGTTTTAGATTATTTTTTTAAATATATATTCTTTTACATACAGACAAACTTTGGTTTATACAGTGACAGGAGTTTGCAAATCCGGGACACTGGGCACCCTTTAAATTCTGTGACCCATCAAAGACGCTATTTTATACTGTAGCATTTTCAACACTGTCTTGTTCTGCGAGAAATTCTGGAGGCACCCATCACACTGGGAAAACCAGCTGCGGCAGAACGGTGCTACCCAGCGAACTAACCTAGCAACACTGAGTGGGATCTCCCGAAGGTGAAGTCAAAGTGGATGCAACACGCGTCATCAAAATTATCAGTTTCTTGTCAACTGAGCATACGGTTTCAGAACTGCCGCAAGGCACGTGTGTAGTCTATAATACAGCATGGACGGCTACATCGATTTGTCAGTTTAAAGCGGCTTTCATCGTAAAAGAGAGCTGGTCTTTAGAGGATTTCTCCGTTATTCGTGACGTTGTTGGAATTTCTAAAGAATTTGACCAGGACGACAATTTGTTGTTGCCGTTTTTCTGGAATTTGTTGTTGTCGTTTAGATTTTAAAAAAAAACCTTTTGCCGTTGTTGGTCTTCTTGTAGCACACGGGGCATCGGGTCGTTTTATATCACGCGAAACGCAGACTAGGCACTCATTCATCCGCCGGTATAGTGACAAAGTGGGGCAGGGTGGCGCTGGGATGCGTTTTTTCTTTTCTTCTTTCCTGCTCCTTTTTAGGCCGTGCGGTGTGTGTGTGTGTGGGGGGGGGGGAGGGGGGGTGGAGGTGGGGGGGGGGGGGTGGAGAAGCTCACTGCCGTAATAGAAAGTCGAACCCGTAACGCTTTGATTATGAGACCATACGTTTTAAACGCGTCCAGGCACTTCCAAAATTGAGCCAACGGCACGTCATCCCTTCTTTTGCCTTGGTAACGGCTAGGATGAATTCAGCAGAGTGTATGATTTCCTCGTTAAAAATACAAGACTCGTTTTTCATTTTTTTTTTTTTTTTTCCCTCCATATAATCATGATTATTTTGCATTGCTGTGACACTTTGCCGATGAAGGCTTTTAAGTTCTGTCGCGGAATTTTGGCAGAAAGACATAATTGTCAATCATTTTCGGCTTGTCAATAATTTTCATACACTCTACGGAAAAAAAGCTTCAAATATGGATATGTTTAAAAAAATCAATAAAAAAAAATCATCTTTTTTGGGGGGGTTGGGGGGGTGGGGGTAGCGTCGGGTGAGGTGGAGGAGAGATTATTTATTTCCGGTGTGTCAACAGACGGAAAAGCTTCAGTGACCTAAATAATTATGAACTTCTTCGGCTATTTTGTGACTTCGCCTTCTTGTGTCACGGAATGTTTCTCCACGTAACTTATTTAATCTCGTACTTTGTATCCTGTGCTATCTGTAATTATATCTCGGTATATTATCATGCTTGTGGTACTGTCTATATGCTGACAAGAAATCATGAATAAATGGAAGGTAAAACAGATCGAATTCGAAACGAGTGTTGTGTTGAACACACACACACACACACACACACACACACACACACACACACACACACACACACACACACACACACACACACACACACACTCACACAAACACCACACACGAACACCGTACATACATACACGCGCACACACACACACACACGTACACACACACACACACACACACACACACACACACACACACACACACACACACACACACACACGGGCGGTGCGTACACACACACACACCACACAGACACACACACACACACACCACACACAGACACACACACACACACACACACACACACACACACACACACACCACACACACACACACACACACACACACACACACACACACACACACACACACACACACACACACAAACACACGCACGCACACACACACACGCACGCACGCACGCACGCACGCACGCACGCACTCGCGCTCGCATGCACGCACACACACACACACACACACACACACACACACACACACACACACACACACACACACACACACAACAATCAAAACCACAGCAAGCATCGCACGCGCGCTTTCGGATGCTGTGTTTCTACCCCCTCTCCCCCCTCCCCCCCCTGCATTTCTTGTTTTGTGTATTTCAGTCCATAATTTTCTGTAATGGAAATTCTGCAGATGCAGAAAGGCCTTTCTAACCACTTGACAGCGGTGTGTTTCGTCTTCCATCTTTAGCGCTATCTTTTTGCATCTGACCACAAAAAGGAAATATAATTTTAAATTGTCCAACCGGAAGCTGTAATGTCCACCAGACGTTCAAAACCAAGGGAAACCACCGTTTCGCGGATTTCAGCGACAAAGCATGAGATGGAGTGCCTATTAGCATGCTTCTTTTGTTGATGATTTTCTTTTTCCTTCATTCTGTGCTTCTTTCTCTTTCTACTTCCTTTGTGTGTGTTTTGTTTTTGTTTTTGTTTGTTTGCTTGTTTGCGTTTTTCTCCTTTTCTTTCTTCTGTTCGGTTGCTGGGCAGTTCGGCTTTAAAAACAATTGTATTCCATTTTTCCCTGATTGTTTCTTATTTTTTTCTTTCTTCCTTCCTTCGTTCCTTCCATTTTTTCTTTCTTTCTTTCTTTCTTTCTCTCTTTCTTTGTTTCTTTGTTTCTATCTGTCTATCTATCTATCTATAACCTCTTTCATCCTACCCCCTTTTGTTCGCCCTGATATAACCGTACTGGAAAAACAAACAAACAAACAACAACAACAATAACAAACAACACAAAACAAAAAAAGCTACAACTACTACCCCCTTTAATTTATTTCTCCCTCTCTCACTTCAGGAGAACTGCATATATAGAGAGATTTATAGCAGTTCTTTCTGTAGTCCTTTTCGACCTACCCCCCCCCCCACACACACACACACCCCCCCCCCCCCCCCCCAGCTCGTCGCCCAGCCCTCTTCCCCAAGTTCCCACCTGCTAAAGATCGCGGGAATTATCGCTCAGGAGTAAGTAAGTAAACATGGTGCTTAACGTCCACAAAAACCATAAGGCTTATTAGGGACGGGGAGAATGGGGGGAAGGGGGTATGGAGGTGGGGGGAAGAGGGAGAGTATATACCTATCGCTGCACTGTCACCACCAGAATGACCTGATCGTACTTCATCCAGTTTTATATGAAGAGGGGAGGGGGGGGGGAGGTGTAGGGGAAGGGGGGAAGGTGGAGAGGGGGAGGGGGGGGAGGGGGGTGGGTGGGTGGGTGGGTGGGGGTGTGGGGGAGTGGGGGGGGGGGGTGGGGGGGTAGAGAGGGGTCAGGGCCGCA
>JABMCL010002812.1:452500-460000 GCA_018857735.1 Alviniconcha marisindica
TGAGACACCTCATCACTGGGCGTAATTGGAGAACTTCACCCGATCAGTCTCCATTCTCCGCCCTCAACCACGGAGTTACGGTCATCGTTTAATAGAAGAAGAGAAAGAAGAAGGATAAAAAGAAGAAGAAGAAGAAAAAGAAGAACGAAGCAGCAGCAGCAGCAGCAGAAGCAGCAGCGGCAGCAGAAAAAGAAGACAACAGAAGAAGAAGAAGAAGAAGAAGAAGAAGAAGAAGAAGAAGAAGAAGAAGAAGAAAATGAAGAAGGGAACAGTAGCAGAAGAAGAAGAAGAACGAAACAGCAGCAGCAGCAGCGGAAGAAGAAGAAGAAGAAAAAGAAGAAGAAGTAGGAGGAGGAGGAGGGGGAGAAGTAGGAGGAGAAGGAGGAGGAGGAGAAAATACAAACAAACAAAAATATATATAAAAAGAAAAACTGGACTAGAATACTAACAATAACGGTCGGAAAGAGAGCAACTGAAACAAAAAGTAAATCTGAACAATTCCAAAGAAACATCGATGATTACAGCTCAATCGAATCGCCAGGGTTTAAAGGAAGAAAAAGACTTATGCTGAGATTGATACATTTCAAAATGAACAGAACAAATAAATTCATCGAAATAAACGAACGTACGAATGACTGAACAAAGCACTTTAAATACGAAAAAAAGGCAAAACAAAAAAACAAAACAAAAACGCACAAAAATCGATCGTTCACTCACCAAAGATTGACTGAATAAGATTACCGGTCAACCGAAGAGTACTAAACGAATAAACGATCAAATGAATGCGTAAAATGACCGAATAAATGACTGGACATATCCGACCACCATCGGTGAATAGAAAAGGAAACAACCAAACAAAAGTCCACATTTTAAAGCAGCGGAACTGATTGTTCATGACAAAATATAATAAAGCTACCACAACAAGTCCTCATGAGGTGACCTTATGTGGTTGTCAGGATGTCGAAATCAGAGAACAAACTAACCGTAATGTAAATCTCCTCACTGTTTAAGATCAATGATAACTGTTATTATTATATACTACTACTACTACTACTACTACTACTACTACTACTACTACTACTACTACTACTACTACTACTACTACTACTACTACTACTACTACTACTAGGATAATGATAATAAAAACGGGAGAGTTCCTGAGTGCTTGCTCTTCGGAAACCCAAAGAGTTTTTAAATGAACAATGTTAAACAAAACAAGAAGGACAGATAAATAAATGTAACAATCTCTCTCTGCACACTACCTCTCTCCTTTTCACGCACGACACACACAAACACACACACACAAACACACACACACACACACCACACACACACACACACACACACACACCACACACACACTCCCACACACACACACACACACACAAAACCAAAACACACACACACACACACCACACAAAACACAAAACACACACACCACACACAACACACACCACACACACAAAACACACACACACAACACACACACAACCCCACACACACACACACACACACCAAAAAAAAAACCCCACACACACCCCACACACACACACACACACCACACCACACAAAAAACACACACACACACACACACACACACACAACACACACAACAAAAAACACCACACACACACACCCCACACACACACAAAAAAGAAAAAAAACCACACACCACACACCCACACACACACAACACCAACACAAAACAAAACACACAACACACACAACACACACACACACACACACACACACACCACACACACACACACACCACACACCACACACACAACACACACACACACACACCAAAACACACCCACACACAACACACACACTACCCACACACACACACCACACACACACACACCCACAAAACACCACACACACACAAAACACACACACACACACACACACACACCACACACACAACACAACCCACAACACACACACCCCACACACACACACACAACACACACACACACACACACACACACAAACAAAACACACACAACACACACCACACACACCCCACACACACACACACCACACACACACACACACACACACCCCACACACACACACACACAAAACACACAACACACAACACACACCACACACACACCAACACACACACACAACACACACACACACACAACACACACCACACAAAAAAAACACAAACACACACACACCACACACACACACACACACACACACACACACACACACACCCCACACACACCAACACACACACACACACACACACACACAAACACACACCACACACACACACACAACACACACACACAAACCACACCACACACACACACACACACACACACACACACAACCCCCCACACACACACACACACACAGTGGAGAAAAGAGAAAAAAAAGACCACACACACAACACACAACAAAACACACACACAACACACAAAACACACCAAAACCACACACCACACACACACACAACACACACACACACACACAACACACACACAACAACACACACACACACACACACACAAAACACACACACACACACACACAACACCCCACACACACACAGGGAAAAAGAAAAAAGACCACACACACACACACACCCACACAACACACACACACACACAACACACACCACACACCACACACAAAACACACACACACACACACACACACACACACACAACCACACACACCACACACCCCACCACCCCCACCACACACCACCACCACCACACACACCCCAAAACAGAAAGGGAAAAGAAAAAGAAAAAAACAAAACAAACAAACACCACACACACACACAACACACACACACCACACACACACCACACAACACACACACACCACACACACACACACACCACCACCCAAACAAGAAAAAGAAAAAGTGAAAAAAAAAAAAAAAAAAAAAACCACACAACCCCCCACCACACACACAAACACACCAACACACACACACAAAACACACACACACACACACACAACACACACACACACAAACCCAGAAGAAAAAAAACAAAACAAAAAAAACACACACACCACAACACACAACCACACAAACACAAACACACCACACACCACACACACCAACCACACTGGGAAAAAAACCCACACACACACACACACAACAACACACACACAACAACACCACCAAAAAAACCAACAAACAAAACAAACACCAAAAATAAAACATCAAAACGAGAAGAACTCAGCGAAAACCGAGCGACGTCGACGAAGAAGCGAACGATGACTCAGACCAACGACTGAACTTTGCAAGGTATCGTAGAATCAGCATGATGCTATCTCTGACGTACACGGGGGAGGGAGGGGAGTGGGGGAGGGGGGGGGGGGGGGGGGGGGGGGGGGGGGGGGGGGGGGGGGGGGGAGGGGAGAGAAAAAGAGAAGAAGTTCTTTTTAAAACCAAATGTAGCCAAGTATAAACCAGAGCACTAAATCACACGGAGATCCCCTTGCTCTCTCGCGCTATCAGGCCGAATGACAAACATTTAAAGTCTAAACATCTCCCGTTTGACCGGTCCTGCGTTTCGTCTGTTCGTGGCTCATATCATTGAGGTGTTAATTTGATCCGCTCTTTCCCCTGTGGGGCGTCTCTCTCTCTCCCCTCTCTCTCTCTTCTCCCCTCTCTCTCTCTCTCTCTCCCCTCTCTCTCTCTCATCTCTCGCTCTCTCTTTCTGCTCTGTTCTGTCTCTCTCTCTCCATCTTTGTCTCTCTCTTTCTTGCCTTTGCTCCCTCTCTCTTTCTGTCCACGTCTTCCTGTCTCTCTATCCTCCATTTCCCCCTCTTTCTTTCCCCTCTCTTTTTCTCCAGTCTCTCTTTTCTCTGCTGTGTCCTGTCTAGTTATCTGTTCTCTCTCTGACCCTGTCTCTCTTTGCTTTTCTCTCCTCTTTCTCTCTCTATGTCTCTCTCTCCCCTCCCCCCCCCCCCCCCCCTCTCTTCATGTCTCTTTTCTGTCAGTCTGTCTCTGTCTCTGCCTCTGTGTCTCTGTCTGTCTCTGTCTCTGCCTGTCTCTATCTGTCTCTGTCTGTCTGTCTGTCTGTCTGTCTATCTCTGTCTGTCTGTCTGTCTGTCTGTCTGTCTGTCTGTCTGTCTGTCTGTCTGTCTCTCTCTCTCTCTCTCTCTCTCTCTCTCTCTCTCTCTCTCTCTCTCTCTCTCTCTCTCTCTCTCTCTCTCTCTCTCTCTCTCTCTCTCTCTCTCCCCTTATCATCGGTAGGTGACGACGTTTGCTCGTGAGGTAAAATAAATACAAGCGGCGGACAAAATGAAGTCACTCTTCTTCAGGAGATAAGAAGCTGTGATATTAATGTGACCTTCAACCACGCTCAGAGCGAGGCCCCGGGGAGATAACTTACTTCAAGACCTTTCTGCAGGGGAAAGAAGAACACGTGTTGGTCGTCTGCTGTGATCCTACTGAACAATGGATTTCGTGAATAGAAAAATTATTCACTTGATATCCCCCGTTCGGCCCCACCCCTCTGATCCCCCAAAAGCAAAAACAATAACAACAAACAACAAACAACAACAGCAAATAACAACAGAAAAGAAAGAAAGAAGCAAACAAACAGAAACAACAACAACAACAAAAAATAAAGATTGCCCAAAAAAAAATAACAACAAAAAAAACAAAAAAAAAACCAAAAAAAACAAAAAATCCCCCCAGTTTCCCCCGCAAAAAAAACCTCCCGGACGGGTTAAAAAAAAAGGGGCGGGTTAAAAAAAACCCAAAAATTTTGCAGTAAGTACGGACAGGTGTAACAACAAGAAGATGATCAAAAGTTTACTGGGTTAGAACAGAAATCCCAACAGTTTCCCAAGACAAGTAAGACCTGACGGACAGGTGTAACAACAAGAAGATGATCAAACAGTTTACTGGGTTAGAACAGAAATCCCAACAGATTCCAGACAGTAAGACCTGACGGACAGGTGTAACAACAAGAAGATGATCAAACAGTTTACTGGGTTAGAACAGAAATCCCAAAGATTCCAGACAAGTAAGACCTGAGGACAGGTGAACAACAAGAAGATGATCAAACAGTTTACGGGGAGAACAGAAATCCCAAAGTTTCCCAAGACAGTAAGACCTGAGGACAGGTGAACAACAAGAAGATGATCAAACAGTTTACTGGGTTAGAACGAAATCCCAACAGATTCACAGACAAGTAAGACCTGACGGACAGGTGTAACAACAAGAAGATGATCAAAAGTTTACTGGGTTAGAACAGAAATCCCAACAGATTCCTAGACAAGTAAGACCTGACGGACAGGTGTAACAACAAGAAGATGATCAAACAGTTTACTGGGTTAGAACAGAAATCCCAACAGATTCCTAGACAAGTAAGACCTGACGGACAGGTGTAACAACAAGAAGATGATCAAACAGTTTACTGGGTTAGAACGGAAATCCCAACAGATTCACAGACTAGTAAGACCTGACGGACAGGTGTAACAACAGGAAGATGATCAAAAGAATTGACTGGGTTAGAACAGAAACACCAACAGATTCATCGACGAGAATGAATACATTGCAAACAGTTCACAAGGGGGGTCAAAAAATTACTGTTGAAAGGTCCCAAGAATCGGTTAAATCCCTGACGTCAGAGTTACATACAAGGTGGATGAGGGTAATGCAGTCTCCTGCCCTGCAATGCCTTAACGTAACCATGTGTGTTTACGCATGAAAACACGCACTCAGTGCAAGTTTAGATACACCGGTGGTGATTGCTGAACTGGGAAGGGGTGGGGTGGACCCGGGGGCGGGGGGCGGGGGGGGGGGGGGGGGGGGAGGTTGGGGGTTGAAGGGGGTCCGTAACAGAATCTTATTTCACTTTGACGCTGAAGCTCCTGAAAATGTTTATAATTACGGTCGACCCCGTGTTTCACGGCGTTTATAATATCATGTCCCTCGCGGTGCAGATGGAAAGTAGCGACGATAAACCATCAAGGAAAGTTGGCAAGGAACGCCGTGTGTACATATTTCAGACGTCCCGCAATATCAACAGACAGCAGCAGACAAGTCAAGTGTACGCGCGTTGAGCCAACCTGCCCTCCATCTTCGTCAACTTTCCATCATCCGGGTCCCGCGCTGGTCAGCGGAAGTTGTTAACAACTGCCGCCTGGTGGCGAAAAGGGCAAACACATGTGTCAAGTGACGAGACACACACGCGGCCCCGAAGCAACGGCAAACGGCGGCAAATTAGATGTGTCAAGATAGAATGGGGATATGTTTTAGAACGCTTGATAAACTGTTTATCCCACGTGCCGAAAGCTAGCGAGGGGCGGGGCCGGACGACTAACGGCCCGACGACAGCTTCTTGTCCGTTTTCCTCAGGGCTGGATTTTACCGTTCTCCGCCAGCAAAGCACCGGCTTGGAGCCGGGCGTCCGGCTCTGGAAGGCCACATACAGCGGCCTAGAACGAAAAAAGCGTACGTTAGGGCAAGCGGAAGCTCCTAACAGTTTCCTGTCATTATTTCTGTTTAGAATACTTGTCGAGCGCTCATCTCGAGATGAGCCCTAAGCGGTGATGAAGTGATGCTTTATGTCCTAAGAGGTTTTGCAATTAGGGAAAAGGGACCAATCCGAAGCACGGTAAAAAATTTTTACGTCCAGGGAAACCAAAGGGCTTTAGGAGGAAGGACCCACCTCGACTTTACACAGCTCCGAACCTGGCAAATTTGTGCTATTCTCTTTTTTCCAGCAGACCCCTGCGCTTTGTCGATTGCGAATGGTTTCAGAGTGAATGCCTTTTTCTTTCCCCAAGAAGTCGCGGGGGCCCGCCAGTTCCGGCCGATTTCTGAGTAGGCGTTTCTTCACGTGTATAAATGGAAGTGAACCCAGAATCGCGAAACAGTACAAGCCATACTGTTTAGTTTCAAAAATTACCGGGAAAAGGGGGTGGAGGGGGGGAAAAAAAGTCTTTGCGTCGTTTTTGGCTGACCAGAAAGGATTTCGTAAAAAAAAAACGTTTTGGGACACGAGCAAAAGTTTTGCTTATTCCCAAAAATTATGACTAGGGCCCCCCCAAAAAGCCTTTAAAGCTGGCAGTGTAAAATTCGCAAAACACTGTCACCGCCTTCCATTTTGGGAAAAAACCCCGGAAGAAAAACACCAAGGCTTGGTCCGGGGAAAAATCAAGGGGGTTAAAACCCCCCGAACGCCCAAAAGCGCGTTTTTGCTTCCGGCAGACGGGTCTGTAGTCGTATGCGACTCTGACTGAGTAGCTGTGAGCTTGACACAGCGCCTTTTGAATATTCACCCAAGAGGTTACAGCACTTTTGGGTTGCTGACATTGCTGGTGCCACGTGAAACTGCTGCCGCCGTACCGGCGCACGTTCTGTCAGTGTACATCATACAGCCATGCACCAGTTTGCAGTGTCATTTTGTTCGACATACGTAGGGTGCGTGATTGTTAAATTAGAACCTACCAGCTGCATCTTCGGCAGAATGCCCGGGATCTTTTACGTGCCCGGTAAAGGGG
>JABMCL010002812.1:465000-472500 GCA_018857735.1 Alviniconcha marisindica
TCAGGGACAGTCATTTTTTCCTGCCCAGGTTCGGTCTGGAGCACCTGCACCCGGCAGCCCTGCTGCCCCACCCCGGGGTGATCCGGGTACCCACCCACCGTCCTCAACCCGTCTTCCCCCTCTGGCCACCCAGCTACGGTCTTCCGTGGATCGACATGAGGCGGGACCGGTTTGGATGTGAGTATAGTTCATAATGATGCAGAGTATTTCAACTGATGCAGATTGTTAATAATGACGATGGGTATCTGTGCTGACGCGAAGCATTTATAATGACGCAGAGTAATCATGATGACAGCAGGGTATTTATACTGACGCAGAGTATTTATAATGACGATGGATATTTATACTGACGCACAGTATCTATAATGATGCAGAGTAGTTATGATGACACAGAGTATTACTGTGCTGACGCAGAATATTTATAATGACGATGGATATTTATACTGACGCACAGTATTTGTAATGCCGCAGAGTATTTATAATGACGATGGATATTTATACTGACGCACAGTATTTGTAATGCCGCAGAGTATTTATAATGACGACGGGTATTTATAATGACGCAAAGTATTTGTAATGCCGCAGAGTATTTATAATGACGACGGGTATTTATAATGACGCAGAGTAGTCATACTGACGCAGAGTATTTATAACGCAACACTGGTTGTCGTCAGCGGGATGATGACGTTTGAGCATGTTTTCTTCTTTTTTCCCCGTCAGTCTTTCCCGTCACTGGCTTGTTGTATTTGTGTTTAGACTGGGGCCTGAGTGTTTCTAACTGTCTTTTTAATATGCAAATGCATTATTCAGATCTTGAGGGGTTTAGAAAAAATATTTTGCATGTCTTTCTTATTTATTATGTGACTGATGTGCTGTTACACTGCACTGTGCTTGGAGATCGGGTTTCTTTTCTTCTTCTTTTGTGTTTTTATTTTCCTTCTCAGTTTTGTTTGTTTTGTTTTTTGGTGGTGGTGGTGGCGGTGGTGGCGGTGGTGGTGGTGGGGTGGGGGTGACGGTGGGTAGGCGATACACACGCACACACACACACACACACACACACACACACACACACACACACACACACACACACACACACACACACACACACATATATATATATATATATATAATTTATTACTGCTGATGAATCTTAAATGGGTATAGTTTTTATATAGAGAATTACAAATGTGTACTGGTTTCATGACATTATTTTTCCCGTTCTGTCTGAGGCGACCCCTTGAGGTTATCAGGTCGATGGCTGAGATCCAATTAGTATTATTTCGGACGCTAATTTCAAGTATGACCCGTCTTGGGCTCCCGTGGACTGTGTGAAAGTTTTGTGCAGCGACCCCACAAATTCAGTTGCGTACAGTTGAAGATTACGATGCGAATATTGTTGTTCTTTGTTGTTCTTGTTCCTCTGATGAAGAGATGAATCCCGCAGAGCCGGGTGCGATTTTACGTGTGGGGCTGTTTCCCTGCACGCTCATGAACACATAATAATACTACTGGGGTCTTCAAGCGCCCTTTCTCAAATGAGCCCTAGGTGCGTACATTTTATACTAAAAACAAACAAACAAACAACCGAAATCAAAACACACAATATTACATCTATATACAAGTTTGTCATTAAGCATTTCCCCCTCTCCCAGTACACACACACACACACACACACACACACACACACACACAACACACACACACACACACACACACACACACACACACACACACACACACACACAGATACATGCGAGCACACACGCACGCACGCACGCACACGCACGTACACACACACACACACACACACACACACACACACACACGCGCGCGCGCGCGCACACACACACGCACGCACGCACGCACGGCACACACACACACACTCACACACACACGCGCGCGCACACGCACACACGCACGTACGCACACGCACACACACGCACGGCACACACACACACACACACACACCACACACACACACACACACACACACACACACACACACACACACACACACACACACACCTTGACTTGAGGCAGGCTGGAGACAGTTTGAGTTGTTAGGAGTAAGAGACAGAGAAAAAGTGAGTCTTGAGCTGGGACTTGAAGAAAGACAGAGAAAGGGAGATCGTCGCTGACGGAGAGACCTATGTCCAAGGAGGTCAGAAAGGCAAGGAGGAGTTGCATATTCCTCCTTCCCTTTCTAACCTCCGTGAACATAGGTCTCTCCGTGCAAGTGATAACGCTGTGGCAGATTGTAGCAATCTTGTATTCTATTCCGCGTTCTACTGGCAACCAGTGCCCCCCTTCTTGAGGAGTTGCACTGGTTGCCAGTCGAACGCAGAATAGAATAATATTCACACACACACTGTTCGCGCCTGGGAGTCTTGCAAACAAAGACAAGCAGCACAGTTCACCACACGCTGAACTGTGTTTACCGGTTTTTGAGGGATACCAACTAACAGGAAATTACAGTAATCTAAACGAGAGTGTACAAGAGATACAACAAGAGCTTTTGTGGCCCCAGTGGTAAGAAAGTTGCGAATCAGTCGATCAAATACTCCGGATCTCAAAATACACAGCCTGGCAAATTCTGTCAACCTGTTGCTTCATATAGTTACATGTCCATAGTTACACGGAGACACCCCCTCCCCCTCCTACACTCACTGACCAGAACGCAGTTTCACAGGATATGATGGGAATGGCAAAGATCGTGACAATGATGATGATAATTATCATACTTGTCATGGCCGTCCTTGTTGCATGGACGATTCTAGTAATTTTGGTGATGCCACCACTGCGGTGATCTTTTTCCTTGTCTTATTCTGAGTAATCAAATCTAAGATGTTTATTTTATTTTTCTATATTTACTTCGTTCTCAATTTCGTCCATAATTTTTGATTTGTTAGTGGTATTCCACGTTAAACAGACGGTTGTTATCTGTGCTTTTTCAGTGGATTACATTATGAGGGTGTGGATGTAAATGTCAAACGGACTCTTTTAAACACAGAAAGCAAAAGGAGACTGATATCTGGACTATTCTCTCTCTCCTCTCTCTCTCTCTCTCTCTCTCTCTCTCCCTCTCTCTCTCTCTCTCTCCATCTCTCCCCTTCCTCTCTCTCTCTCCCCCCTCTCTCTCTCTCTCTCTCCCCCCTCCCTCTTGGACTGCCCTCTCTCTCTCTCTCTCCCTCTCTCCATCTCTCTCTCCCCTTTCCCCCCCCCCCCCTCTCTTTCCCCCCCCCCCTTTTGGGGCTCCCATCCCTCTCTCCCTCTCTCCATCTCTTCTCTCTCTCCCCCCCCTCTCTCTCCCCCCCCCTCTCCCTTCTGCCCATCTCTCTCTCTCTCTCTCTCTCTCTCTCCCCTCTCTCTCTCTCCTCCTCCCCCCTCTCTCCCCCCTCTCCTCTTGGCCCCCTCTTTTCCTTTTTCTCTCTTCTCTCTCTCTTCTCTCTCTCCCTCTCCCCTTCTCTCTCTCTCCCTCTCTCTCTCTCTCTCCTCCTCCTCTCTCTCTCCTCTGTGCCCCCTTTAAACATATTGTAGCTCATTGCACCTTATTTTCCCTCATGGGCGGGCTGGATGTAAAAGACCTCGAGTCTTCTCCATACCCTCGTAAAATAAATTTTATTCTTCATTCTCTCTCTCTCCCTCCCCCTCCCTCCCCCTCCCTGTCTCTCCACCCCCTTCGTATATACAGGCAATCAATTTTTATTTATTTTATTTTTAAACCAGCCTAGGGCATATGTTTGTTTCTAGCAACATGGAGACCTTTAGTCTAGTCCCTGTACAGTAGCCCTGGTGTTATCCCCTGTGGCTGACTGGGCTCAAAGCATAAACTAACTGACCCTGTATGCATTCTACGTCTTGTCTGATCAAGTCGATCCCTGGTGTGCTTCCAGTGCTACAGGCCGTTCGATTTCCATAATGAGATGATTTTCCCCTACAATAATTATGTGATACCTGTTGCAGGCAGGTGCATGCATGCCCCCCCCCCCTCCACCCCCCAACCCCCATGTCCTTTTTCAAGGAGACTAGGGTTTATTACTGTCTTTCCTTCTTCACTTCGTTGGAAAGCGGTGTAATTTTAACACAGGCCTACATAGTTGGATTTTGTTTCTCTCACCCGTCTATATCGATAATGTTTAAATTATTTCATCTGCAACGTAAACGGTTTAAATGAATCACACAGAAATTACAGCTAGTGAATAGAAGATATGTCTTTAATTTTTCTAGTCTCACAGCCTTTGGTGGCAATTTTAAACACCGATACAATGCTCGCCATAAAAAATGGGGAAATATTTTCCTTAAAAAAATGTTAATTTAAAAAAAATTGCTATAACAAATATAATACAATAACAGAACATATCAGTGTCAATACATCTGTTCAGTACACATTTATCACAATGGATAACAGTCATATACAAATATATATATATATGTACAATTTAATCATATATAATATACAATATTTGTTTCAATTTACAATACTATATGCGACATATAGACAGCCATACAGACAAACAACCTGACAAAGTACATCAAGGACAGATATTTGGCTTGTATTACGTGCATTGAGTGATTGACTGCATGTCACATGTGTATGCATTCTAAATCTAGAAATATTTCATAAAAAGAAGACGAAGGAGAAAGAGAGGATGGAAACATAATTTTTGTTTGTGGAGAAGAAGAAGAAGAAGAAGAAGAAGAAGAAGAAGAAGAAGAAGAAGAAGAAGAAGAAGAAGAAAGAAAAAAAAAGAAGAAGAAGAAGAAGAAGAAGAAAGAAGAAGAAGAAGAGGAAGAAGAAGAAAGAAGAAAGAAAAGAAGAAGAAGAAGAAAGAAGAAGAAGAAGAAGAAGAAGAAGAAAAAGAAAGAAGAAGAAGAAATGGGACCGAAAGATAGAAGAAAGAAAGAAGAGGAGATCTCAAGTTTTATTAGCATTTTGTTTATTCTGCTTTTACATTAGCACTGTTCGTGTATTTTGATTGGACCGATTTATTTCGTCAGTCCTCCAGCAAAAAGGCAGCTGCAGCTGTATGACGATAGGGCTGAAGAAACTGCACGACTCTGTGTGTGTGTGTGTGTGTGTGTGTGTGTGTGTGTGTGTGTGTGTGTGTGTGTGTGCGTGTGTGCGTGTGTGTGTGTGTGTGGTGTGTGTGTGTGCGTGTGTGTGTTGTGTGTGTGCGTGTGTGCGTGTGGGGTGTGCGTGTGCGTGCGTGCGTGCCGTGTGTGCGTGTGTATGTGCCTGCGTGCGTGTGACGGTGAGTGTGTGTGTTGTGTGTGTTGTGTGTGTGTGTGTGTGTGTGTGTGTGTGTGTGTGTGTGTGTGTGTGTGCGTATGCGTGCTGCGTGCGTGCGTGTGTGCGTGTGTATGTGCCTGCGTGCGTGTGACGGTGAGTGTGTGTGGGTGTGTGTGTTGTGTGTGTGTGTGTGTGTGTGTGTGTGTGTGTGGTGTGTTGTGTGTTTGGGGTGGGGGGTGGGGGAGCTGAGATGGGTGGGAGCGTGCAGCTGTCCTTTTGTAATCATACTGTGGGTGATTGAGAGTGAAACGCCTGACTGTTGATGTACGCATTTGCAGTACTTGTCCTGTTATGTGTTTTGTTTTTTTGTTTGTTTGTTTGTTTAATTGTCATGTTAATGTTGATAATGTGCAGCGTTGCGAACTCGTAAAGTTTTACGGGGCATAGCGCTGTATAAGAGTTATCATAATTATGGTGCAACACAGAAATACGGCGTGCGGTAAGACGGCTCTGAAGACCTCTGAAATCTACTATGTAGATGGGATGGTTGAATGGCAGAGCCTCCGCTACACTGTTGAGACTATCGGTACGGCGGTACCGGCAATAAAAACATTAACAAAAACATTCGGTCCAAACCGAATACAGCCGGTAAAGCAAGTGGAAGCTCCGGCTAAAAAAGATCGCTTCCGGTGTTGATCAACAAGCAAAACCATGAACGCTCAGTCACACCAGAAGCCGTACGTGTCGCATGCTAAGCCCCCCCCCTCAGCCGTACAGTCAACATTTCCTAGGCCTAATATTACATGCCCGCGAGTTTTATCCATTTGTTTCTTTCAGTATGCGTATGCGCCACTGACGTTTGATCTAGATCTAGTTTCCCAGTAACGACGTTCACGTTCCTCAGTGCTGATGTCGGCAAAACAATCGATCTTGTAGCCGATTGACGACTCACCTTTACAGACTGTAATCAAACTCACTTTTGTTGCCAATTTTGGCTTCATTCGCTATATAGCTGGTGGTTTTGATGGTTTTCTCAGCTGTTTCAATGGATTCTTCGTTTGAAGTGGTCGATTTGGTCCGGGGGGGGCGAGAGAAACAAAACATAAACAAAAAACAAACAACAACTGTATGCTTCGTTACGCCATACTGACGCAGTTCGATCTAGAATGAAAGCGGAGCGGGAAAAATCGTTCAGAACAACTGCTTTATCTAAACAGAAAAGAAACGGCTCTGTAGCTATCTTGTAGTCGCACTCATTCTTTGGGACCTGTCCATTTGAGGAGGGGGTGGGCGGGGGTGGGGGCACTTCTAGCATGCGACACGTACGGCTTCTGGTGTGACTGAGCGTTCATGGTTTTGCTTGCTGATCAGCACCGGAAGCGATCTTTTTAGCCGGAGCTTCCACTTGCTTTAGACCCAGTGTACAGAGTATCTCCAACAACTCACACAAAGCGCTCAGTTTCAGCCGATGCTTGGTACCGGCGACTTTATTTTTCACCGGTACTAGGGAAACATTTACCGGTAAAAACCGGCACATGCCGGTCTAGCGGAGGCTCTAAATAGTTATTCACAGTTCTGTAGACCTACTGAAAATGGACCGGTGTCTATGTGCTCTTGAATCAAGGAAAATCTAGGAAACGATAGTCTACGATACAATGGAATGCAATACAATACGATTTTATTGCTCCCTTGGAGAAAAATTTGATTAAGCATCAATGAGAACATAAATCAATACTGTGGAATACAGCCACAAAAACAAGTGCTACATCAGTCTGTATATACAGTTACGCAAGAAGTCGAAATAAGTATATAATCCTAAGCAAAACGCAAACTCCACATCTGGGCATTCAGCCAGTAGATTGAAAGCAGATGGCCTTGTTTTTTGAAAGTTCAACGCCTGCAAAGTTCGACTGTCATAATGTGTTCACGGGGGAATGTAGGGGATTCCATTCTGGCATTTTGTGACATCGCATTTTCATGCCACAGTCCGCAAATCCTGGCATGAATGAGAGATTTGTCTAATCGAAAAATCGATTGTTTTTTTACTACCAGCCGTAAAAATGCGTTGATATTTAATTTGGGGGGGGGGGGGGGAGAGAGAGAGAGAGAGAGAGAGAGAGAGAGAGAGAGAGAGAGAGTCTAACGTTTATCTAAATTTGGGTATTGTAGTTATTGCTGATGTGGTTTTTATAGCAGGTGGTTCACTGTGTCAGAGTTAGCACCACATGGAACTGTTGAAGAGTTGCTGATGTTGCTGGGCACTCCAGACA
>JABMCL010002812.1:477500-485000 GCA_018857735.1 Alviniconcha marisindica
GGGACAGAAAAAGAAAAAAAGCACTAACGGTATAAGCCATGCTTTGCTGTGTCGATTTGCAGCTGGTTTGGCCTAGCGGTAAGGCGTTAGGTTAGTAAGCAGAGGGACCTCGGTTCGAATCCGCTTCGGCTCTTCTTTCTCTTCAAATATTGTGGTCTCTGGACACTGTCTTGTGTCTTTGTCCCTCACAATTAATGAAACATTAAAATAGCTCTCATCACTGCCCATCTTAATGCAGGAGTTATTCTGGTGGTGACAGTGCAGCGATAGGTATATAATCTCCCTCTTCCCCCACCTCCATACCCCCCCCCCCCCTTCTCCCCGTCCCTAATAAGCCGCACGGTTTCTGTGGACGTTAAGCACCATGTTTACTTACTTCGATCTGCAGGCGGCAGACGGCAGAGGAGCGAGAGGCGGAGCGGCAGGCAGCCAACCGGCTGATGATGAGTCTGCAGGCGGAGGCCAGCAAGACGGTGTACGACATGCGGGACCCTCTCTGTCTCTCCAACTCCTCGCTCCATGCGCTGCAGAACTTGCAGCCTTGGTCAGAGGCTGGCGGTGACAGCAAGAAGCCAGAGTGAAGCTGGGGGGGTAACGACAACAACAATGATAACACAAATACACACTGACAGACAGAGACACACGCACATATACAGACATTAATAAACGCACATACACACAGACACAGACACAGACACAGACACAGACACACACACACACACACATACGCACACACATACGCACACACACACACGCACACACACACACACACACGCACACACACATACGCACACACACACACGCACACACACACTCACACGCACACGCACACGCACACGCACACACACACACACGCACACGCACACACACATTCACACACACATATTAGCACACACACACACACACACACACACACACACACACACACACACACACACACACACACACACACACACACACACACACACACACACACACACACACACACACACACATTTAACGGGTGGCTGGCGAGAGAGACTCGGTGTTTACTTCACGCGACACTTGATCTCCTGTGTGTTCTGGTTAAATCTCATGCACATCTGGAGACACTGGACGCTACAATGCAGGCACAGTTTGAAAGACAGCAAGAGACTCGATGTCTATTGTGTTTTGCATTGTGTGGTCCAGTTAAATCTCATGTATTTCTGGATACACTCGACGATACAGTGCGGACAGATTTGAAGGACAGCAAGAGACTCGATGTCTATGTTGCTTGGCACGTGAGACGGAGGACTGATGCTCTTGTGTGTTCTGGTTAAGTCCCATGTACTTCTGGAGACACATGCCACTACAATGCTGATGCCCTTTGTGAAAAAGAAATGAGAATGAAGATGGGCAAAATGTGACGGATATCGAGAGATTCGATGTTTGTGATGTTTGGCACGTGAGGCTCGATCTCTAGTTTTTTCCTCTTTTTTTCTTAAATCTCATGTTCTTCTGGACTGAGATGTTTGCCGCTACAATACGGATGCCGGCTAACTGTGAGAAAATATTTAGAATGAAGGTGGGAAAAGTCTGACAGATTGCGAGAGACTCGATGTTTATGGTGTACAGCACGTGAGATCGAGACTTTCATGTGTTTTAGTCCCTTGAATTGTGGAAATACTTGCCGAGTCGGTTACGATACGAATGCCGGCAGTGAGAAGAAACATGTCTGAAACAGGAAAAGTGTTGATGCATCGGGAGAGACCCGATGCATTTACCGTACGGTGGAAACTCGATCTCTTATCGTTTCTATGGGAATCTCGATTTCTTGTCTTACCCTCTTCCTGTGCACATAGAAACTTGTAACCTAGCCACGATCAAATGCTCATGATGCCAAGAAAGCAGAATGAAACCGCAACATAAACTGCTCGTAAAATTATTACTTTGACACCCTATGACCATGTGAGTATGTACTATAAACACACCCTATGACCATGTGAGTATATACTATAAACACACCCTATGACCATGTGAGTATGTACTATAAACACACCCTATGACCATGTGATTATGTACTCTAAACACACCCTATGACCATGTGAGTATGTACTCTAAACACACCCTATGATCATGTGACTATGTACTCATCTAAACACACCATATGTTCATGTGAGTATGTACTATAAACACACCCTATGACCATGTGAGTATGTACTATAAACACACCCTATGACCATGTGAGTATGTACTATAAACACTCTCTATGATCATGTGAGTATGTACTATACACACCCTATGACAATGTATTTACTATAAACACACCTTATGACCGTATGAGAGTATGTACTATAAATGAGTGTCAAAACCCTTTCCATGCCAAAGACAATTAACAGAGACATGTTTTACATTGTAGCCAGAGTCTATGGCAATTAATAAGCTGTTTGTTAGAAAATGTAGAACAGATATTGAAACCATTTATGAGTAATATTAATACAACTGGGCGCCAGGGTGACTGAACACCCCCCCCCCACACACACACACTCACACAGACTCCCGCACACACGCGGACACCCACACACAGACCTACACACCCTCAGACATACGCACATGCATACACACACACACACACACACACACACACACACACACACACACACACACACACACACACGCACACGCACACAGACATCGACACCCCACAGCATACACATGACATACCACATGCAACACACACACACACACACACACACACACACACACACACACACACACACACACACACACACACTTGCACTACGCCCGCGAAGAATAGACTGGCGATAAGCAGCACGTGAACATTGAAGCCATCACTTCTATCGTCATGCACTTGAGTGTGCAGCACGGACAGCCCAGAGGGGCAAGAAACAAACGATTCGGTAATTGAATATAAGCTGTCCTTGCAACACAGAACCACTGACAGCTCATCACAGTCTCCGACAGTACCCGACACACAGCAATTTCCGAAGCAAAAGGGGGCGTTTTGGGGGTGGAGCACGGAGCTTCTGCGGCAGCTTAATTAAAGGAGATACGACCCTTTCTTGACAAATTAACTCCTTTCACTGCCGTGATGTCACTGGAAAACGACCAATAAAAAGTGCGGAATTTGAATTCCTTAGTCCTTTTTGTTTTCTTTTTCGCATTTAGCATATGAAAGGGATCTCATCGAAATGCACAGTATTGAAAGTAGTAGTGTCAAAGGACCGCAAAATATACTGTTTGCAAGCGTGCGGATGCACTTTTCAGCCCGGAAGTTGTACAGGCCGGGACAGTGAAGGGGTTAAACAGGCGGGATAGTGAACACTTAAAGCCGCTGTCCAATTTCGAGCACGGTCATATGACTAGAGGAAGTCATGCAGACAGACACGTTAGTACATTGATTGGCGGACAGGTGACTGTGGGTAATTGTCGCCGTTAGGTGACAGACAACAGCGACGAAAAAGCCGCAGCGTTGGTACTCCAACAATATAATTAGAATACAGGGCAAAGCAAGAAAGAGTCATGCTAGCAAAGATTTGGTAGAACCAGCCATGTAAAATAGCATTATCATTGCCTTGTCGGAGCTAGTACGAAAGAACGAAAGCTGTGACATCAACATTCTTGAGATAATGACATCGCTGACATGAAGAAAAATACGCAGTAAATATATACATATTTTAATTGCTTTCAGAGTATCGTCTCGGATTATCAGATCAAATAAGATACCTGCATTAGGCTCGGCGTACCAAAAATGCACACCGGATACACGGCATACAGTTTGTATTGGCTGTCAGACGACCTGCTTCAGATCAGAATCAGATAAGAATGGAACAAGTCTGAAAACCGATAAGACACCGTGTGACTCTCCACGGTAACGTCACGATCTGTCTCTGCCCATAGCAACTCGTCGCACAATCCATAGTGTTGCATAGTTCAGGAGCTGTGTGAGAGTCGAGGTGGCCGTCCTGGGCTGTCCGTCCTAACGAGCCTTCTGGTTTCCGTGGACGTAAAGCTATATTGAACCATGCTTCGGCATTGGTCTCAGCTTGTCCCTAATATGTCAACTGACATCCGAGACCTACCTACCTACCATAGTGTTGCAGTCACACCACCGTGCTCGAAAGTGGACCACAACCCTTAGAGAGGATCGAGCGAAAAAGGAAGAAGGAATTAAACGATTAGCTTTCAGAACTTTCAGGCTGCTGACAAGAGGAAATTGTGTGTAGATGTGAGCTAGGTATCTTTGAACTGCTGGGAACGTCGCAAAAGAGCGGAGACATGCGGTTATACTCTGCGTTTTGTGCTTGTATGTTGAGTCAGTCGTGCTCTGAGGCACATCCCGTGTTCCAAATCCAGCGTACGAATATTTTATTACACAAAGCAACTAATGAAACAGAACGAGGCCCAGAGCGCTCGTGCAAAATCAACACTCGCTTTGTTATTGTACTTGTGTTACGTATTTCCAGCGCTAATTAGCTCCCTTTGTGTTGATTCTGCACAGACCAGAATTTACCGGATGGCACACAGCACAGGCGTTGAAATTCAGGGGAAAAGTTTTCTTCATACAGTATAGACAGACGCATGTACAGTCGAATTCTGTTTAGCTACCTTTTTATTTTTTCTTGTTGAGGAAAACAAGGGCAACTTAGAATATCGTTAGATGTTTTGATTGTCCTATAGCCTACCACTGTTAACGAGTTTTTTATGCACCCACCGTTTACATGTATGTACCAACTCCTAAATAACGATGAATTACGAACGACTGGCCTACGGTACGTACTTATTGACCCCCCCAACCCCCACCCGCTCCACCCCCAGCCCCACCCCATCCCAGTTTTACTTTATCAACAGCGCAGTGGAATTAATTCTGGTTAGAGAATAGCGCTTTATAAGAATAGTTTACTATTATTACTATCTACATCAGAATTATGATTTATTTGAGATTTTCCCCCCCTCCTAATTTCGACCATTTGTTTCCATTTTTTACTCTTTCGTTGCGGATTCGTTTTGTGTAGGGGTTGTCTTAAAAGGCATGCCATCGGCAACACACACTTGAGTTCCTTGTAATTATATCCTTCTGAACTTAAAAAAAAAAAGAAAAAAAAAAGCCCATTTAAGCTGTCAAACTGTTTGATGAGGCACTGCTAATAGTAACATACACACAAAATGTTCCAGTATCTTCAAACCCCAAATATTCACGGTATTATTATTATTACTATTGTTTAGCTTCCTGCCTTACGGCGCTCTGGTTCTCATTCAGAGAGGAAGCGGTTAACATTTTCTTTATAGTTATTATTGTCTCCGATGCAATTTTCCGACGCGTCTTCATTCTGTAATCAGTGCACAGATTTAACCAGTTAGACTGCTGAGACGATCGGGGATAAGTAGCCATCTTTAAACTGATAGAAATGATTGAGAAATTATTCAAAATGAAATTTTAAATTCTGGTATGCTGTCTACGTACGCCACGAGAGATTTGCGAGACGTCACAGAGAGAAAAGAAAAAAAGCCTCATTACAAATGTGTGTGCACGCGCGCGCGCGCGCGTGTGGTGTGTGTGTGTGTGTGTGTGTGTGTGTGTGTGTGTGTGTGTGTGTGTGTGTGTGTGTGTGTGTGTGTGTGAGAGAGAGAGAGAGAGAGAGAGAGAGAGAGAGAGTTTTATTTATTCATTTAGGCCATTACCCCTCATGAAGGGGTGCGGGTGGATGACCTACCACCTCACAGTACATACTATAATTATGCCTATGAACAAGAAAACCAACAAACTAACGACGATGTGCTTGACTAGCTACTGACAGTGACAGTATGCCTAAATTAGGAACTTAAAATGCTACACAACTTAAAAGCTTTGTACATATACACTGACAAATTTCTCACGACATTTTCATTGGTGGATGCCAGCTGCAGGTTTAATCGAAAACGGCGTGGCATTTTGTAGATTTTTGATGGGTGCATTGCACTCTTAAAGCTCTTAGCACAGGGCAACATAGAATAAAATGTAATTCAGTTTCTTGAGCTACTCTGCATAATGGACAAATCAGGTTATTATCAGTATGTCTTTTGTATCAGTGATGTTGTACAGCAATGTCTGCAATCCCCTGTCGAAACCTTGTCATTATAATATATTTCAAATTGCTATCAGTATTCATCTTCAGATACGTTTTCGTATCATGAACGGTGCAAAATGTCCTATAAACATTAAATCTATCGCTAGTTTCAACATGGGAATGGGGAGAGAGAGAGAGAGAGAGAGAGAGAGAGAGAGAGAGAGAGAGAGAGAGAGAGAGAGAGAGAGAGAGAGGAGTTGGGCCGCTAAGTTGTGTTGGTGATTTTTATTTATTTATTGTAGAAACCAAAACAAAATTATTAGTTTTTACGGATTTTCTGTCATCCTGAGTTTGTGTGGTCGTTTATACATTTTTACTTACAACTAGTTCCATGCATCAACTAGTTTATGTTGAAATCAGAAATGGACAGCTGTCCATGCAATTATACGATATTTTTCAATTTCATCCTATGTTTATCCATCAAAATATCTGTTTTCGAGTCTTCATTTCGTCATTTATGTGATTATAACATTTACCATTTTGCTGACACAATAGTGGTAATGTTTACCAATAAAATTATTAGAAGACAAAAATCGTTCGGTTTATTCCATAGAGCTGTTGTATTTTTGTTAAAATGTTTTACCGAGGGATGTGCCTTACTCCTGTCGACTGTTCGTCGTTATTGTTGTTGCAGTCCTTGCCAGAATATATATATATATATATATATATATATATATATATATATATATATATATATATATAGAGGAGAGAGAGAGAGAGAGAGAGAGAGAGAGAGAGAGAGAGAGAGAGAGAGAGAGAGAGAGAGAGAGAGAGAGAGAGAGAGAGGTTGTTTCCGCGCTCACGCGCATGAGCGCAGACGTACATTATCATTGAGAGCTCGAACGACTAAGACAGTCATACACAAAATAATAAAATACGTGGACACGAAAACAACATAGCTCTACTCTAAACAGATAAATGCCGTAGCTCTCCATCTCATCTTTCATCGTTTTTCACCGTTTAACTCTTGTTTAAGTGTCGTTTTGTAGCTTGATAAAGGGGATTACCCCGAAAATTCGCATGTTGTGTTTTGTCCTAACAAATAGCGTTCTTTTAAACTTTTATGCGCTTTGATCTAATAAAATACGTATTCAAAAGCAACCCAAGACATAATTGAGAGATTCCAGATGCAGGCGTGGTATTTTCCAGTCTCTTTGAGAGTAAGGTTAAAAAAAAAAAAAAATAAAAAAAAAAAAATCATAATGCCACAGAAATTATAGAAACAACAACAATTTCAAATAAGTATATAAACCAACTAATATGTCTGTATTGCCACGTGTCATATAAACATACACATGGAATGAACCATGGTGTTGAGAGAATTCAGAATTATATGCAAATATAGACAATAACACGTTTTCAAATGCCTGTACGTAAAACATGGTTCCAAAACGCATACCTTGGCTATAAG
>JABMCL010002812.1:490000-492500 GCA_018857735.1 Alviniconcha marisindica
CTCTCCAACACTACAAAATATTTGCAGTTTCTACGTTTTCATCTTCTTTCGCATCTTCGTTTCGGTTCCCCTTTAACTGGGGGTGAGGTGGGGGAGGGGAGGGGGGGAGGGATGGGAGGAGGCAGCCTGGTTTCCCACACTGCACCAAAGGCGCACACAGGCTTTGTTCTTTTTACGACTCTCTCCCTCCCTCCCTCTCTCTCTCTCTCTCTCTCCCTCTCATTGTTCTAAAGACTCATTAGACACACGGTCGGTAGCAGGGTAAAGTTGATTATCTGCCCTGCGGGAGAGGTGGGGGACGGGAACTCTGGCCGCGGCAGTCCTAGGCGCTGGGCCTCCAGGAAATAACGACGATCTGTCGAGGGCTAAACGTTTTCCAGTTCCGCCGATGGGAAAAGGGAAGCAACTCCCGTCGCCTCATTTCCGATGTTGTTAATTTAACCGTCACTGCCCAGTTTCAGTTTGCAACTGAAGAAGCAACGCCGCATATTTTTGAAACTGATCTGGCTAGGCTGCTATTACGATGTATTTTTTGGGTGAGGTAACGGTTGTGCTGTTGTTGCTCTGGTTTAAATGCGCCGCTTGGCTTTCCGTTGCATTCAGGCTCAGTGGGGTGTGGCTGGGACAAGTGTGTGTGTGTGTGTGTATTGTATGTGTGTGTGTGTGTGTGTGTAGTGTGTGTGTGTGGTGTGTGTGATGTGAGGTGTGTGTGTGTGTGAAGTGGTGTGTGTGTGTGTCGTGTGTGTGCGGTGTGTGTGTGCTGTGTGGTGTTGTGTGAATAGAGTATGTGTGAGCATGTGTAGGGTGCTGGTGCGTGCGTGGTGCGTCGCAGTGTGGTGTGTGTGTGTGTGTGTGTGTGTTGTGTGTGTGTAGTGTGGTGTGTAGTTTGGTAGTTGTCGGTGTCAATGTGTGAGTGTGTGTTAGTGTCAGATTGTGTGTGTGTGTGTGTGTGTGTGTGTTGTGTGTGGTGTGATTGGTAGAGGGGAGGGAGTTTGTTGGCTTTAGACTGATCGGTAGCAAAATCCTTGTTAGCCAGCTTCGGAGTTTGTTGGCTTTAAAGTGATCGGTAGCAAAATCCTTGTTAGCCAGCTTGGGAGTTTGTTGGCTTTAAAGTGATCGGTAGCAACTTGAAATCCTTGTTAGCCAGCTTGGGAGTTTGTTGGCTTTAAAGTGATCGGTAGCAACTTGAAATCCTTGTTAGCCAGCTTGGGAGTTTGTTGGCTTTAAAGGATCGGTAGCAACTTGAAATCCTTGTTAGCCAGCTTGTGAATTTGTTGGCTTTAGACTGATCGGTAGCAAAATCCTTGTTAGCCAGCTTGTGAATTTGTTGGCTTTAGACTGATCGGTAGCAAAATCCTTGTTAGCCAGCTTGTGAATTTGTTGGCTTTAGACTGATCGGTAGCAAAAATCCTTGTTAGCCAGCTTGTGAGTTTGTTGGCTTTAAAGTGATCGGTAGCAAAATTCTTGTTAACATACTTGTGACTGAATTTGTTGGCTTTAAACTGATCGGTAGCAAAAATCCTTGTTAGCCAGCTTGGGAGTTTGTTGCAAGTTAGCAAAATGGTGAATTTGTTGACTTTAAACTGAACGATAAAGCTAGCCTGTGACACTGTTTGCTTGTATCTCAACGGTAGCAAAACAGGAATGTCACTTTTCTTTAAAATGAAACTGTAGCCAACGTCTTTCTAAGTATACCCGTGACCTTGTCTTCTTTCAGCTAGACGTGAGCTTAATTCTTGTGAGCTTTGTTGGCTTTAAAACGAACAGTAGAAAAATCCTTGCAAGTTAACTTGTGAATTTGTTAGCTTACGTCTGTACGGTAGCCCACATCTAAACGGTCGCAAATCCTTTTGATTTAAACCCAACGGTAGCAAGATCATTGTGAGTAACTGAGCTTGCGATTTTGATTTAATCTGACTGAACCGTAGCAAAATCCTTGTAAGTAAGCTTGTGCGGTTGTTGGTTTTAAACTGAAAGGTCGAGAAAAAAAAAAAAGAGAAGAAAAGGCTTTTGACAGGTTACTGCCACTTTGCTTTAAATTGAACGATAGTATAACCCTTGTAATGACGCTTGTGACTTTCGCTTGCTTTAAACTGGTCTGTACCAGAATTCTTGTAAGGTAATGTAAAAGAGTATTTATAAGGCACTTACACCTAAGGTGATTCCATCTCGCCTCCGTGGACGTAAAGCACCAAGAAAGAAGGAAGGTGATTCGGAAGGGGTAAGTAATTCTGTCAGTTTGTCTAGACTGAACTGAACGGCCGAAAATCCTTTGCCTTGTTTGATTTAACTGGAGACAAATTGGTAATAGTCTTACTCATTGCCACTGCAGTTTGGACCATTTGATTTAATAATAGCAAATTCTTAAGAAGCTAGATCGTGTGCGTGCGTGCGTGCGTGCGTGCGTGCGTGCGAGCGTACTTGTTTAAGGGTTTGGTGCAACAACAAAAGAAAGACTGTATGTTGAGCGACTTTGCAGGGTAAGGGGGATTTTAGAGTC
>JABMCL010002812.1:502500-517500 GCA_018857735.1 Alviniconcha marisindica
GCTCGATGGTCCTGACACGCTTCTGATTAGCTAGCTAGAGTAGCTGCTGCGGCAATTTCCTCTGGCCAGAAGCGACACCCACCCAGCCTGGCTCGTTTCAACGGCGATGAGCAGACCGGTGCGCCATTATTCTCTCCTCGTTTCGCGGCAGCTCCCCATCAGACGTGGTTTCGCCCCTCTTAATGAACTGGGCGACGCTGCGCCGAGCGGCCCGTTGAGTGGACCAGAGATACTAACTACAGCAGTGTAGTGTGGTGTGGTGTCTCTGAGTGGACCAGAGATACTAACTACAGCAGTGTAGTGTGGTGTGGTGTCTCTGAGTGGACCAGAGATACTAACTACAGCAGTGTAGTGTGGTGTGGGGTCTCTGAGTGGACCAGAGATACTAACTACGGGAGTGTAGTGTGGTGTGGTGTCTCTGAGTGGACCAGAGTACTAAATACAGCGTGTAGTGTGGGTGTCTCTGAGTGGACCAGAGATACTACAGGCAGGAGTGGGTGTGGGGTCTCTGAGTGGACCAGAGATACTAACTACAGCAGTGTAGTGTGGTGTGGTGTCTCTGAGTGGACCAGAGATACTACACGGCCGTGTAGTGGGTTTGGGGTGGTGTCTCTGAGTGGACAGAGATATAACACAGCATGTAGGGGGGTGGGCTAGTGGACAGAGATACTCAGCAGTGTAGTGTGGTGTGGTGTGTGTTCTGAGTGGACAAAAGATATACAGCAGGGGAGTGTGGTGTGGTGTCTCTGAGTGGACCCGAGATACACAGCAGTGTAGTGGTGTGGTGTGGTCTTGAGTGGACCAGAGATACTACAGCAGTGTAGTGTGGTGTGGTGTCTCTGAGTGGACCAGAGATCTACGCAGTGTAGTGTGGTGTGGTGTCTCTGAGTGGCAGAGATACTAAAAGCAGTGTAGTGTGGTGTGGTGTCTCGAGTGGACCAGAGATACTACAGCAGTGTAGTGTGGTGTGGTGTCTCTGAGTGGACAGAGATACTACTACAGCAGTGTAGTGTGGTGGGTGTCTCTGAGTGGCCAGAGATACTACAGCAGTGTAGTGTGGTGTGGTGTCTCTGAGTGGACCAGAGATACCACAGCAGTGTAGTGTGGTGTGGTGTCTCTGAGTGGACCAGAGATTACACAGCAGTGGGAGTGTGGTGTGGTTTTCTCTGAGTGGACCAGAGATACACAGCAGTGTGTGGGGGTGTGGTGTCCTGAGTGACCAGAGATAAATACAGCGTGTAGTTGGGGTGGTGCTCTGAGTGGACCAGAGATAAATACAGCGTGTGTGTGTGGTGTGGTGTCTCTGAGTGGACCAGAGATACTAAAACGCGTGTAGTGTGGTGTGGTGTCTCTGGTGGACCAGAGATACTACAGCAGTGAGTGTGTGTGGGTCTCTGAGTGGCCAAAATAACTACAGCAGTGTAGTGTGGGGTGGTGTCCGGTGGCCCGATGTACTCAGCAGTGAGTGTGGTGTGGTGTCTCTGAGTGGACCAGAGATACTAACTACAGCAGTGTAGTGTGGTGTGGTGTCTCTGAGTGGCAGAGGGTACTACAGCAGTGTAGTTTGGTGTGGTGTTTGGTGGACCAGAGATACCACAGCAGTGTAGGTGGGTGTGGTGTCTCTGAGTGGACCAGAGATACCACAGCAGTGTAGTGTGGTGTGGTGTCTCTGAGTGGACCAGAGATACACGTGTGTGGGTGTGGTGTCTCTATGGACCAGATACCACACGGTAGTGTGGTGTGGTGTCTCTGGGGTGGACCAGAGATACTACAGCAGTGTGGTGTGGTGTGGTGTCTCTGAGTGGACCAGAGATACTACAGCAGTGTGGGGTGGTGTGGTGTCTCTGAGTGGACCAGGATACTACAGCAGTGTAGTGTGGTGTGGTGTCTCTGAGTGGACCAGAGATACTACAGCAGTGTAGGGGTGGTGTGGTGTCTCTGAGTGGACCAGAGATACTACGCAGTGTAGTGTGGTGTGTGTCTCTGAGTGGACCCGAGGATAAATACAGCAGTGTAGTGTGGGGTGGTGTTCTGAGTGGACCAGGGGATACTACAGCAGTGCAGTGTGGTGTGGTGTCTCTGAGTGGACCAGAGATACTACAGCAGTGTGGTGTAGTGTGGTGTCTCTGAGTGGACCAGAGATACTAACTACAGCAGTGTAGTGTGGTGTGGTGTCTCTGAGTGGACCAGAGATACTAACTACGGGAGTGTAGTGTGGTGTGGGGGTCTCTGAGTGGACCAGAGATACTAACTACGCAGTGTAGTGGGTGTGGTGTCTTGGTGGACCAGAGATACTAAAACAGCAGGTAGTGTGGTGTGGTGTCTCTGAGTGGACCCGAGAACTAACTACGCAGTGGGAGTTGGGGGTGTGGTGGGCTCTGAGTGGACAGAGGATACTACCCAGCAGTGTAGTGTGGTGTGGTGTCTCTGAGTTGACCAAGATTACTACAGCAGTGTAGTTGGTGGGTGTCTCGAGTGGAAACAGAGATACACAGCAGTGTAGTGTGGTGTGGGTGTTCTGAGTGGACCGAGGGAAACCCCGCGTGTAGTGGTGTGGTGTCCTGAGTGGCCAGGGGGACACACAGCAATGTAGTGTGGTGTGGTGTCTCTGAGTGGACCCGAGAACCACAGCAGTGGTGTAGTTGGGGGGTGTCTCTAGTGGACCAGAATATACAGCAGTGTAGTGTAGTGTGGTGTTCTGAGGGCCAGAGATACTAACTACAGCATGTAGTGTGGGGTGGTGTCTCTGGTGGACCAAGTTCTTTAGGGGGGGTGCCGAGGGATGGAGGGGGGGGGGGGGGGTCAGCGCCAGCTAAACGCTCCGTTACAATGCGGGAGGTAAACGTCTGGCACCTCACGGGACATTCCGCCCCTGTTCAGGTGTGCAGGGAATGTGCTTGAGAGATAAGAGGGTCGGGTGGGTGGGGTGGGGTGGGGTGGGGGAGGGGTCAAGTTCACGCGCACAAACCGATTTCCATGCCTTGCTAAATGATAATGTGCCGTTACAAAACCCTGACACCCAAGCAAAGTTTTTCAGTTTCAGTGGCTTGACGTGAGGACGAGATTGAGGGTGCTGGGGTGGGGGAGAGGGGGGTGGGGGGTAAGGGGCTGGGGGGGGAGGGGGGGGGGCTGGGTTAGTGGGATTGGGGGGTGGGGGGGGGAGGGGGGACAGGGGGACTGTAATGGCTAAAATGCATGCAAGCTAGGTGACCACGTTTCTTCTTCTTCTACATCTTCTCTCTCTCTCTCTCTCTCTCTCTCTCTCTCTCTCTCCTCTCTCTCTCTCTCTCTCTCTCTCTCTCTCTCTCTTTACACTTGATTGGTGTGGAATCGACTTCATTTATTGAAACTGTGATTGACTGCCGTTTCATTTCAGAATGTATCGTAGCCTAGCTCTATCTCTGTCTTCGCCTCTTGCCCCTTCCCTCTCCGTCTGTCTGCCTCTCTCTGTCTCTGTCTGTCTTTCTCTCTGTCTCTCCGTGTCTCTGCCCCTGTCTGTTTGTCTATCACTTTTTATGTCTGTCTCTCTGTCCCTGTCTTTGTCTGTCCCTATCTCTTTATTGCTCTGTCAGTGTCTGTCTGTCTGTCCTTGTCTGCCTGTCTCTTTGTCCTTGCCTGACTGTCTCTGTCTCTCTGTCCGTGCCTGCATGTCTCTCTCTGTCCTTGTCTGTCTGTCTGTCTGTGTCTCTGTCGTTCTGTCTGTCTCCGTCTCTCTGTCTCTCTGTGTCTGTCTCTCTGTGTCTGTCTGTCTCTCTCTCTCTCTCTGTAGCTCATTGTATTCTTAGTTAATATAGTTTCCCTCATGGGCGAGGGCTGGATATAAAAGACATCGGGTTTTCTCCATTACCCTCGTAAAATAAAGTTTATTCATTCATTCATTCATTCATTCATTCATTCATTCTGTAACTGTTTCTCTGTCTCCGTCCCTCTCCCGCTTAAAAAACAAACACACCGCCCACGTGCAGCCACCGCGCGGACAGACGTGTGTTATTTCACGCAGCTATTGGAAAGTGGCTTATCGCCCCCATCTGGAACGTGTTTCACTTACAGGCTAGCGACGGTGAAACAATGCATACTATAGACCCATAGCCATTAAAACGCCCTCTACACGCAGTCGTCGGCATGCAGGCAGTCATCCGCCACTCAATTAAAAAGAAAGAAGAGAACTTCCGAGCCGCCGTGTGCTCTTTGTATGCGTCACTCTCTCGTCAGTTTTGATGAACTACATCTACTACCTTGTGTGCTTTTACATTTCAGGGCTGCGTCAGTTTTGATGAACTACATCTACTACGTTGTGTGCTTTTACATTTCAGGGCTGCGTCAGTGTGCTTTTCCATGTCAGGGCTGCGTCAGTTTTGATGAACTACATCTACTACCTTGTGTGCTTTTACATTTCAGGGCTGCGTCAGTTTTGATGAACTACATCTACTACCTTGTGTGCTTTTACATTTCAGGGCTGCGTCAGTTTGATGAACTACATCTGCTACGTTGTGTGCTTTTCCATGTTAGAGCTGCGTCAGTTTTGGTGAACTGCATCTGCTACGTTGTGTGCTTTTCCATGTTAGAGCTGCGTCAGTTTTGGTGAACCACATCTACTACGTTGTGTGTTTCTCCATGTCATAGCTCAGGAGCTGTGTGAAAGTTGAGGTGGACGTCCTGGGCTCCCCGTCCCTGATACGGTCTCTGTGGACGTAATGCAAAATTAAACTCGAACTTTTACATTAGTGGTAAACGATACCCTATAAAAGCTCTTTACATGCTGGATAAGAAAGAAAGAGAGAAAGAAAGAAAGAAAAAAAGGAGGAGGAGGAGGAGAAGAAGAAGAAGAAGAAGAAGAAGAAGAAGAAGAAGAAGAAGAAGAAGAAGAAGAAGACATACAGAGACGACGAAATGATTATGAAGTAGAATACCACAACTACGTGCGCATTAGGTAAATGTAAGAACTTGCGCGTTTTCGCTGCCCCCTGCTATAATTTTGTACATGTACGTCTAGGCTGTTCAGCCAAAACAATGTAGGCCTAATTCAAACTTATTTACTGGTTATTCTACGATTTGAGGTAGCGCAGAGAAACCAGTAGGCTATTATTAGTTACGGTCATTTCAGTTCTGAGCCATCTGTGTACATTCCCATTTATTCCATAATAATAACAATGGCAATTTGTGGCTACGCCTACCCCTGCGGCTCAAAGCGCTTATCAAAAATAATATAACACACATAATGTACATCGAGATAGAGAATGTTACCCGCTATTTCACAAACATCTGACGCATGATGTAGACATAAACAAGGGTTTAAACATAGTTTACGTGCAAAATGCACACCCACCTATCCACACACCCATCCATCCACACACACACACACACACATACAGAAACACACACATACACACATACACACACACACACACACACACACACACACACACACACACACACCGCACGCACGCACGCACGCACGCACGCAGCACGCACGCACACGCACGCACGCACGCACGCACGCACGCACGCGCACGCATGCACGCACGGACACACACACACACACACACACACACACACACACACACACACACACACACACACACGGCGGGCTATTTGGGATACAAACTCGATACTATTGCATCAAGTTTTCATTCCAAATAGACCGCCAGGATATCCCGCGGTGTCAACTGTCGCCAATCTGTGTTTTCATCAGCAACACTTACCTCACTGCATGTACATCAGCCAGCTCTTTCCCTTAACCGGTTATTGCCACTACAGCTGCCGCCGCTCCGAGCTATAAAACGTCCCCTCTCTGTAACTGATAGCTTCTCGCAAAGCTCGATCTCTCCCCGTTCGGTCCTCTTAATTGTCACACTATTATTTTAAAATTAGAACTCTCGAGTCGTGCAGCTTCTAGCGGGCCATTACTGGGTTCTCGTCACGCTTAACTCTACACTCCTACAGCTCCTCGTGAGCTGTTAAGCAGAGGGACCTCGGTTCGAATCCGCTTCCCCTCTCCCTGCTCTTCAAAAGTTGCGGTCTGTGGACACTGTCTCGTGACTTTGTCCCTGACAATTAATGAAACACTAAACTGGCCCTCATCGCTGCCCATCTTAATGCAGGAGTCATTCTGGTGGTGACAGTGTAGCGATGGGTATATAATCTCCCTCTTCTCCCCTTCCATACAGAGCTCAGGAGCTGTGTGAAAGTCGAGGTGGCCGTCCTGGGCTCCCGTCCCTAATAAACCTACGGTTTCTGTGGACGTAAAGCAAAACTTCACTCACTCACCCTTCCATACCACTTGTGAGCCGGTTTGGCCTAGTGGTATGGCGTTAGGCTGGTAAGCGGAAGGACCTCGGTTCGATATCGCTTCGGCTGTCCTTTCTCTTCAAAAAGGTTGTGGTTGGTGGACACTGTCTTGTGACTTTGTCCATCACTTCCTACTGAAACATTAAAATGGCTCTAATCGCTGCCCATCTTAATGCAGGAACCATTCTGATGGTGACAGTGTAGCGATAGGTATATAATCTCTCCCCCCCCCCCCACCTCCAAACCCCCTTCCCCCTTTCCCCGTCCTTAATAAGCCTTATGGTTTCTGTGGACGTTAAGCCCCATGTTTACTTACTTACTTCCATACCACCCTCCCCCACCTTCTCCCCGTCCCTAATAGGCCTTACGGCTTTCTGGAACTCCCGTGAAGCTTCTCCCAGGTTCTCGTCCCTTGGGTCTCAATCGTCACGCTGAAATGTTCGATTCTCTTGCAGTTTCTTGCAAGCATTGACCCCTTGTAAACATGGTGCTTAACGTCCACAGAAACCATAAGGCTTATTAGGGACGGGGAGAATGGGGGAAAGGGGGTATATATGCGGGGGAAGAGGGAGAATATAAAAATATACCTATCGCTACACTGTCGCCACCAGAATGACCTGCATTAAGATGGGCAGCGATGAGAGCCATTTTAATGTTTCATTAATTGTGAGGGACAAAGTCACAAGACCGTGTCCACAAACCGCAACTTTTGAAGAGAAAGGAGAGCCGAAGCGGTATCGAACCGAGGTCCTTCCGCTTACCAGCCTACCGCCTTACCGCTGGGCCAAACCGGCTCACACTGACCCCTTGGGCTCTTAATTGTCACGCTTTTCTGCTCTCGGCGTACGGCTTCTCGCATACACGAGCGCTTTTGACAAATTGTCTTCTTCGGGTGCAAGAAGATAGCTAGACAGCAAAAGAAGAAGGAAGTAAAGAAGAGGATAGACAAGAATCACTTTAATTCTCTACTGTCGTGAAGCTCTTCGCAAGCACTCTCCTCTTCGGGGTACTCGTCACGCTTTTCTAGAACTCACGTACAGCTTCTCGCTGGCTGCCTCCCTTTGGGTTCTCGATCGTCACGCTTTCCTAGAAAAGCTTTGCAACGTTGGGAAGTTCACTTGTTGGCACATAGCTCAGCTTTTCTTAACTAGACAAAAACAAACAAACAAAAAAAGAGTTAAATTTTTAGTTGTATTTAGTCTTTTACGTAACGTTGTCAGTTCTTTTTGAAGAGTAAATTCATTATTGTTATTTATTAATTGCGTCCGTGTAAACACGACCTGTCTATCTCTGTCTGCCTGTCTGCTTGCCTGTCTGTCTTTTATGTTGGGGATGGAGAGAGAGAGAGAGAGAGAGAGAGAGAGAGAGAGAGAGAGAGAGAGAGAGAGAGAGAGAGAGAGAGAGAGAGAGAGAGAGAGAGAGAGAGAGATGGAGGGAGGGGGAGAGAGAGAGGGATAGAGAGAGAGAGAGGAGAGAGAGAGAGAGAGAGAGAGAGAGAGAGAGAGAGAGAGAGAGAGAGAGAGAGAGAGAGAGAGATTTGCACCAACCTGACCGCTTGCAAATCTGTAAAAGCTTGCTTAAATGTGTTTATGAGACAACCGAACAATTGTATGCTTTAAACCTTCTCCCATTCTCTCTCACATCAATATGTTAACATACATTAGATCATTCTGTTAATTATTGACCTCCCGTTCTGTTCTTGTTCTTGTTGTGGTTTTGGTTTTTGATTTGTATTGTTGCCTTTTGCCTTTTGACAAAAACCTAAAGCTCCATCTTGCCATCGTAAATGTGTATTACACTGTATTTTCATTTATGGGTAACACTTACATAAGTATATTGCTTTTGTGTTTTCTATGCCTGTTGTTTGTTGAGTTTATGGTTACGATGTATGATTGAACTTTGTTTAAACCAACAGACCAAACTGCAGTGACTGCTAGTCTTTCAGTGCTGCTGCTGCTTCAATTGTAGATAATATCCTACGGGTCTGCATTTGTAGCTATAAAGTTACAGCCTATAGTTCAGTGTCGCTTTACGTCCACAGAGACCGTGCGGACCATTAGGGACGGCCACCTCGACTTTCACACAGCTCCTGAGCTCTGAGGCCCTGTTCAAGTCCAATGTTGCTTTACTTCCACAAAGACCGCGGTAACTATTACGGACGGGGAGCCCAGGACGGCCACCTCGACTTTCACACAGCTCCTGAGTTCTGAGGCCCTGTTCAAGTCCAATGTTGCTTTACTTCCACAAAGACCGGGAACTATTAGGGACGGGGAGCCCGGGACGGCCACCTCGACTTTCACACAGTTCCTGCATGAGCTCTGAGTTTCGGGTCGGAACGCTTGGAACGAGCTACTTGTCGGTAACAAACAAACAACAAGAAAAACAAAAAGCAAACACCGAAATCCCTACTATTCTCCCGAAACGGCGAAAACGATGACAACGTATAATTCCTGTATGGCTCTTACCAGACTCCATGGGCCATTCTTGGACGTACATTTGCAAGAGTTCATGAGAACAGTGAATTTGGAAACTTTGATCCCCGCCCCCCACCCCCCAAGAAAAAAAAAAGAGAAACACAAAATTAAAGAAAGAAAGAACTCGAACTCGAAAACTTTACTTTACAAGGACTGTAGTTTAGGTTCAGTCAAAAACCTGTCTAACAACTAGTCCTTGCTAAGCTACTGATGAGTAAATATAAAATTACAGGCATCATTTATATACATATAGGCCTGAACGAGTGAGTGAAACGTTATACATGAGAATTTCCACACAAAACATAGCATGTTCACAGCGCCCTGGGCACACAATGCATTATGAGCATACAGCCAGCAATTAAGGCAGTAGAACATCAGATTAGTTCATATGACTAGTACTGGAAAATAAAACAGAATGATGATGATGATGAAGTGATGTTTTATGTCCTCAGATGTCAGTTGACATATTAGGGACAAGTTGTGACCAATGCCGAAGCACGGTGAAATAAATCTTTACGTCCACGGAAACCAGAAGGCTCGTTAGGACGGACAGTCCAGGACGTCCACCTCGACTCTCACACAGCTCCTGAACCATGATAAAACAGAAGCAGTCAATGCTTATTTTATAAAGAACAGTAAGGGAGAGGGGGGAAAAAGAAAAAGAAAAAAGGGGACTCTCACAAGTAGTCGGAAGGACTAGGCGGAGTTCTGTGGGTGCATAAAGTAGGTTTCAAATGTCCAGTCATTGCAATGGCAATCACGAGAGAGAGAGAGAGAGAGAGAGAGAGAGAGAGAGAGAGAGAGAGAGAGAGAGAGAGAGAGAAGAACTCGAACTCGAATAATCGCTTTATTTTACAAGGATTGTAGTTTAGGTTCAGTCCAAAACCTGTCTAACAACTAGTCCTTGCTAAGCTACTGATAAACAGATATCAAATTACAGGCATTACTTATATACATAATATATGCATGAATGAGAGAGAAGAGAGAGAGAGAGAGAGAGAGAGAGAGAGAGAGAGAGAGAGAGAGAGAGAGAGAGAGAGAGAGAGAGAGAAGAAGAAGAAGAAGAAGAAGAAGAAGAGGAGGGGAGAGGAAGAGATGACAACAACAACAACAACAACAACAACAACAACAAACAAGTAATACAAGCAAAACAATAACAAAGGCAACACAAAGAATAATAAAATTAAAAACCAACAACAACCCAGGTTCGCTCTATATTCTCTCGTGAAAGCTAAACATAGTTTCAGTCCTTAATATAATACATATTTTACTGCTGATTGTTTTGGACTCTGGCCGATATAACGTCTCGTCAACGCATTTTGTTGGTCAATTTAACGCAACCGCTACAGCTATGAATTATCCTTCTATCTTTGGCTTCATCTCAGAGGCGACAGAGACTGGTGCACGTGCAAGGAATAGATTCCCGCCTGACTGCAAGCTCTCAAAGTGCCGTGCGTGGAGTTTGTCACCTGCATGTAATAGCAATATTGGTTTATGGGGACAATTTTACCGGGCCCGCCAATGAAGCTGAGGGGCTTGACACCAGCCTCACAGTACTCCTCCGGATACAATAGAAAGAAGAGGGGAAAAGTGGGGAGAGAAAAAAAGAAAAGAAAGAAGAAAGAAAAAAAAAAGAGAGGCCGGCCCCTTATAGGCCATAATTATGGTTTCTGTGGACATAAAGTACCACGGTTACTTATTTACTTACTTACTGAAGAAAAAAGAAGAAGTAGGAGGAGGAGGAGGAGGAGGAGAAGGAGGAGGAGAAGCAGTGACAACAGCAGAAGAAGACTCAGAGAATGAAAAGGGGCAGAACAATAAGGAGGAGGAGGAGGAGATGGGGAAGAAGAAGGAAGAGGAGGAGGAGGAGGAAAGAAAGGAGGAGAAAGGGGAGGAAGAAGAGAAGAAGGAGGAGGAGGAGGAGCATGAGAAGGAGTAAGAGGAGGAGGAGGAGGAGAAGAAGAAAGGGAAGGAGAAGAAGAAAGAAGATGATAAGGAAGAGGAGGAGGAGAAGGAGGAAGAGAAGGAGGAAGAGAAGGAGGAGGAAGATGAAGAGGAGGAGATGGAGGAGGAGGAGAAAGAGGAAGAGGAGGAGGAGGAAGAGGAGGAGGGGGAGGAGGAGAAAATGAAACAGGAAACTACACGAAAAGGAAGTAAGAGGAGGAAATATGAAACCAAGCGGGGAAAAAAGGTCGGGTGGAAGAGGGAAAGGTGTATTACACACAAAAGGCAAAAAGACAGAACAAAAGCAAAGAAATCCAGCTAGGGACAAAGAGAAGGGGAAACACACACACACACACACACACACACACACACACACACACACACACACACACACACACACACACACACACACACACACACACACACACACACATCAACACATACCCACACGAACTAGGCACACATCAACACACACCCACACGAACTAGGCACATACAAAACTACCCTACCCCCACCCCACCACACACGTCAAACTAAAGGAGAAGCAAAAGCAACTGTCAACGAACACAATGATATAGACAAAAGAAGCAAGGAATGACAACAGGACTGAAAACGGTGTTTAGTCACACATACCCTCGCACCCAACACACCCACACACACACCTGTACGAAAAGGAAAGCTCAAAATTGCAGACCGCGATACCTTTAATCAGCACTTTGTAAGCATAGTCAACTGTAAAATGGGATTAGACACTCCACTTGCTACGACTCCTACCAAGTGACTTATGTTTCGACAATCCTCAGTTTTGTAAGGCAAGGACGGTTTGGATTTGGGGTAGGCGTCAAAATTACAGTCCCTGGCATCGAAAGTGTCTCGTTTGCCATCTCACGGGGCGGTCCTTCTTTAATCTTTTACACGCTGACTGTAGGTGGAGAGAGAGAGAGAGAGAGAGAGAGAGAGAGAGAGAGAGAGAGAGAGAGAGAGAGAGAGAGAGAGAGAGAGAGAGAGAGAGAGAGAGAGAGAGAGAGTCACTCGCCATCATAACGAGACCCACAGAACACATACATTCTTTTCCGATTTTGATTTTTTTTTAACCTTGAATAATAGTTTGGCTCTTCGTTGTCCCCACAGAGGCAAGTTTTGCCGGAAATTATAGTACGCTGTTTTGTTGTATCCTACTGAAAAGCGTTCATTCTAATAAACCTGTTGTTTATTAAAACAGAGCTCAAGAGCTGTGTGAAAGTCGATGTGGCCGTTCTGGGCTCCCGTCCCTAATAAGCCTACGGTTTCTGTGGACGTAAAGCAACACTCAACCAACTGAACCTGTTGTCTTTTGAACAAACATCCTGGCATTAGCGCAGGGCCATGAGAAATTAGTTCTAGCATTGCCGCTTCCTGTAGATGCCCCATTCATTTGGTTCTGGCAATTATTCCGTCAGAACTTTTCAAGGAAAAGCCATCCACAACAGCCATCCATTGACCTACCTCCACCATGTCGACTAACAGGTAATCTTCAGAGAATCAGCTGATACCTGCTCCTTGCAAAAGTAGGAATTTTGATCGACATTTGGCCAGCAAGCAGAGCTATACAAAGACCGCTTGAGCACAAAACGTAAGTAAAATGGTGCTTAACGTCCACAGAAACCATAAGCCTTGTTAAGGACGTGGAGAAAGGGGGAAGGGGGTATGGAGGTGGGGGTTGTGTTGTTGGTTGAATGTTACTTTACGTCCACAAAAACCGTAGGTTTATTAGGGACGGGAGCCCAGGACGGCAACCTCGACTTTCACACACAGCTCCTGAACTATGACAGTTCAGTGTTGCTTTACGTCCACATAAACCGTAGGTTTATTAGGGACGGGAGCCCAGGACGGCCACCTCCACTTTCACACACAGCTCCTGAACTATGACAGTTCAGTGTTGCTTTACGTCCACATAAACCGTAGGTTTATTAGGGACGGGAGCCCAGGACGGCCACTCCACTTTCACACACAGCTCCTGAACTATGACAGTTCAGTGTTGCTTTACGTCCACATAAACCGTAGGTTTATTAGGGACGGGAGACCAGGACGGCCACATCGACTTTCACACACAGCTCCTGAACTATGACAGTTCAGTGTTGCTTTACGTCCACATAAACCGTAGGCTTATTAGGGACGGGAACCCAGGACGGCCACCTCGACTTTCACACAGCTCACGCAGGCCCTGCACTCTGGAGGTGTGTTAAGAGGGAAGGAGATTATATATATTATATATATATATATATATATATATATATATATATATATATATATATATATATACATATACCTACCTCTACACTGTCACCACCAGAATGACTCCTGCTTTAAGATGGGCAGTGATGAGAGCCGTTTTGTTTCATTAATTGTGAGGGACAAAGTTACAATACATTGTCCATAGACCAAAACTTTTGAAGAGAAAGGAGAGCCGATTCGGATTGGAACCGAGGTCCCTTTGCTTACCAGCCTAATGCCTACCGCTAGGCCAGTCCGGCTGACATTTAACAAAGGAATCAAAACACGCAGTATAATCTCCAAGGCAAGGGCATTTTTCCAGGAGACTGGAATAAAGTCTATGTTTCTACCGGGGTTATAAAACAAACATATAATAAAAAGAAAGAAGAAAAAGAAAAAAGAAGAAAAGAAAAAAGAAAAAAGAAAAAAGAAAGAAAGAAAGAAAGAGCTAGTTACTCCTTTCGCTTATTAAAGGATGGGGGTCCGTCTGTTTAACCATCCGTAACGCGCTTTTGTTCACACATCCACCCATAATGCGCTCTTGTTCATTCACAATGAAAAGACTTCCAACAACCGGAAGAAAAGAAAGAAAAAAAAACGAAAAAAAAAAGAAAAATAAAATTTAAAAAATCCAATTTCCGCGACAACATCAAAAAACATTGCAGCTTTAATTAGTACTTAGCATAGAGCGAAGCACGACACGAAAAAGGCAGCTTGAGCTTTACAATGAAAAGTGTACTTTTCCCCGAAACAACGGACGCGTTATCTTGCTGAACTATCAGCCACAAAGTTTGGCCACCCGTCAAAACGAAGCCACGCCCATTTTGCAGGCCGCACGAGCTCAGCACGCGTCAGCGAGTGGCCTCATTTGGTGCGGGCCAGATTTTAATTGAACTTTTCTGTGCCCCCCTGTGTTCCGATAAAAACGGCGATACAGCCTCGCTGGAAGATGGCTTGGGGGATGGGAAGGGGAAGGGGGGGTTACCTGGGATTCAATTTGTTACACCGCGCGGTTGGGACAAGCGTGAGATCGATAAACAGCTGTCGTGGGAGTGTTTTCGTGTGAACATGTTTGCCAGAAAATGGGAGAATTCATCCAGGCTTTTGTTTTCAGGTTATCTGAAACAGTGGCGTTAGTTGTGCAAAAAACAACAACAAATAATAATAATAACAACAACAACAACAACAAAACAACAACAACAAAACCACACACGCACAAAAACGACTACAAGAAGAACAACAACAAAGATCAAAATACAATAACAAGAACAACAACCAAACAACAAGAAGAAGGAATTGAAAACAACAACACAAAACACACCAAAAAACGCAACAACCGCGAGAGAGAGAGAGAGAGAGAAGAGAGAGAGAGAGAGAGAGAGAGAGAGAGAGAGAGAGAGAGAGAGAGTATTGTTGTTTAGATAATCCATGTGTCTTCGAAAGAAAGTCAGAATGGTTCATAGCTTTCCGTTGATAAAGAAGAAGAAGAAGAGCCAACAGTTTACATCTTCCTGTAACCAACAGCCTAATCCTAACCCTTACTCTTCTTCTTTTGTTGTTGTTGTCTTTGCTGTTGTTCATGATGAAGAAATTTTGCGTGTGAAAATGTTCATTTGTGTTGTGATGTGTTGCGTAGTGTTTGTTGTTGTTGTTTGGGTTGTTGTTGTAGTTGTTGTTATTGTTGTTGTTGTTGTAGGTGGTGGTGGTGGTGGTGGTGGTGGTGTGTATGTATGTATGTATGTGTGTGTGTGTGTGTGTGTGTGTGTGTGTGTGTGTGTGGTGTGTGTGTGTGTGTGTGTGTGTGTGTGTGTGTGTGTGTGTGTGTGTGTGTGTGAGTCCCGTCTTCCTTCGGAGAGTATAGTTTCCCTGTTCTGTCGACCTTACAACTACGACCTGGGTCACACACAGTCGCGGCATGGAGATACAACTGAACCGAACAGCTGCCCACGCAGGCTGCGGGTGGCACCCACCTGAACTGAACGCCCACCTGCTCTAGCTGTCCCACACACAGCCATCGCCATCCACACCTTGCCAGCCCATC
>JABMCL010002812.1:527500-532500 GCA_018857735.1 Alviniconcha marisindica
CTTTGATAGTCAAGACGTTCACAACAGCCTTGTTTTGTTTTGTTCTGTTTTACAGACACACTTTCAGTCATCAACATTTCCACTGCATGTCTTCCAGTACTAATAAGCATCTGTGGGCGCGTTATCAATATTTTCAATGTCCAGTTTACCGGGAAAGCCTTCACTCTTTTCGCCATAAAGATATCGTTCTCAGCGAAAGGTATTATTATTATTATTATTATTATAACGTATCTTTTAGTGTTCACGCCAGTTTCTGGCCGAAATGTTTTCAGTTTTGAAATGGGACTGTCACTAGCCTTCAGACTTTTTGCTGAGAGGCCCTCCTTGGGACTATAAGCAGTGGAGACGGCGAATTCTAGGCCGAGACGTGTGCCAGTGTAATCGGAACTTATACATGAACATGGCATTGACACGAGAATGTCTTCAGCCATCATTAGATTCAGGCAGTGAAATCTCTGTCTGTCTGTTTGTCTCTGCCTGTCGGTCTTTTTGCCTGTCTGTCTGCCTATCTATTTGTGTGTGTGTGTGTGTGTGTGTGTGTGTGTGTGTGTGTGTGTGTGTGTGTGTGTGTGTGTGTGTGTGTGTGTGTGTGTGTGTGTGTGTGTGTGTGTGTCTCTCTCTCTCTCTCTCTCTCTCTCTCTCTCTCTCTCTCTCTCTATATATATATATATATATATATATATAGGTCTATTTTTTAATAGAATGGCGGACGTCTTCACGACCGAAATATTCCAGAAATTGGCTTCATTTGTTCTGTTATTGACAATACTTGAGGACTCAAGGACACCTGAAATAAAAGGAGGAGGCCTTGAGCATTTATGTTTTTAAAGAGAACACGGAAGTAATTTGTTTCTAACCTATTGCAGGACACCGTATGGTGTCCTGAGCAAAGTGCCCCCCACTTGTCAATACCTCAAACAAGTAAACTTATAATATTATGAGACGCTCAAAATGACAAATATGACAAATATATTATGTGGTAGGTAGGTTAACACTATAACACTAAATTTTCAACACAAAAAGAGAGAGAGAGAGGGAGAGAGAGAGAGAGAGAGAGAGAGAGAGAGAGAGAGAGAGAGAGAGAGAGAGAGGAGAGAGAGAGAGAGAGAGAGAGAGAGAGAGAGAGAGAGTTTTTTGTGTTTTGTGCTGAGGCAATTGCAGGAAGAACACAGATGACAGAGCGCTTCCATATTCCATAATAAAGGCATTTGAAATGAGACATCCACTATTCGTAAGAATGATGCAAACAGGTTTGTACTTCTGCATTTACTTTTATAAACAGCAAACCAAAGAAATAAGCAAATAAACGGGCAACCAGTTACGACAACAACAACAAAAACTGTTTTGTCCGACAAAAAAAGGGGGGGGGGGGGGAGCGAACATTGTTGTCATCATTGCCATTGTTTCCCTTGATATTGTCATTTATTATGTCATATATCTTCTTATTTTTTCCTTATATTGTTGCGAGTTATCAAACAACTGTAACAATCATCATTGTATTACAATGCGAAAGATTACGTCTCTTACTTGTGTTTAAATGCCATTCTTCAGAAACCGAGTAGAGAAATAAAAGCAAATTGTTCACTAAGTGTGTCAGTGCGATTTCTTGCGAGTGCATTTTATTCTCTCAAAAGTATGATCTATTTGAACGCCCATCTCTCTCTCTCTCTCTCTCTCTCTCTCTCTCTCTCTCTCTCTCTCTCTCTCTCTCTCTCTCTCTCTCTCTCTCTCTCTCTCTCTCTCTCTCTCTCTCTCTCTCAAAAGTATGATCTATTTGAATGCCCATCTCTCTCTCTCTCTCCATCTGTTTCTCTGTCCTCTGTCTGTCTGTCCTGTTTCTCTCTGACCGCGTGCGTGCGTGCGTGCATGTGTGCGTGCGTGCGTGCGTGCGTGTATGTGTGTGTGTGTGTGTTTGTGTGCGTGCACGCGCACCACATTGCAGCATAGAGTGGAAACAAAACATAACATAATTGACCTTTTTTTTCTCTCTCTCCAATAACATATATAAAACAAAGAGCTAAGGGACGATGGCAAAGCCGGAATGGGTCGCTGACAGCGGGGTAAAGTGGTGGGGGGGGGGGGGGGGGAGCGGGAGGGCTAGGGGGGTGGTGCCTGACTACGGGGGCAATCACAGAACTAGGTGAAGATGTCGGGGGGGGGGGGGGGGGTATGGGGGCGCTGTGGGGAGGGGGGGAGGGGGTGAACAAGAAGATGATCCCGAAGAGGGAAGACGAACGAGCAAGAAGATGAGAGCCGCTCGTGGCAATAAAGAATGAAAGCTAAATGGAGCAGAGGATGGACATGGTATTCTGAAACTCGGCAATAACGGTTGCTATAAATATAGGCCTACGTATCATCACAAGGGCTAAAGGGATAAACGATGAACATCGCAATTTCAGAGCTCAGGAGCTGTGTGAAAGTCGAGGTGGCCGTCCTGGGCTCCCCGTCCCTAATAGTCCGTATGGTCTGTGTGGACGTGAAGCAGCATTAGAGAAGAATACTGTTTCGTTCAGAGCTCAGGAGCTGTGTGAAAGTCGAGGTGGCCGTCCTGGGCTCCCGTCCCTAATAATCCTACGGTTTCTGTGGACGTAAAGCAACACTCATGCAACCAAACAAATCTCAATTTCGTCTTCGTATATCACAATAACAACATCTATCAACGAAATCGAAAATGATGCATCGATCTCCGTTTTCTTCCGTTGTGACTATATACCAACAACATCAGAAGGATGCGCGAGGCTGAATATAAAAAAAACCCCAGCCAGACTGAATAAAGGGCTTTGAAGTCTTCCCAAGGTGTAATTACTGCATGATGACGATGGACGAAACGACCGATGCGACTTACTGAATAGGAGACTGACAGGCTGACGGATGGAGCCAGCTAGTGCGCACATAACATGATGTGTCCACTGTGTCTCAATCAGCGAAAGCCTGCTGGACATGCACACGTACGTGGGACCCTATCCACGCTCACGAAGGCAGGTGGCGCGTGCGAACGGAACACGATGGCCTCTGGCTACACCAAAGCTGCTGGACAATACCTAATCTAATCATTGTCAGTGTCCGCGGACTTGAACTGGACTTCAAAAGGCTGTGAGGCTTTTTGGACCGGCTTAGCCGATGGCAATCCTCCGTTTTGATTACTTGCATGATAGGGTACTCTCATAGGAAGCAGCATCACTTTGTCGGCTTTATCCATTGAAATCTGGTATTAATTATCATGGCCGGCAAGTGTGAAGTGGATCTATTTACGAGTGTTTCGTTCCAAGTTGGTCAAGACTACACAAATATCTGAAGCAAGTCTAAGTGTCTTTTTGTAGCTTGATGAAGGGGATTACCCCGAAAATTCGCATGTTTTCTTTTGTTGTAATAAATAGCATTATTTTGAACTTTTATGTGTTTGGATCAAGACAACACAAGCCAGTTTCGCTTTTAAACAACTAGCCTAGCAATCAACAAAACAAAGCACAGCAAAACAATCCGGAGAATAAAATTAAGCAGGAAAGAAAGAAAGCAGGCAGGAGAGAGAGAGAGAGAGAGAGAGAGAGAGAGAGAGAGAGAGAGAGAGAGAGAGAGAGAGAGAGAGAGAGAGAGAGAGAGAGAGAGAGAGAGAGAGAGAGAGAGAGAGAGCGATCATATTATTGATATACTGTTAAGCTTAACGTTCACAGAAACCTCGTACAGTTTATTCGAGATGGGTAGATAGCTAGGTTATATTCCACACTTTCCTTCTTTACTCTTTCTAAGCGCAAAAAAAATAAAAAAAATATCACAGTGTCCCATGCAAAAATCTCAGATGCTCAGACTCTAGTGATGGAAGTACGAATTCGGTGATATTTACTGACTGACTTTTTCTCTCCGGATTTAATGCTATCTTTCTGTTCGAAATACACACAAGAGCTGTTAACTGTCTCTTTGTCAAGGAACGGCATTATACTACGAAACAGAGAAAAGCGACTTCAAAGTCACACTTTTGAAACGATTCGGCTATTTCGAGGCCCAAAACGTAAGGTAAGTAACTCTCCACTCCTCAAGATATGCAAATGACGGACTCTGTTAGATTTCTCCTTATTCCCTTCCATGGAGTGTTCAGTTTTTCTCCCGACCTTTACACCTTGAAAATGACGTTAGACAGATGTGTATTTTGTAATCATTTTAAGTTCGCTGCAGGTCACATTTGCCATTTCGTTTTGTTTGGTTGTTCCAGGCTTGACGCAGCTACTTTTAAGTGTTGACCACTTTCATCATTCGCCGGTTACCTCGGCTGTCATAAGTTTGCAATATCTTTAATCAGTTTTCACAACTCATTCCAGTATAGGCACTGGGGCGATGTTGATGATGATGTGGGGCTTGTGTTTTCCATACAATGAGGCACAGGAGCTTCTGGTTTGCACACAGTTACAGGCGCTTCTAGTTTCCACACAGGCACAGTAGCTTGTCGATTTCATCCGAGCGCAGCCGGAATTTGTAGTTTTCATACAGACACAAGAGCTCTGTTGTAGTTTTCCTACAGGCAGAGAGGCTTCTGTTTTCCACACAATGAGACATAGGAGCTTGTCTGCATCTATCACTCAGGCACAGAAGCTTGTAGTTTCCACACATTTACACGAGCTTGTAATTTTCATGCAGTCACCGAAGCTTGCATTTTCAACACATTTACTGTAACTAGAGATTTTCATACAAACTAGAAGCTTGTATTTTTATCCAGGCACAGACGTTTGTAGTTTCTGCACAGACGCAGGAGCTTGTAGTTTTTGTAAGGCACACGAGCTTGTAATTTACTTACAGACACGGGAGCTTGTAATTTACTTACATGCACATGAACTTGCAATATTCATACAGGCACAGGGGCTTGCTATTTTTTTAATAATGGCACAAGAGCTTGCAATTTTGATTGAGGCAGAGGAGGTTGAACAGTGCTTGCGTGAGTCACAGATACTTCCATTTCATTATTTCTAAAAGCATGTTTTTTTCTCACGGGTCAGTGGCTTTCGTTTGGC
>JABMCL010002812.1:540000-545000 GCA_018857735.1 Alviniconcha marisindica
CACAGAACAAGGATAAAGAACATGCTCAGGGTCCTTTACAATAAAGTTTTGACTAAAAATGTCAGGGTTCATAAAATCTGTTGGTCACAGAACAAGGATAAAGAACATGCTCAGGGTCCTTTACAATAGATTTTACTTGTGTCAAATCTGTTGGTCACAGAACAAGGATAAAGAACATGCTCAGGGTCCTTTACAATAGATTTTACTTGTGTCAAATCTGTTGGTCACAGAACAAGGATAAAGAACATGCTCAGGGTCCTTTACAATAGATTTTACTTGTGTCAAATCGTTGGTCACAGAACAAGATAAGAAATGTCATCCTTTAATAGATTTTTGTTAATTTTGGAGCTAAGGTTCACAAAATTGAACTGCAAAGGATAAAGTTTAACTTGGTCACAGACTATTAATTTTTGGAGCTAAAATTCATAATTATCTGCACGTTCTTTGCTTAGAGTAAGTAAGATTATCGTAAAAATGCATACTGCCGACCCAGTTAGAGTGTCATGTGGGCCAGACGAAAAAACTGTCTGATTCTTCTGTAGTCTAAGGCCAAACACAGTACACTGCATTTTGTTTCCACAGTCTGAAGCTGCTCACATTTCCTTCGCCTTACAAATTTGCGTCTTCACTCTCTCTCTGTCTGTCTCTGTCTGTGTCTGTCTCTGTCTGTCTCTGTCTGTCTGTCTGTCTGTCTCTGTATCTGTCTCTGTCTGTCTCTGTCTGTCTGTCTGTCTCTGTATCTGTCTCTGTCTGTCTGTCTGTCTCTCATTTTGTTACTTTTCTATTGGATTGACAGATAACGGTTGACCCTCAGGCCCCCAACCTCCGCCCCAAAAAGAACGTTTCGTATAAAAGCAGAAACGGGACTTTGTATTATCGGTTTGAACTCGATACTCGTGCATAATGAAGGTACAGTTTTCATGCTTTTCGCCAGTGATAGAAATGTGCTGTCTCTCTGAGGGATTTTTATATTTCTCCATTTTAATAAATTGTTTGCCTGGTTCAGTAAGTATGACACACGGAGGACCCAGACCAGTTGCTACGTGTTTTACGAGTATAATCAAGTTCTTGCTGTTGTTGTTGGGATGAATATTGTATTTTTAGGGGGCAGGGTAGAGGGCCCGTTCGTTTCACTCCGTTTTTCAGCTCATTAATATAACAAACAACAACAAAATCCTACATTTTTAAAAATCATTACTTTCTTCTAATTTTTTTTTTTTTTAATGCTGAGTTCAATGCAAAAGAGTGTTCTAGCGAATACTTGAGCACGACTTAAACGGAAAAACTATCCCTCTATTAGGATATATATTTCTTTGTGTGTCGTCGTGTAGGTGAGTACGTTTCTCTGGAGCTGTTCTGTTCTATCCCTATATTAGCCCACTATTTCAGCCAAAGGGGATGTGTGGGTGAGTGTCTGTGGGGAGCCCAGGAGCTGTAAAGCCCACGGGATGTCGATGTTCTGTCTTTTGCCAAAAAAGGGGATGTGGGGGAGGTGGAGCTGGGCTCCCATAGTGAGTTAATTGGACTCTCCGTTGCTTAAGGTTTCAGCAGCTGGGTTTTGGGACTCTGTCATTGCGACTTTGTTCCGCACAGCTGTTGAGGGAGAAAGTTGCGGAATGTACACAAGCTGTGCACTGGGGTGGTGCCCACCTCCTCAACATGTATTGTTCTGGTGGTGGCTGACTGTCTCTTCGGTCTTTAAGGGGTGGAGGGAGGGGGGGGGGGTCCGAGCGCTTGGGACGAACTACTCATAGCTACCCGATCCACCACTCCCCGCCCCCCGCCACCTCTTTTTCTCTTTCCAAATAAACCGTAGGCGGAAGTTGATACCACAATTTATTTACTCCAAAAAAAAGGGTCTAGTTAATTTGAAGCGACTTCTGGGCAAAGAATGGAAACCAAATTATATTATTTAAAACTTTTATTTAGAGCATTTTCATGCTGATATCAAGCCAAAAGAGGTCTCCAGTGAATAATTAGTCATTACTTCAGTAGGGAATTGACTGATGTCAAAGCATCGTTTTATTTTCATGATGATGATGATGATGATGATGATGATGGTAATGATGATGTCCACTTTTATAGCGCATGACTCCGTTAACTTGAATGCTCAATGCGCTGAAAGAGAAGATGGTGGAGGATGTGTGTGTGTGTGGGGTGTGTGTGTGGGGGGGGGGGGGGGGGGGAGTCAAAAGAATTAAAATAACGACTGGATAGCAAAAAAAATACAACAAAAAAAACAACAACAACAACAACAACGAAGATACATGGTGCAAAGTCATTCAAAGAACAGGTGGGTTTCCAGACGTCTGCGGAACGCCCCAAAGAATCCGCTTCCCTGATGGTTTGTGGTAGCTAGCAGTTCCTGAGCTTAGGAGCAGACTACACGGGGGGGGGGGGAGGGCTCTGAAACCGAACCGTTTCAGGCTGTTTTACTATCTGTTCAGGCTTCTGTACTTCTGGGAATCATATTACTCCTCCTGGCTCCAAACGACAATGTTGAGGCAGCTCAGTGCGCATGCGCCACCGAAGCTTTGAATGTACGGAGCGGAGCCGGGACGAACCACCCCATCTTGCACACCATGGCGATTAGTGAATGTTTGACTTTTCATGGAGATTCTACCAGTGCTGGAGGCTTGACATGGTATCACCTGGACTACCACGGCCAGGTATCTAACCATACACGTCTATGCTTCTACAGCTATTGTTGCTACTAACTGCTGCTACTGCTCCTGCTGCTACTGCTGGTGGTGGTGCTAGTGCTGCTGCTGCTACTACTACTACCACCACCACTACTACTACTACTACTACTACTACTACTACTACTACTACTACTACTACTACTACTACTGCTGCTGCCGCTGCTAGCTATGCAGAAGTAGACCATTATTATTGTTGTTGTTCTTGTTGACTCGGGCAGTTACTCGGACAGTGGTTAGCCTACTTCATACACAATACCTTTGTCGAATAGAACAGTTATTACAGCACACAAAAATTAATACCTTTGTCGAATAGAACAGTTATTACATCAGACAAAAATTAATACCGTTGTCTAATAGAACAGTTGTTGCATCACACACAATACTTTTGTCGAATAGAACTGTTATTACATCACACAAAATACCTTTGTCGAATAGAACAGTTGTTACGTCACACAAATACCTTTGTCGAATAGAACAGTTATTACATCACACGCAATACCTTTGTCGAATAGAACAGTTGTTACATCACACGCAATACCTTTGTCGAATAGAACAGTTGTTACATCACACACAATGCCTTTGTCGAATAGAACAAATGTTACACCGCACACAATACCGTTGTCAACTCGGACACTTGTTGCATAATGCACACTGTTATCAACTAGGACATATGTTACATCATACGAATTTCAGTTGTCGACTCGGACAGTTGTTACATCATACATACCGTTGTTGACTCAGACAATTATTACATTACACGGTGTTGGCTCGGATAGCTGTTACACCGTACACAACGTTTTTGATTCGGATAGCTGTTACATGATACACACCGTTGTTGACTTGGCCAGTTGTTACATCATATACAACGTTGTCGGTTCGGATATCTGTTACATCATACACACCGTTGTAGACGCGGACTGGTGTTACATCATATACAACGTTGTCGATTCGGGTAGCTGTTACATGATACACACCATTGTAGACGCGGACTGGTGTTACATCATATACAACGTTGTCGATTCGGGTAGCTGTTACATGATACACACCGTTGTTGACTTGGCCAGTTGTTACATCATATACAACGTTGTCGATTCGGGTAGCTGTTACATGATACACACCGTTGTAGACGCGGGCAGTTGTTACATCATATACAACGTTGTCGATTCGGGTAGCTGTTACATGATAGACACCGTTGTAGACGCGGGCAGTTGTTACATCATATACAACGTTGTCGATTCGGGTAGCAGTTACATGATACACACCGTTGTAGACACGGGCAGTTGTTACATTATATACAACGTTGTCGATTCGGGTAGCTGTTACATCATACACACCGTTGTAGACGCGGGCAGTTGTTCCATCATATACAGCGTTGTCGATTCGTGTAGCTGTTACATCATACACACCGTTGTAGACGCGGATAGCTGTTACATTATACACGCCGTTGCTGCATCGTACCCAACGTTGTCGACTCAGACAGTTGTTACATCATACACAACGTTGTCGACCCGGATAGATGTTACATCATGCACATCGTTTTCAATTCGGACCGTTGTTATATACAACGTTGTCAACTCGGATAGCTGTTGCATCGTACCCAACGTTGTCGACTCGGATAGCTGTTACATCGTACCCAACGTTGTCGACTCGGATAGTTGTTACATCGTGCACAACGTTTTCAATTCGGACCGTTGTTATATACAACGTTGTCGACTCGGATAGCTGTTACATCGTACCCAACGTTGTCGACCCGGATAGCTGTTACATCGTACCCAACGTTGTCGACCCGGATAGCTGTTACTTCGTACCCAACGTTGTCGACTCGGATAGCTGTTACATCGTACACAACATTTTCAATTCGGACCGTTGTTATATACAACGTTGTCAACTCGGATAGCTGTTACATCGTACCCAACCTTGTCGACCCGGATAGCTGTTACATCGTACCCAACGTTGTCGACTCGGATAGCTGTTACATCGTACCCAACGTTGTCGACTCGGATAGCTGTTACATCGTACCCAACGTTTTCGACTCGGATAACTGATACATCGTACCCAACGTTGTCGACTCGGATAGCTGTTACATCATACACAACGTTGTCGACCCGGATAGCTGTTACATCATAAACAAAGTTTTCAATTCGGACCGTTGTTATATACAACGTTGTCGACTCGGATAGCTGTTACATCGTACACAACGTTATCGACTCGGACAGTTGTTAAATCATACACAACGTTATGGACTAGGACAACTATTACATCACACACAACATCGTTGTCGGAGTCCATAACGTCTGA
>JABMCL010002812.1:560000-562500 GCA_018857735.1 Alviniconcha marisindica
TGTGGTGTGTGTGTGTGTGTGGTGTGTGTGTGTGTGGTGTGTGTGTGTGGTGTGTGTGGTGGTGTGGTGGCGTGTGTGTGTGTGTTGTGTGTGGTTGTGTGTGTGTTGTGTGTGTGTGTGTGTGTGTGTGTGTGGTGTGGGTGTGTGTGGTGTGTGTGTGTGTGTGTGTGTGTGTGTGTGTGTGTGGTGGTGTGTGTGGTGTGTGTGTGTGTGTGTGTGTGTGTGTGTGTGTGTGTGTGTGTGTGTGTGTGTGTGTGTGTGTGGTGTGTGTGTGTGTGTGTGTGTGTGTGTGTGTGTGGCTCGTTGTGTGGCGTTGTGTGTGATATGTATGTGTGTGTATATGTGTGTGTGTATGTGTTTTGTTGTGGGTTGTGTGTGTGTGTGTGTGTGTGTGTTATGTGTGTGTGTGTGTGTGTGTGTGTGTGTGTGTGTGTGTGTGTGTGTGTGTGTGTGTGTGTGTGATGAAATGAGCGTATCCTTTGTAAACGCTCTGGGCTCTTACGAGATGGGGCGCCATAAATAATCTATTCTTATTATGTCATTATTTTATTTATATTTATTATTTATTCTACATTTTGCAATTGTTGGTTTTGGCGACTTACGTCTGAATATGCATCTTAAAGTGAATTTTGGTTTCAACAAAATTTATTTGTACATCGTAATCATAAGCTCAACAAACAAGTACAGGAAACACAAAAGCAATATGCTTGTATGAGTGTTCCTATAGAGGAAATGATAATTACATATACATTTACGATGGCCAGATGGCAACTTATTGTCAAACGATAAAAGTGAATTTTGAATAAAAATATATGAATATTGATATATTGTTTGCTTTAGGCTAATTTAATCAGTCCTTAATTAATTTAATTTGCATTTATATGTGTCCTCAAATTTCACTTTTGATTATGAACTGTTTTGTACAAACTGTAGTTTAGGCGCTGTTCAGATATCATAAATATGATATAAATGCAGATATCTGATCTGCTAAAAGCCACCTAGGACAATCAACTAATGCAACGCCTGGATCAAAAACGTGCATGCATGCAGAAGCACCCGGGCAACACAAAACCGGTTTTGCACGGCATCGCACCGCAGTCCATGGTTACAGCAGCGCTCTCAGATTCGGTACGTGATAGCTAGTCCTCTCACTGCTTGCTGTGCTCAATTGGCGCGTCGTGAGTGTCCGTGTTTATGGTGGCCCTGCAGATCAGCCTCCAAGCACTGGTTTACGACATACTTCCTGCAACCACTGCCAGAATTTGCTTACGCCATAGGTCTCGAAAACCTGTTAGCTAACGGACAGTTTTTCGTTGATGCTCACATAGTAGTAACTTTGCAACAGACAACTCAGATTATAGCATGCCAAGCGTTTCTTTCATAACCGTCCACGTTGCTGAAGCCAGCACAGATAAAACCAAAATCATTTGAATCCAGACGAAACTCTTCTTCTTTTTTCTCTTTCTTTTTTTTTCTATCCGGGGTGGACGCGTTTCGTGTTTACGTGCATGTCTTGGCGTTAAGTTGCTTCCATAGTCTTATTAGTAGCCAAACCTTTTGGATGGCACTGATATCGTCAGTGGACAGGTGGGCGGAAATATAGAGTACCCTTCAGTGGCGTAGCCAATTCTGGAAGAGTTTGAAGGAAGGTGTCGGAAAGCGATGCTGGGAGTGTGCCTGCGGATTTGAGCTGAGCTAGGGGTTTGTCGTGGTGCTAGGGTGCAGCAGTTGAAGTCATAATTAAGACGATTAATTAACCTGGATGCAGTGAACCGCGTGTGCTGAAGGATGGACCGACATTGTCCTGGGTCATGTCTGTGTTGGTGTCTGCAACTCTCATTATTGTTGGTCACAGGTGTCCACGACGGGGAAGGTGGGTAGACATGACAGTCTCTCTCTCTCTCTCTCTCTCTCTCTCTCTCTCTCTCTCTCTCTCTCTCTCTCTCTCTCTCTCTCTCTGTCTCTGTGTGTGTGTGTGTGTGTGTGCGTGCGTGATTATGTGTGTGTGTGTGTGTGTGTGTGTGTGTGTGTGTGTGTGTGTGTGTGTGTGTGTGTGTGTGTGTGTGTGTGTGTGTGTGTGTTTCTGTCTCTCGCTCTGTGTGTCTGTTCCCTGTGCGTCTGTTTGTGAGTCTGTCTGTCTGTCTCTGTCTCTGTCTCTGTGTGTCTGTCTGTCTGTGTTTGTGTCTGTGCCTGTCTGTCGTCTCTCAAAAGATATTTTTTGTTGGGCGTTTATCCATATAAGATGCAATGGACATTCAATCGGTAACTGATACTTTTTGTTGTTGTTGCTGTCGAAAAATGTTTATTGACACAGTACTGAAAAGTTGAACGCAACACATTTTATCACTACGAAATTAGTATAAGTATTACAATTGTAACAAAAATCAGAACAGTAATAAGAATAACAAACAACAACAACAATAATATAATAATGATGATGATGCTGATAAATAATAATAACATTACTACTACTACTACTACTACTACTACTACTACTACT
>JABMCL010002812.1:570000-572500 GCA_018857735.1 Alviniconcha marisindica
CAATAACACAATCCAACATAAAGCATAAATTCAGTAAGGATTTTCCAAAATTATTCACAATATTATCCTTTGAGCATCTGTACCTACAATCACCATCATCATTATCATCAGAGCCGGGTGTATAGTTAAACATTTCTTCCAACTTTGGTTGTTCACAGCCAGTTCTCGCGTTTAGGTCTCCGCATAGCAAAATATAAGGGTCTTCATTTTGTACTATCTGCAGTATATTCTCCTCTAAAATAAGAATGCCGTCTTTCAGCTCAAGAATGTCATACAGCGGACTGTTCTCTGGCGCAACATAGCTTGCAATGAGCAACACATCCTTATCTAGACTAAACACAGACTTGTCTACTCTAACAACAACAGTGTTTTCACAGTCAGTCTTCATTTGTTTCACAAACGTAGAAAGGGATTTCCGAATCAAAAGCAGAACTCCCCCGGAGTTTCTGCCCTGTAACGAAAGTTTTTTCGCTGGTGCAGCAAACTTGATATGGTCAGTAAACAGTCGGCTGAAATCAAACGTGCTGTCCGCAAATGTCTCTGTTAGGCAAACAATGTCAAACTTGCTAATATAGTTCATGAAAGATGAATTATTCAGCTTACCGTAAATGTTTTCTACATTATACGCAAGAAAGTTTAATTCGCTTGGATGGTCTTGCCTGTCCTATCGTCGGTTACGATCAGAGAGAGAGAGAGAGAGAGAGAGAGAGAGAGAGAGAGAGAGAGAGACAGACAGAGAGACAGACAGACGACAGACAGACAGACAGACAGACAGTGTGTGTGTGTGTGTGTGTGTGTGTGTGTGTGTGTGTGTGTGTGTGTGTGTGTGTGTATGTGTGTGTGTGTGTGTGTGTGTGTGTGTGTGTGTGTGTGTGTGTGTGTGTGTGTGTGTGTGTGTGTGAGTGAGAGAGAGAGAGAGAGAGAGAGAGAGAGAGAGAGAGAGAGAGAGGAGAGAGAGAGAGAGAGAGAGAGAGAGAGAGAGAGAGACAGAGACAGAGACAGAGACAGACAGACAGACAGAGTGTGTGTGTGTATGTGTGTGTGTGTGTGTGTGTGTGTGTGTGTGTGTGTGTGTGTGTGTGTGTGTTGTGTGTGTGTGTGTGTGTGTGTGTGTGTGTGTGTGTGTGTGTTGTGTGTGTGTGTGTGTGGTGTGTGTGTGTGTGTGAATGTGAATGTGAGTGTGAGTGAGAGAGAGAGAGGAGAGAGAGAGAGAGAGAGAGGAGAGAGAGAGAGAGAGAGAAAGAGAGAGAGAGACAGAGACAGAGAGACAGACAGACAGACAGACAGACAGACAGACAGACAGAGTGTGTGTGTATGTGTGTGTGTGTGTGTGTGTGTGTGTGTGTGTGTGTGTGTGTGTGTGTGTGTGTGTGTGTGTAGTATTAATTCTCCAAAAGCACGCCATTGTCGGGGAGTGCACTCAGTCCATGCAGCGAGTACTGAACAAAGGCAGGAAGTGGCTGTTTTTTTAAAATGCGTGGAGCACTTAGTCAGTTTATGGCATCCATAAAAACGTCTGAATCAAAATTGACAGCTACGCGCTTAAAAAAATAATTTATAAAATATTTAAAAAAATATATATATTGTGTGTTGCAGCATTCACAACAACAAAACAATGCCTCTTTTATTTCTTTTGTTCTTGTTGTTGGTTCAGTTCAACGTACAAACACCTACCGCAACCAGCCCGGACACAAGGCACCAGGTGACCTCATCAGCGAAACCTACGTCAGCAGCGTGATTGACTGCACCAGCACGTGCAGCGCTCAAGACGGGTGTACAGCGGTCAACCTGCAGACAGCCAGCAACGTGGCGGTGAGCGGAGGGCGGAGGCTCTGTCAGCTCTTGGATTACGGTGGCGCCAACCCTCCCACTGTTGTGCCGGACAATGGCTGGAACTTTTACGAGCTGTACACCACCACTGAAACATGGCAGTGATGACTAAATTCAGTCTGGCAGTTTAAAAGCCGGATTCAGTGGCCGCCTTTTTGAAATTGTTCGTCAATGTTACCTGCTGGTCTTACCTTGGATTGGGATATGTCCCAACACACTGACAGTGATGCCAGCAAAAATACGAAGGCCACGTTTAAATCTTGTGCGCTGCATTGTCGTGTGAGGACTCTATAACTCCTTGAATAGCAGCATACTCCATGTGAATAAATCCTCCGATAAATCCTCCGAAGATCACATATGGCTGCCAATGTGGCGGGGTAATAAAAACAATAACACGAGCAGTCCGTTCGCCCTATGGAATACTTTTGTTAATGTACAATGCGCCCCTTTTACTGAGATTTTAGCGCATGCTCAATAGACTTTTTCATTTAATACACGTGTTTATTAACTTCGTAAAATATGTTTCATATTGTATAAAGATTTCAAGTGCGGGCTTTAGTTTGTTCAGTCTGCATAAATTTATATTTAAAAAAATGACGCAAAACAATCAAGTCAAACCTTCATCTGTTTTAGTTTTTCCGTCGTGTACAAAAAGAATGAGTGTGGTATT
>JABMCL010002812.1:575000-592500 GCA_018857735.1 Alviniconcha marisindica
GTGTGTGTGTGTGTGTGTGTGTGTGTGTGTGAGTGTGTGTGAGTGTGTGTGTGTGTGTGTTGTGTGTGGGTGGTGTGTGTGTGTGTGTGTGTGTGTGTTTGTGTGTGTGTGTGTGTGTGTGTGGTGTCTGTGTGTGTGTGTGTGTGTGTTGGTGTCTTGTGTGTGTGTGTGTGTGTGTGTGTGTGTGTTTCTTGTGTGTGTGTGTGTGTGTGTGTGTGTGGTGTGTGTTGTGTTGTTGTGTGTGTGTGTGTGTGTTTTGTGTGTGTGTGTGTGTGTGTGTGTGTGTGTGTGTGTGTGTGTGTGTGTGTGTGATGGGACACCCGTACCCTTATTCTTTTACGGCCACCTGCTTGAAACCTTTCAGTTCCATATTTTCTTGTACCTAAACCTCTGTCAGTAGAACACGCCTCTTTTAAGCTCACTTTTGCTGAAGCGTAAGTGTGGTTGTTAAACTTGGGGACTCTTTGAACTAAATGCTATTGGTGCCATTGTGTTTGTCGTTTTCCGCTCCAGTTGTCTCAACGAGGGTGTAGTTTATAAATATTTAAATTTTGTACTGCGCTCCGAGCTCTTCTTTCATGGTAGAGATTCGTGCATTGTTAATATGCCATTATCATGATGTTGATGATGTTTATTATTATTATTATAAAATTCTACATTTTTCTGTCGTTGTTTTTGGTGACATTAACATATACTTCTTGACATGCATCTTAAAGTGAATTTTGAATGATTATATGAATATTGATCTGTGTATAGTGTGTTTACTGTTTGAAATTGTTTGCATTAGGCTAACTTAAGCAGTCCTTAATCGATATTAATTTGACTTTATGTGTGTCTTTAAATATTACATTTAATATGATGCACAGTACAATGTATTGTACAGAGCCGAAAACATGAAACTGTTGTTTAGGCGCATATAAAATATCATTATCATATTATTATGATGATATAAGTGTAGATATCTGATCTGCTAAAAGGCCACATAGGACAAAAAACGTGCATGCTGAAGGATTGCAGACGAAGTTCCGCTTCAGGCGTTTCGACCTGTCTCACTTGAAAACGATCCTGGCAAACAGACGCACCCGGCAGAGTTCAGGAGCTGCGTGAAAGTAGAAGTGGCCGTCTTGGGCTCCCGTCCCTAATAAACCTACGTTTCTGTGGACGTAAAGCAACACACTCAAGAGACGCATCCGGGGTACACAAAACCGGTTTTGCAAGGCATATTGCACCGTAGTCCATGGTTACAGCAGCGCTCTCAGATTCGGTACGTGATAGCTAGTCCTCTCACTGCTTGCTGTGCTCAGTTGGCGCGTCGTGAGTGTCCGTGTTTATGGTGGCCCTGCAGATCAGCCTCCAAGCACTGGTTTACGACATCCTTCCTGCAACCACTGCCAGAAATGATTACACCATAGGTCTCCAAAAACAACAACAACAACAAACAAACAACAACACAACTGTTAGCCAACGGATTTTTTTTTCGTTGGTGCTCAGATAGTAGTAACTTTGTAACAGACAATTCAGATTATAGCCTATCAGACGTTTCTTTTATAATTGCCCACATTACTTAAGCCAGCACAAATAAAACCAAAATTGTTTGAATCGAGACGGAACTCTTTTTTTCTATCCGGGGTGGACGCGTTTCGTGTGTACGTGCGTGTTTGGACGTTAAGTTGCTTCCACAGTCTTATTAGTAGCCAAACCTGTCGAAGGGCGCTGTCAGCGTCGGTGGACAGCTGCGCGGAGATAAAGAGTACCCTTCAATGGCGTAACCAGTTCTGGAAGAGTTTGGAAGAAGGTGCCGGAAAGCGATGTTCGTAGTGTGCCCGCAGATTTGAGCTGAGCTGGTTGGCTTGCGTGGTGCTAGGGTGCAGCAGTTGACGACTTAATTAAGACGATTAATTAACCTGGATGCAGTGAACCGCGTGTGCTGAAGGATGGACCGACATTGTCCTGGGTCATGTCTGTGTTGGTGTCTGCAACTCTCATTATTGTTGGTCACAGGTGTCCACGTCGGGGAAGGTGAGTGGAAATGACAATATTTCGCACTCTGTCTGTCTGTCTGTATGTCTGTCTCTGGCACTATCTGTATGTCAGTCTCTGTCTGTCAGTCTGTCTATATGACTGTCTGTCTGTCTGTCTCTCTCTCAGGCACTGTCTATCTGCCTGCCTGTCTGTCTCTGTCTCTTTCGGTCTGTCTGTTTGTCTGTCTCTGGCTCTGCGTGTCTCTCTGTCTGTCTGTCTGTCTCTGTGTCTCTGTCTGTCTGTCTGTCTCTGTGTCTTTGTCTTTGTCTCTGTCTCTTTCTCTCTCTCTCTCTCTCTCTCTCTCTCTCTCTCTCTCTCTCTCTCTCTCTCTCTCTCTCTCTCTCTCTCTCTCTCAAAACAGATTATTATTATGACAACCAGTTTAATGTACTGTAAATACGTCAACAAACAACAACAACAAAACCACACACACACACACGCACGCACGCACGGACACACACTGCACTACATTACACACACACACACACACACACACACACACACACACACACACACACACACACACACACACACACACGCACACACACACACACACACACACACTCACACACACAGGCTGCACTCACGCACGCACACACACACACACACACACACACACACACACACACACACACACACACACACACACACACACACACACACACACACACACACACACACACACACCAACAAGAACAAGAACAAAGCCCCAGCAACTTCAACCTCCAACTGTTGATAAGATGGATGGAATAGAACATTAAATGATTAGACACTTTACTAAATATCAACAACAAAATATCAACAATAACAACAACAGCAAAAAGGGATGGGTGGGGGGGGGGGGGGGGGGGGGGGGGGTGGTGGTGGCAAAACTATACAACGGTACGAAATCGACAAACTTTCAAGACATAAACACACACGCGCGCATACCCTCCCTCACACAAGAACTGACAAAACAATGAATAATTCATTAGTAAGAACCAGTTGACAATCCCAAACTTCCGTTACAATTCAAGAAGCACCTACATCCGTCATTGTAGCAAACGATGCTGAACATTGTGCTATACATCTTTTTGTGTAGCCTAGGCTTCCTCTGTCTCAATTATAAATGATCTTGAGTTCATCCTTTTCTGGATGGTTTCAAATCAACAAAAAAGAGTTCATTAACGCTCGAAAGACGTCACACAAACATAACAATGTAGACCTGAGTCGACTATAGCAACTCACTTAGCATGTGAATACATGTAAGGTACATAAACTCCTCCACAGGTACATTGTCAAAGGATGTTACATTTTATATGATGTACCTCTGGTGGAGTTATGTACCTTGTATTTACTTGCATGCCAGGTGAGAGTTACCGTAGGCGACTCAGGTCTTGTTGTGTTGTCTTGTTGTTGTGTTTGTGTGACGTCTATCGAGCGTTAATTAACTCCCTTGTGTGACTGGCCCCCGTAGCGCAGTAGTTAGCGCGTCGGACTGTGGGTCGGAAGGTCTGGGGTTCGAATCCCATCAGAGTCATGTGGGATTTTTCAGCCCTGGCCGGCTCCTACCCAGAGCTGGGAGTGCAATGGGCCCAGTGGGAAGGCTGGAACCACACAACCGAGCTTCATCCACTTCACGGATGCGTCTTTGAGGGTGTTGCTCTAATTACTTGACCAACTCTGCAGGTGCTGCAGTTCCCTGGCCTGGTTAACACCGGGATAATTATGACAGTAAGCGTGGTCTGCGGCCCTGTCAAGTAGTCTCAAACCGAAAAATGGACCTCCATAGCATCATAAGTTATCATCCTCATCCTCATCCATCACTGCATATATAAAAAAGTCTCAGCTTCTGTAGCCCTTCATGCCACACTCTCGCGGTGGCCTCAGTCTCGGTGTTCCTCCCTCCTCCCTTGCCTGAGGCAGTTCTGATCAAAGCCCTCAACGTCAGAAAGTCCACATAGGAGGATTGGTGGAGAGACATAGCGGCAGTCTGCTCTCTGGGGGGACGCTCACTCAGTCCGACTCCTCGACTTAGCTAACATTGTCGTCAGTAAGGGGCACAGTAGGTGGTGTCCTGCGTATGTTCAATCAGAACAGGCACTACTGAACACCACCGAAGTGACTCGGCAGCAGTGCAGTGTCTCCTTCGGATGGAAGCCTACCAACGATCTGATGTCTCCTCCTGTGGACCTCTGGGGGCGGGGCCGCGATGCGGAATGAGCTCTGGGTGTGGCCGAAGGTGGGGGATGCCGGGACGAGCGGCGCAGGAGCAGTGCCTCTGAGGTCGGCACAGATGATGGGACAGCAAAAAAACGAAAAGAAAAAAGAAAAAAACAAGAAAAAAACAACAAAAAAACAACTCCCTTGTGTGTTAATTCAGCACGAGCGCTGTGTATCTCGTTCTCTTTAGATTGAGGTGTAGTACACTGTAGCAAAAAGGGCTATAATAGTAATGACTCACCTAAGGCCGGATACCCTATTTGATGTTAACAGAGCTAATTCTCACTCCCATGACACGATTAACAGATAAGGGTGTTCCAGCCCTTTCACAGGACATTGGTCTGTGAAGGGATCTCGTTCTTAATTCTGAAGTGAGTTCAAAACACACAACCGGTTAAAAAGAACGCATATTAATTCTGAAACAGACAATACAAAACGCATGTTTTCTAGCTGTGTCTGTTTTGCAGTGTTTATAAATCAGAATAAATAAGCGTTCTTTTTGACCTTTCTGCGCGATTTGATCTTGTTCCAGAGCAGCCTTGTTTCAGATTTATTTGGTTTCTTTAATGTAATTTTGTTTTCAGGCTCAGGACTAACAAATGTCGCTTTGAACAAGCCAGCGACTCAGAGCACCTACCATGGGGTCTATGGGCGACCAGAGAACGTTGTAGATGGCAACAAAGGCACTTCGATCAGTCAATGCACCCACACAGCCGACACCGACTCCAACCCTGATCGATGGTGGCGGGTGGACCTTCAGGGAATGTTTGAAGTCCACACCGTGGTCATCACCAACAGAGGAGACTGTTGTGGTAAGTAGACCTTACGTCTTACGTTTGTTAAACGTCAGTGTTGTCGTCACCTGCTTGAGGTCCGATCGGTTCTGAGTTTCCGACGTCCTTCTCGTTGCATTGTGGGTACAGGGATGGGATCTGTCAGTCTAGAAATACAACGCTTGTGAGCTGCATGGTCACGACCATCTTCACCGATTGTGAATTATATAAAACGGGAGCCGTGATAATGATGATGATGATGATGATGATAATGACGGTTCTGAAGATTCTGATGATGTCGCCGCCGCTGCTGCTGCTGATGACGGTAGAAGTTAGTGTGTCACTGTGTTTTTAAGTTACCCTCTGGGCAACTTTGACGTCAACGTGGCCCATTTTCTGTCCGACTCTTCCCAGGGTTGTTGGGACTATTAATGTTTGATGGTGATGGTTATGACTACGACGATTGTGACGACGATGATTGTGACGATTAGTATGTCTCCGTATGTTGTGGTTACCGCTGGCAGTGTTTGAGATCAACGTGGCCCAGTCTCTGTTCGTTTCTTCCCAGGGTTCCAAGGGCTACCGTTGTGCTGCTGATGATGATGACCAAGACGATGACGACGACGAAAATGACGACGATGGTTGTGACAGTTAGTATGTCTCCGTATCTTTAGGTGAGCGTCTGACCGACTTTGACATCAACGTGGCCCAGTCTCTGTCCGACGCTTCCCAGGGCTGGCAGGACTCCAGTCGACTTTGCCTGCACCACTCTGGTCAGATTGGCCTGGGCAGCACTGACAGCCTGGACTGCTCCCAGCCCGTGTATGGCCGCTACGTGACTCTAGTCCTGCCTACCACTGACCACCCTCTCCAGTTTTGCGAGATGGAAGTGCTGGCCGTGCCTGCTGTGCCTGGTGTGTGTGTGTGTGTGTGTGTGTGAGAGAGAGAGAGAGAGAGAGAGAGAGAGAGAGAGAGAGAGAGAGAGAGAGAGAGGGAGAGAGAGAGGGAGTGTGTGTGTGTGTGTGTGCGCGTGAGTGATGTGTGTGTGTGTGTGTGTGTGTGTGTGTGTGTGTGTGTGTGTGTGTGTGTGTGTGTTAGTGTTAGTGTTAGTGTTGTGTGTGTGTGTGTGTGTGTGTGTGTGTGTGTGTGTGTGTGTGTGTGTGTCGTGGTGTGTGTGTGTAGGAGTGTGTATTTGTGTGTGTGTGTGTGTGTGTGTGTGTGTGTGTGTGTGTGTGGTGTGTGTGGGAGAGAGAGAGAGAGAGAGAGAGAGAGAGAGAGAGAGAGAGAGAGAGAGAGAGAGAGAGAGAGAGAGAGAGAGAGAGTGTATGTGTGTGTGTATGTGTGCGTGGGTGCGCGCGCGCCCGTGTGTGTGTGTGTGTGTGTGTGTGTGTGTGTGTGTGTGTGTGTGTGTGTGTGTGTGTGTGTGTGTTTAGTATTAATTCTCCAAAAGCACGCCATTTTCGGGGAATGCACTCAGTCCATGCAGCGACTACTGAACAAAGGCAGGAAGTGGCTGTTTTTTTTAAATGCGTGGAGCATTTTGTCAGTTTATGGCATCCATAACTCGTCTGAATCAAAATTGACAGCCAGTCGCTATAAAAAAAAAAAAAAAAAAAAAAACGTATTGTGTGTTGCAGCAATCACAACAACAAAACAATGCCTCTTTTATTTTATTTTGTTGTTGTTGGTTCAGTTCAACGTACAAACACCTACCGCAACCAGCCCGGACACAAGGCGCCAAATGACGTCATCAGAGAAACCTACGTCAGCAGCGTCATTGACTGCACCAGCACGTGCAGCGCTCAAGACGGGTGTACAGCGGTCAACCTGCAGACAGCCAGCAACGTGGCGGTGAGCGGAGGGCGGAGGCTCTGTCAGCTCTTGGATTACGGTGGCGCCAACCCTCCCACTGTTGTGCCGGACAATGGCTGGAACTTTTACGAGCTGTACACCACCACTGAAACATGGCCGTGATGACTAAATTCAGTCTGGCAGTTTAAAACCTTCAGTTTAAAAGCCGGATTCAGTGGCCGCCTTTCCGAAATATTTCCTCAAAGTTATCTGCTGGTCCTCCCTTGGATTGGGACGTGTCCCAACACACTGACACCAGCAAAACTATCAAGGCCACGTTTAAATCTTGTTGTTGGCTGCATTGCTTTGTGAGGACTGTCTATAACTCCTTGAATAAGAGCATCCACCGTGTAAATAAAACATCTGATAAATCCTCCGAAGACGACATTTGGCTGGGTGATAACAACAATAACACAAGCATGGGATGCTTTTGTGAATGTACAAAACACCGCTTTCACTGAGATGTTAGCGCATGCGCAATGGACTGCCGTACGCGATTTGCCGGAAGTGGGGGTGGGCGGGAGGAAATAGGGGGCAGTGGGCATCATCAGTTGCTGGCCGAGCGCATAGCTGCATTTCCCTAGTAAAGGTAGTAATGAAGACCTTACATTTTGTTTTAAACGTGTTTTATTCAGGCAATGAAATTACAATTCATATTTTATCATCATAACCTAGAAACACAGGAGATGAAATAATATGTGCTTGCACATAAAACGTTTTGAGGAAAACACAAAGTAAACAAAATCCGCTTGTATAATTAAGCGTCTAGCTACAGCTAGATATATGTGTGTTTGCGCATAAATTGTTTTGAGCAAAACACAAAGTAAACAAAATACACTTGTACAGCTAAACGTCTGAATTTAAGCTAGGCCTACTGATTATATGGTGTTCATTTTTTTAGTTCTTTTAATTTTCACCACACTAAACATACAAATAACAATGGCAAGATATATATATATATATATATATATATATATATATATATATATATATATATATATATATATATATATATATATATACAGTACTATAAGGCTACTGTGAGTAGCTAATCTCAGTATGGGGATATATTAAAATAACAAGCATTGTATAACATGTAAAGCTACAAGAGACTAAGACAAACCCAAACAGAAGCCAAAGACAAAACACACACACACACACACACACACACACACACACACACACACACACACACACACACACACACACACACACCACACACACACACAAACCCAGCAGCACAGCAAAACAGATACCTTAATTCATCTTGCACTCTGGTGAGGCAGATAGGAAGAGAGAGGGGGAAGGACAGAGAGGTAGAGAGGAGTGGTAGAGAGAGAGAGAGAGAGAGAGAGAGAGAGAGAGAGAGAGAGATGAGAGAGGAGAGAGAGAGAGAGAGAGAGAGAGAGATGTACACACACACACATATATATATATATATAATATATATATATTATATATATATATATATATATATATATATATATATATATATATATATATGCTATCTGTCAAGTGTGTCAATAAGCATTATCAAAAGACTTAATACTTAATTAGTAATACTAACAGCAAGGCTGAGTAAAAACAAAAGACTCCTGAAAGGAGTGAGCTGTACAGCATCCAGTCAGCATGAAATTTGTTTAGTCTGCCATTTAACGTATAATAATGTTTCTCCAGAACAGCTCTATTCTTCAAAAATAAAGTAAAAACATTTAGGTGTGGGATGGTACCATGCAGCTTTGAGATAAAAATGTTGTATTTAGCTATAAGGATACACAAATCCAGTATTCTGTCAGTGACCATATTCGCTTTACTGCCAAGAATAACAAGCTCTTTTGAAAATATTATATCAGTACAATGTGTGAAGCTGGTATGAAGCCATCCCTGTACATCAAACCAGTAGTCTTGGATTTTGGGGCAATCCCAAAACATATGTAACAAAATGTCTTCAGCACCTCTGCAGAAGACACACACAGGTGAATTTACAAGCTGTCGCTGAAATAAAAAGCGGCCAGTGGGTAGCAAATTATATAACAATTTGTACTGGAACCATATTAGAAATTTCTCACGTGTAGTCCTGAAATTTTTATCGAAGACTGCCTTAGTATCAATTTCAACAGCAAAGGACTTTGCTCCATTTTTCTATGCACTTTGGTGTCTCAATAGTCTTTACAAGGCATGAATTAATATCTTTAACACTAGATTTGTACAAATATCTCCACACAAATGCATCCCCAATAACAAAATTCTCTTTTACATCCAAACCCAATCTTCTTTCATAACATTTGACTGCAGTCAGTATCCCTTCATACAACAAAAAATCAATCCTGACATTGGGAAACTTTGCTTTAAATTCATTGTAGCATAGGTATCCATGTGGACCAAAAACAATGTCCCAGGGAAACAATGCCAGTCCATCCAAAATCTAATACATACAACCCTTTTTCCTCTGCATATAATTATTAACATTATAATGTAGACATTCTGACACAAAATCATCAAATGTTACAAGTGTACATTTGGCAGACATGTTTTTGTAGTGTTTGAATACATCAAACCAAAAAGGGTTTTTAACTCTTTGCATGATTATGTTGGCAAATTCACTACCTCGTTGTTTTACATTCTGAATCAGTGGACACATTGCTTGTAGGATTTTTGAAAGTATTCCATCATCATGTAGAATACGTTTAAGCCAACTGATTTTCAATCAGTGCAGCCAGTAACGATTTTATATCAACCATTTTCAAACTACCAACTCTATATGCTTGACACACACCAGGTCTTATTTTATAATTTTCACCATTCCAAAGAAAATGATGCAAAAGCTTATTCAATTCCTTCAAAAAACTCTCTTCAGGATCCGGGAGGTTCATCAGCAGGTGGGTTATTTTGGAAATAACTAAGGATTTTATTACTGTTATCCTCCCAAAGGGGGTAAGATTTCTTCTAGACCAGGCATTTAGCACATTCTTGATTTCATTTAGCTTGTTTTCAAAATTGATTGTAACTATTTCAAGTACATCTGTGGAGAATACAACACCAAGAACCGTGAATGTTACAGGGTTCCAGTCAAGATTAATTTCTGGCATAAATCTCACAATCCATCGTGTAATATGTTTTCCAAACTTGAACTTACGCAAAGATTTGTCCATAAATGACCAGGCCACACTGTCAAAGGCTTTCTCAAAGTCCACCGTTAGAAGAAGACCAGGTATTTGATGTTGATTAGCATACAACAGTGTATCATACAATAACCTAATATTTTCCCCTGTATATTTTTCCAAAAAGAAAAAAAGAAGAAGAAGAAGAAAAAAAGAAAAAAGAACTTATGATCATCACCGATTAACTTTGGCAGAACAGTTTTAAGTCTAGCAGCAATACATGGAGATGCAATTTTGTACACAGTATTCAGCAGAGTGATAGGTCTCCATTAAAAAAAAAATCTTTTCCTTCCTTGGGTATACAAACAATAACCCCTTGTCTTTGTGTGACCGACATTTTGCCTCTGTAGAACCCATAGTTAATAGAACGAACCATAAATGTACCCAAGTCTGTGAAAAAGAATTAAAAAAAACTCGGCTGTAAAGCCATCAGAACCAGGACTTTTGTCATTTTGGTCCTTCCAGACTGTCACTCTCCTCTTGTGTATGTATATGATCAATATCACAATGTATATTGTTATTCTCACATGATGCATACAAATTCTCATAAAAGGTCTTAACTTCCTGGGTAATTAAATTATTGTCATGAATAATGTCGCCATCATCTTTTTGAATAAAACACATTGCCTTCTGTACAAACTGTCTTTTTTCAAGATTACAAAAGTATTTTGAATTCTGTTCACCTTCGTATATCCATTTTGCACGTGGTCTCACTATCATGCCATCTACATTCTTCTTTCTTAGTTCCATCAACTCCTGCCTTTTTTCTTCCAGCTGGTGTACATTGTTTTCATTAAGATTATCTTCCAGATGTTTAATAATGGACATGATTTCATTTTCTAACTTTGTTTCTTCCTTCTTTTTAAAGGAAGCATAAGAAATACAACTACCTCTAATCTTTAACAGGATCATTTAAAAACAAACAAACAAACTGATCATTAATTGTCAAAACCAACTCTTCCTCATCTATTTTATATATACTATTTCCTTCATACGCAGGAACAGCATATTGTTTCTTCAAATCGAAAATCACCTGTTTTGTGTATACCAGGTTTACAAATGTCATGTCTCGAAGAAGTGAATTGTTAAATTTCCACAGGGGGCGGTGTCTTTTAACAATACCAGTTTAAAACCAAATCAAGTGAATGATCAGAAAAATATCCAGGTATAATGTCAGCACTAGTAATATCCAGACCAAGCACCTCAGACACAAGAAAGTAATCTAGCCTACTTCTTTATGTACTGTTAAAGCGTCTCCAGCTATACTTTCTAGTGTCCTTTCTAGTGTCCTTGTGTAAAGTTCTGTAGACATTAACCAAGTCATAACTGTTCATAAAGTCAATTTCCCCCCCTACTTGTAGCACGATACTCACTTGATGGCTGATTACTATCAATTTGGGGGTTTAATTCTACGGTCCAATCACCCCCAGTGACAATTAGTTCATTATCCATGGACACGACTTCATTTATCACTTTATCGAAAAACTCAGGATGGTCTCCACTACTAGGTGCTTATAAATTTGAAAGTGTCAAACGCTTATTCAACATTTCAATATCAATCAAAATATAACGCCCTTCATCATCCTTCAAAATATGATGTATTTTACACTCAAAATTGTTTTTAAAGGGAACAGCTACTCCTTTACTTGCACAGTCTGGCCCAGCAACAATACGTTCAAAACCCCACTGTGATCTGATCACATTCTCTGCCCCTGTTTTCCAGTGTATTTCTTGTAGCAAGAAAATATTTGCACTTTGTTTGCGGAGAAAGTTAAAAACATCTTTCCTCTTTTTAAATTCCCCCAAGCCATTTGTGTTAAATGTTACAATATTTATCTCCTCACAAACGCCCATGACAAAATTTACTGTTGACAATAATACCTGGTTGACAGTTAGTTGAAGGAGGGGGCATTCACCATGACTGACAGGGGCAGAGAATGGACCAAACACCCAATGCGTGTCAGCCGACAATGACTTGTCAAACTGGGAAAAATACAAGCCGCAACAAGCAATGAGAGTGCCAAATGCAGTTTCAGTAGTAATAGTATACACCGTGAACTGACAGGCACAGAGGCAAACAATAGTAAAGACACACCGTGTGGGACCACGTGGGCCGACCACCAGAGAGCGAGAGCGAAGGGGGAGGGAGAGAGAAAAGAGGCCGAGGAGGGCAGTCCATTTTTTGATGAACTTATCATAAGTCATTTCTATCAAATGCACATGCTTATTAACTTCGTAAATTTGTTTGAAATTAATTTCTGTATAAAGGTTTCAGGTGCGGGCTTTAGTTTGTTCAGTCTGCATACATTTATAAACAAACAAACAAAAAATGTGCACGCAAAAGAATAAAGTCAAACCTTGGTCTATTTTTGTTTTTCCATCGTGTTCAAAATAATGAGTGTGGGTTTTATTGGGAATTGATCGCGTCCAGAACAGATTTCTTTTAACCACCTCTCAGACGTGAATAATTTTTCCTTTTCTGTGAAATAAAAACTGCATAAGAGAGAGAGAGAGAGAGAGAGAGAGAGAGAGAGAGAGAGAGAGAGAGAGAGAGAGAGAGAGAGAGAGAGAGAGAGAGAGAGAGAGAGAGAGAGAGAATGAACAAATAAACAAATAAATGAACAGACTTAATTTCCGACGGTAGTAGAGTAGACGTAAGTTCTTTGTACATCCAGCCCTCGCACTTGAGGGACTAATACTATACAACACTTATTTTTCAGATACACCAAAACTTTGGAATACACCAATCTACAGGGTATTGGTTTATAAGTTTAGGGCGAAGAAGCGGGATGAAAAACACACCAAAAAAGGGGGGGGGGGGGGGGGGGGAAGAAGCTTCAAACATGTCTAACAACTAGGCTAGACGTTAGCTAAGCTGCTAATGAAAAAGAAAAGAAAAAAAGAGAGAAAAAAAGAAAGAAAAATTGAAAACAACCCAAAACTAAAAACTATTTAAATTAGAAGAGAAAAAACAACAACAACAAAACTGGAGGAGAGCTTGAAAAGCTTGAAAAGCTAAAAAGAAAGAAAGAAAAAAGAGAAAGAAATACTCTCCCAAAACTAATACGTGTTATTATTTCTGGTTTTCGGTTTGCAATACTACGAATGCAGCACAGAGGAAAACACTCATGCTCGCTTAGTCATGCTAATGGGAAGGCTTACCTCCCTTCCGCACTAATTCGACAACTCAGAACAGGTTACTATCAAAGTGAAATGCAATAAGGACCTGTATGTCTACGTTAGATAGAAAACAGCTATGCAACATGAAGCAGTAAATATAAGTTAGATCGCAAACGGCTATGCAATATGGACCTGTAAATCTACGTTAGATAACACACACACACACACACACACACACACACACACACACACACACACACACACACACACACACACACACACACACACACACACCACACACACACACACACACACACACACACACACACCACGCACGCACGCACACACACAGGACACGCACACGCACACACGCACGCACGCACACACACCACACACACACACACACACACACACACACACACACACACACACACACACACACACACACACACACACACACTGAAGGAGTGGTTGAAAAGCTAAAATAAGAAACACCCCCAAAACAGCCTATTCCGATGGATACTAATGAATGTTATTATTGCTGGTTTTCGGTCTGAAATGCTACGAATGCAGCACAGGGGAAAACACTCGTACTCCCCTAGTCATACTAACGGGGAGGCTTACCTCCCGTCCGCACTAAATTCGACAACTCAGAACAGGTTACTATCAAAGTGAAATGCAATACGGACCTGCATATGTATGTTAGATAGAAAACAGCTATACAACATGAACCAGTAAATCTAGGTTAGATCGCAAACTATGCGTTATGGACCAGTAAATCTACTTTAGATAACAAGCAACTTCAAAAACATCAACATCAGTTTGTTGACGGGCCGTAAGCATTTATTGTATGTTTATTTTTTGTCTTGAATAATGTTTTGTTTAAATAATAAAAAATAAAAGATGTATTTAAGCGTCAAAAGAAATGTTATTGATATGTAGAAATAATTACTAATTATGTTCAACTAATTAGTAATTATAATGAAATAACTCGCCGGCGACCGCCGCTGCTGCAAGGGCAATGGGAAGTACTGACAAGCCCGCACATGCGCACTTACGCCGTTTCCGAAAATTAATAATTATGTGAACCGAATTGCAGTTATGCACTTTTGATGCAAGTAAGCCGCTGGAAGCAGGACGAGAGGTACGCAATTACCATCATCAGTGCATAATTACTAATAACGTTAAGATAATTACCAATTCTGTGCTTTTGACGAAGGTAAGCCGTCAACTGTGAGTCAAAAGAGTGAAAAGACCAAATTTGTCATCATTTGCAGATGATTAGTACTTATACTGAGATTAGTACTTATACTGAGATTAGTACTTATACTGAGATTACTACTTATACTGAGATAATATAGAACAGATCTAGGGAAGTGTACTCACGTCAGTATATGTCGAAACACAAGGAAACAAGGAAACACAAGCGCTGTCGACAGAAAATTGTCTTCGTCAGGTGTAAGAAGATAGACAGATAATAATAAAAGAAGATTATTATTGTGAAATACAAATTAATGTAAAACTTGACAAGAGCACGCAAGGAGAAGGAAAAAAAATCAATACAGTTTGTGCCAAGGTGTTTGGCGAATGAAAGAAAATAGTATCAAGGTGGCTTAATGAGAAAGACAGGGGGAGACAGAGACACAGACAGACAGAGAGAAAGCAAACATAATCCCCACCCACCTTCCACGTCGTGGACACCTGTGACCAACAATAATGACAGTTGCAGGCACCAATACAGACTGGACCCAGGACAATGTCGGTCCATCCTTCTGCAGACACGGTTCTTAATTCTGACTTCAACTGCTGCTCCTTAACACCATGCAGGCAACCCAGTTCAGCTCAAATCTGCAGGCACACTCCGAGCATCGCTTTCCGGCACCTTCCTCCAAACCGGCTCGGCCAGATTATTGGTTACGCCACTAACGGGGCGCTCTTTATCTCCGCGCAGCTGTCCACAGACGCTGTCAGCGTCCAGGCAAGTGCGTATAAACACGAAACGCGTTTGCCCCGGTTAGAGAGAGAGCTGAGTGTGTGTGTGTGTGTGTGTGTGTGTGTGTGTGTGTGTGTGTGTGCGCGCGCGCGCATGTGTGTGAGTGTGTGTGTGTGTGCGTGCGTGTGTGTCTGTGTGTGTTTAATGCTCCATGCCCCGCAGTGGGCTGAAGGAATAAACAGCCTTGAATCAAATCAAATCAAATCAAATAAATCTTTATTACTCATCAATCTCGAATCAAATCAAATACATTTTCATTATTCATCAGTATATAAAGCATACAAATGAAATTTTCCATTGAATATTCTCCATGGTTCACTGTGACTGATATCATAATTATCACAAGCTGTGCATTGATTCGCTGCCAGCTTGTGATAATTATGATATCAGTCACAGTGAACCATGGAGAATATTCAATGGAAAATTTCATTTGTACGCTTTATATATTGATGAATAATGAAAATGTATTTGATTTGATTTGATTTGATTCGATATTGATGAATAATAAATATTTATTTGATGTGATTTGATTTGATTCAAGGCTGTTTATTCCTTCAGCCCACTGCGGGGCATGGAGCATTAAACACACACACACCAACACACACACACACACACACACACACACACACACACACACACACCCCACACACACACACACACACCACACACCACACACACAACACACACACACACACACACTCCTCACACACACACACACACACACACACACACACACACACACACACACACACACACACACACACACACACACACAAGCACGCACACACACGCACGCACGCACGCACGCACACACACACACTCACACACATGCGCGCGCGCGCACACACACACACACACACACACACACACACACACACACTCAGCTCTCTCTCTCTCTCTCTCTCTCTCTCTCTCTCTCTCTCTCTCTCTCTCTCTCTCTCTCTCTCTCTAACTGGGGCAAACGCGTTTCGTGTTTATACGCACTTGCCTGGACGCTGACAGCGTCTGTGGACAGCTGCGCGGAGATATAGAGCGCCCCGTTAGTGGCGTAACCAAAAATCTGGCCGAGCCGGTTTGGAGGAAGATGCCGGAAAGCGATGCTCGGAGTGTGCCTGCAGATTTGAGCTGAGCTGGGTTGCCTGCATGGTGTTAAGGAGCAGCAGTTGAAGTCAGAATTAAGACAATTAATTAACCTGCCTGTTGTGAACCGTGTCTGCAGAAGGATGGACTGATATTGTCCTGGGTCCAGTCTGTATTGGTGCCTGCAACTGTCATTATTGTTGGTCACAGGTGTCCACGACGTGGAAGGTGGGTGGGGATTATGTTTGCTTTCTCTCTGTCTGTCGTGTGTCTCTGTCTCCCCCTGTCTTTCTCATTAAGCCACCTTGATACTATTTTCTTCCATTCGCCAAACACCTTGGCACAAACTGTATTGATTTTTTTCCTTCTCCTTGCGTGCTCTTGTCAAGTTTTACATTAATTTGTATTTCACAATAATAATCTTCTTTTATTATTATCTGTCTATCTTCTTACACCTGACGAAGACAATTTTCTGTCGACAGCGCTTGTGTTTCCTTGTTTCCTTGTGTTTCGACATATACTGACGTGAGTACACTTCCCTAGATCTGTTCTATATTATCTCAGTATAAGTAGTAATCTCAGTATAAGTACTAATCTCAGTATAAGTACTAATCTCAGTATAAGTACTAATCATCTGCAAATGATTACAAATTTGGTCTTTTCACTCTTTTGACTCACAGTTGACGGCTTACCTTCGTCAAAAGCACAGAATTGGTAATTATCTTAACGTTATTAGTAATTATGCACTGATGATGGTAATTGCGTACCTCTCGTCCTGCTTCCAGCGGCTTACTTGCGTCAAAAGTACATAATTGCAATTCTGTTCACATAATTATTAATTTTCGGAAACGGCGTAAGTGCGCATGTGCGGGCTTGTCAGTACTTCCCATTGCCCCTGCAGCAGCGGCGGTCGCCGGCGAGTTATTTCATTCTAATTACTAATTAGTTGAACATAATTATTAATTATTTCTACATATCAATAACATTTCTTTTGACGCTTGATTGCAACGGCTTAAATAGATCAAAAGAAAAAATAACTAATTATGTGCACCTAACGGTAATTATGAGCTGTTGGTGCTGCTTCTAGTGGCTTACTTGCGTCAAAAGTACATAATTATAATTATGTGGAGATAAAGTTAGTAATAATGTGCACATAATTGTAATTATGTGCACATCATTACAATTGTGTGCACATAATTAGTAATTGTATCTTTTGATGCTAATATATCGCCATACTTATCCGGGAAGCCTGCTGACTGCCATCGAAACGAAGCAGGAAGGAGAGAGCGAGAGAGAGA
>JABMCL010002812.1:600000-615000 GCA_018857735.1 Alviniconcha marisindica
CTGAAACAGCAAAACAAAGAGAACCCAGGTCACCAAATAAACTGTTTGAACAGAAATTATTACGACGCACGCTGCGCTATTCTTTGAGAGGACTTCAATGGCTTGTTTCCACCTGCCGAAAGGTAATAGCTAGGTTATAGAATTTCGCTTTGTCGAATGTTTACGAGCAGAACATTTAACAGGAGTACGTTTTTTTTGTGACGAGCCCTTGGCTATCAGCTACTGGAACGTGCTTGGCCATATTGATCTTCAACTGGACTTCCGGTGTAGTAAAGAACAATGAGGCCCGAATGCGGTTTTACAAGGTTTATGTCAAATACAGGTCTCTGTGAACACAATTTGTCACAAAAAGTAGCCTTAGCTGTTTGGTGGGAGGTTCAGACAAGGGTCCGTCCCCAACATGTCACAGAGTCTAATATTGCATTGTTTCGTGTGTGTGTGTGTGTGTGTGTGTGTGTGTGTGTGTGTGTGTGTGTGTGTGTGTGTGTGTGTGTGTGTGTGTGTGTGTGTGTGTGTTTCTTCTAGTTTTCTAAGGAATGACATTTGATCTACTTAACTCACTGACAGAAAGCAACAACAACAAACAACAACAACAACAACAACAAACAGCAAACAATAACAACAAACACAAGCGAACTACAAACAAAACAACACACACACACACACACACACACACACACACACACACACACACACACACACACACACACACACACACACACACACACACACACAGTACACGATTACGATTATATATGCGTAGCTATTTTAAAAGCTATCACTTTGATCATATCCCGATTACTATTGACATATTTCAAGTGCGCTTGGTGTATCGATTGATGCTTATGCATATCCACATATTTGCAGACATGACAGTTTGCACATTACTTTAACACTGCACAGAGAGTAGTTGCTTTGTTTTGGCTACTCGAGATAGTACACATTTAACATAACATACCTCGACAGAGTTTCTTTGGCCGAGGAATTCCAGCAAGACACAGGTAGACGGATGGGAAAAATACACTAAAATTCACCCTCGTGTCAAAATCGTCATCAACGGTAGCTCAACCAATCATAGCCGTGGACAGAATTGGTGAGCACTGGCTCTGCAGACACTGCATTGAAGAACGGGCTATGCACCCCCCCCCCCCACCCCACCCCCCAAAAAAGTCTAGGTATAACCGCACTGTGCGGTCTGCGCTGATTGAAATTGAATCTGGAACAGCTGAAACCGGTTCGCTGAGCTAAGTGTAACCAAGTTACTGCTATTGTGCTAAGGTCACTGCCTCCCACGTTTGAAGTTAGTAAGTAACCATGGTGCTTAACGTCCATGGAAATCATAAGGCCTATTAGGGACGGAGAGAAGCGGGGGTTGGGGGGGGGGTGGGGTGAAGGGAGGGAGAAGACGGATTATATACCTATCGCTGCATATATCACCACCAGAATGTGACTCCTGCATTAACCGGGTGGGCAGCGATGAGAGCCATTTTACTGTTTCATTAACTGTGAGGGACAAAGCCACACGACAGTGTCTACAAACCACAACTTTTTGAAGCGAAAGGAGAGCCGAAGCGGAATCGAACCGAGACCCTTCTGTTTACCAGCCTATAACGCCTTACCGCTAGGCCAAACCGGTTCACAGCCCACGTTTACTCGCGAAGCGGAAAATAAGACCAACACAGTTGCAGCAGTAGCCAATGCTCGTGGACGCCGGTTCAACCCCTCCCACATTTGACCGCGGTTGGAATAATAAGGCGTCAGCACCGTCACAGCTGCAGCAGCAGCAACAAACTCGCATTGGCCATCCCCTCTCGCTTTCTGAACTTGCGTCCTGACGTAACGGGACGTTAGGAGATTTGAAGGGCCAGAAAGTGTGTTATAAAAGGGCACTGAGTCAGCGGCTGCAGGCCAACTCCGCGGGAGTGAAGCAGAGCACTGTGGAAGATGAGGAAGAACTATCGCCACGGGGGTGTCATGCTGTTTTTGTGCCTCATGCAGCTCCACTTGCTGTTGCTCACAGCCTCCTCCACTGAGGGAAGTGAGTGAAGATCGACTGTAGGCTTATAGACATTTCATTACTGATTGCCTTGTTGTTAAAGGGGAACCAAAAAATGGCAGTTGACACAACACTTCTTTCAACAGCATGGTTGATACATGTTTCGAAAGCGCTTGTGTTTTTAATTGTTCTTGATGTGTCGTCGTATAGGTGATACATTTCTCTAGAACTGTCCTAGTTGATACAAGAGTTCTTTCAACATATGATACAGCGCTCCTTTCAACAGTTGATTCAGCATTTCTTTCAACAGTTGATACAGCACTCCTTTTAAAAGTTTGATACATCAGTTCTTTCAACAGTTGATACAACACTCCTTTCAACAGTTTGATACAAGAGTTCTTTCAACAGTTGATACTAGAGTTCTGTCAACAGTTGATACAAGAGTTCTTTCAAAAGTTTATGCAAGAATTCTTTGAACAGTTGATAAAACATTTCTTTCAACAGTTGATACAAGAGTTCTGTCAACAGTAAACACAGCACTTCCTTCAGCGGTTGATACAACAGTTGATACAACAGTTGATACAACAGTTCTTTCAACAGTTAATACAGTACTCCTTTCAACAGTTGATACAAGAGTACATTCAACAGTTAATACAACACTTCTTTCAGCAGTTGACACAACACCTCTTTCAACAGTTAATGCATCACTCCTTTCAACAGTTGATTCAGCACTTCTTTCAACTCTTCATACAGCACTTCTTTCAACAATTGATACAACACCGCCTTCAACAGTTGATACAAGATATCATTCAATAGTTGATACAACACTTCTTTCCGTGACAGTTGATACAAGAGTTCTTTCAATAGTTCATAAAACATTTCTTTCAACAGTTGATACAAGAGTTCTGTCAACAGTTGACACAGCACTTCCTTCAGCGGTTGATACAACAGTTGATACAACAGTTCTTTCAACATTTGATAGAACAGTTCTTTCAACACTTGATAGAACATTTATTTCAACATTTGATTCAAGAGTTCTGTCAACAGTTGATACAAAAGTTCTTTCAACAGTTGATACAACAGTTCTTTCAACACTTGATAGAACATTTATTTCAACATTTGATAGAACATTTATTTCAACATTTGATTCAAGAGTTCTGTCAACAGTCGATACAAAAGTTCTTTCAACACTTGATACAACAGTTCTTTCAACACTTGATAGAACATTTATTTCAACATTTGATTCAAGAGTTCTGTCAACAGTCGATACAAAAGTTCTTTCAACAGTTGATACAACAGTTCTTTCAACACTTGATACAACATTTCTTTCAACACTTGATACTAGAGGTCTTTCAACGGTCGATACGAAAGTTCTTTCAACAGTTGATACGATGGTTCTTTCAACAGCTGATGCAGCAGTTATTTCAACACTTGATACTAGAGGTCTTTCAACGGTCGATACGAAAGTTCTTTCAACAGTTGATACGATGGTTCTTTCAACAGCTGATGCAGCAGTTATTTCAACAGCGTATGAAGCTACGTGTGTGCACAATGGGTTCTGCGGATAGCGGGCCGGTTTCGTTGTTGTTTCTCTTTTAATCCGCCTTGTCTGTTGGCCCCACTGGATATGCCTTCCCAAGTTTTGGTCGCAAGCTTTTGTCGTCCCAGTATTAATTTGCACACGTGTATGACCCATCATAATCTAAGAAGGAAACGCTTTCATTGTTTTCATCATTTCTGCCACTTGCTCTTTCTCTCAGAGTTGACCAACGTAGCCCTGAACAAACCAGCATCAATGAGCACCTACCACAGCTCCCTAGGAAACCCAGAGAAGGCGGTGGATGGCAACTTCAACACCTTTATGTACCACTGTGCTTTCACCATCCAGGACGATCCCAACCCCACACGTTGGTGGCGGGTGGACCTCCAGGGCTTGTTTGAGGTCCACACCGTGGCCATCACCAACAGAGGGGACTGTTGTGGTCAGTATGAATTGTTTCTCTCAGCGTCTATTTCCTAAAATCGATCACAACCTTTGAAAAATGATCAGATCAATTAGAATTCTAACCAAATAAACATTATTCCAGCTTTGAAAACAACAACATCAACAACATCATCAACAACAACAACAACAAAGACAGAGGAAGCATCAGTAACAACAAAAAATGCAAACAACCAAACCAAACAAGTAACAACAGCAACAACGACGACGACGACACCAACAAAGATGCACCGCGTACATACACGACGTGGAGATTGGGTCGGACGTTTCTGTTTTTTGTTTGTTTGTTTTTTGGTTGTTTTATTAAAAGTACGACTATTTCCGAAACTTCACCGGAGAGATTAATTAAATTACCAGTCAAAATAAAATCATGATTCACTGTTCGTGACACACTTTTCTGTTCGTGTCTGAAGAGCATGGGGAATGCCACGAATCTACTGACATGAACTAAAAAGACAGAAACTGGAAAGAAATAACTCTTGCATGGCAGTTGGCGGTCTCTGTTGATCTTTGTCCGACTCCCCCAAGGCAGTGAAGGCTATATTCTGTTATGATAATGACGACGATGATGAGGTCAACGCTTATTGAGGTGATCACCTGGCTTAGTTTTGACGCCAACGAGGCCCGGTCTCTGTCCGACTGCTCCCGGGGCTGGCAGGACGTTTCTGTTATAATCAGGATGATGATGGCAATGACAATAATTATGTCGCCGTGTTTTTAGGTTGCTATACCGTCTGGCCGGCTGTGTCGTCGACATGGCCCAGTCTCTGTAAGCTCTCCCCAGCTAGGGCTGGCAGAAATATTATTGCGATGAAGATGATGGTGATGGTGATGATGGTGATGATAATGACGATGATGTTGACGACGATGACGGTAATTATGTCTCCGTGGCCCAGTGTCTGTCCGACTCCGACTCGTCCCAGGGCTGGCAGGGCTAGTGTTGCTGTGGTGACGACGACGACCCGACACCGACGATGACTATGATGACGACGATACATTTGTCCACGTGTCTTAAGGTGAACGTCTGGCTGACTTTGACGTCATTGTGGACCAGTCCCCCGAGTTCTCTTCCGAAGGATGGCAGCCCTCCAGCGAGCTCTGTGTGCACTATAGCCCAGCAGTGCCTCAAGGCGGCACAGTAAGCGTGAACTGCTCTCAGCCAATCACTGGCCGCTACGTCACTGTCGTCCTGTCTACCAGCCCATATCCTCTTGCCTTATGCGAGGTGCAGGTACTAGGGACGCCCGTGGGTAATACAGGTGGGTGTGTTTTTGTTGGCAGAAACTAAAGGTCAGGGGGAAAGTTTTAGTATTATGGATTTTAGCGTTCTGTATATATTATATATATATATATATATATATATATATATATATATATATATATATATATATATATATATAATATCCATAACGGACACACACTCATTGTTGATTGTCACGCGTCAATATACACTCAATTAACATCTTACAAGAAGAAGAAGAAGAAGAAGAAGAAGAAGAAGAAGAAGAAGAAGAAGAAGAAGAAGAAGAAGAAGAATAACAACAACAACAACAACATAATAATAATAATAAAAATAACAACAATAATAATAATGAACAATTTATAAAGCGCCTACCCGGTGACTGAAAACGCTGAACAAAGATAATCTAACACGCATAATGCACATCGAAATGGAAAATGTTATCCGCAATTTAACAAAAACAATTTAACGCACACTCTTGCGTCAAATCACACTCAATCGACACCAGGACTTGGAGACGCCAAAACCAGCACACAGGAACAAGGCACGCGCGAACACCACGTAGCCGTGGTGTTGGGAAGTGGAGGAGACGTGGGAGTGGCGTGGGAATGGAGAATCTGGTTTGGGAATGGTTGGGTAAAAGTATCATTATACTCTGATGTAAATTCTAGTGCATTTTATTATCAGCTAATGGTTAGTGTCATGAATGATTTCAGTGCTTAACCCCTTCACTGCCATGTCATTTGAAAACGACAAATAAGAGTGCGAAATTTGGAATCCCCTAAGCTTTTTTTCTTTTCTTTTTGTTCTTCTTTTTTGCACTGGCATTTGAAAGGATTTTCATCAAAACGCCATAACACTGAAAGTAGATGCGTTATAGGACCGGAAAATGTACGTTTTCAGGCGCATCCGTGCATCTTTCAGCCTGGAAAATTTACAGGCTGGGGCAGTGAAGGGGTTAAACCCAATCATGGACAGCTTCGGCAAAAGAAATGTAACATGACTTGATGACTTGATGCGCGCGCCATCATTATAGCAGGATTTCAGCTGAGAGGGGTCGAGCCATGCAAAATTCATGGTTTGGTCCCACAATGCGATAAAACACTCCTCAACATATTCACAGCGTCGAGGAGATCTTGTCATCTCAGTCAAAAGAGGAATTTTCGTCCCCATTTCAAGCGAAGGAATATCAGTTTGTTATATTTGACAAAGTCGTATACGGCTGTCTGAATCCCAGAAACAGACATACACACACACACACACACACACACACACACACACACACACACACACACACACACACACACACACACACACACACATCACCACACACACACACACACACACACACACACACACACACACACACACACACACACACACACACACACACACACACACACACACACACACACACACCACGCCCTATCCATCTTGTTCACAGATCGAATCCTACACGCATAATTATCTGCATCGAACTCACATGCACCTATAATTCTGTTCAGTCCAACGCACCAGCACCTACCACAACCAGCCCGGACACAAGGCACCAGGTGACGTCATCAGAGAAACCTACGTCAGCAGCGTCATTGACTGCACCAGCACGTGCAGCGCTCAAGACGGGTGTACAGCGGTCAACCTGCAGACAGCCAGCAACTTGGCGGTGAGCGGAGGGCGGAGGCTCTGTCAGCTCTTGGATTACGGTGGCGGCAACAGTGCCGTACCCAGCAGCAGCTGGAACTTTTACCAGCTCCGCAGCAGCACCCAAACACAAGTGTAATGCAAATGTAAAATGATTTTGATTTTATCAAGCGCCTACACCTAACCTCGAACTCGAACTCGAAAACTTTAATATTCAAGGATATTAGCGTTGGGTCCATTTGGACCTACCTAACAGCCAGTCCTGACGGGGCTAGTCCGTGAAGCGGGAAATAAGGATGTTGAAGACCACGGCGACGGTTGGGTCACGTTACACACCAGTGACAATTCAGCCAATCAGAGCCGCAGACAGATCAGGCCCTGGCCCTGCAGCTACAAACGTAGAGGGTCGCCACTTGTTAAAATAACGTGAGCCGGTTTGGCCCAGCGGTAAGGCGTTAGGCTGGTAAGCGGAAGGGCCTCGGCTCGATTCCACCTCTTCGGCTCTCCTTTCTCTTCAAAAAGGTGGTGGTTTGTGAACACTGTCTTGTGACTTTGTCCCTCACAATTAATGAAACAACAAAATGGCTCTCATCGCTGCCCATCTTAATGCAAGAGTCATTTAGCTGGTGACAGTGTTGCCATAGGTATGTAATCTCCATCTTCCCCCACCTCCATTCACCCGTCGCTAATCAGCCTTATGGTCCCTGTGGACGAAAGGCGCCACGAAAGAAAAAGAAGATTTGTTAAATCAGAGCTCAGGAGCTGTGTGAACGTCGAAGTGGCTGTCCTAAGCTTCCCGTCCCGAAAATCCCTGCGGTCTCTGTGGATGTAACACAACAATGAACGAACTTGGTACAGGCTGTCCTGGGTGCCCTCTTCTTGGAACGTTATATACTGACTATTCTGCCTGTAGTATTAAGACAGTGTCATTGTCAAAGTAATGGTGTTTGTAAATATGCTAAACTCATCGTCAGTATCGCCCTGCTGAGTGTGACATTTTCTTTAGGGACCACAATAAAAGATGCAAATTTAATAATAATGATCATAATTATTGTTGTTATAATAATAAAGCAGTTATAAAGCGCAAACTCCTGTTCGTAGAGATCTATTATAACCGCATATACGCACGCACACACACACACACACACACACACACACACACACACACACACACACACACACACACACACACACACACACACACACACACACACACACACACACACACACACTCGCACAACCGATTACAATTATATTTATATATGGAAACTTAACTGACACAGAACTTATACGAACAACAAACCGAGACTTCAGGCCTGAAATGTGTGTGTGTGTGTGTGTGTGTGTGTGTGTGTGTGTGTGTGTGTGTGTGTGTGTGTGTGTGTGTGTGTGTGTGTGTACGTTACTGTGTGCATGTATCTATATGTGCTTGTTTGTTTATTTGTTTGTGTGCGTTTGTTTGCACGTTTTCATTAGTGTGTGTGTGTGTGTGTGTGGAGAGAGAGAGAGAGAGAGAGAGAGAGAGAGAGAGAGAGAGAGAGAGAGAGAGAGAGAGAGAGAGAGAGAGAGAGAGAGAGAGAGAGACGGACAGAGACGGAGAGAGCGAGCGCGCTATGTCAGTGTGAGAACATGAGATCTCAGTGTAGAATAAGCCAGTGAGTTCCGCACCGTGTTCTCGTCAGCACAGAACCTTACACAAAATGGATTGCTTCCCTTGCACTGTATGGATGTGTGTGTGTGTGTGTGTGTGTGTGTGTGTGTGTGTGTGTGTGTGTGTGTGTGTGTGTGTGTGTGTGTGTGTGTGTGTGTGCGTGCTTTGTGTGTGTATGTGTGTGTGTGGTGTGTGTGTGTGTGTGTGTGTGTGTGTGTGTGTGTGTGTTTTGTGTGTGTCAGTGTGTGTGTGTGTGTGTGTGTGTGTGTGAGAGAGAGAGAGAGAGAGAGAGGAGAGAGAGGAGAGAAGAGAGAGAGAGAGAGAGAGAGAGAGAGAGAGAGAGAGAGAGAGAGAGACTGAGTGATTGATGATCACTTATATAGCGCTATTCTCCGCTCTCTTGAGCAGACTCACTGCGCTCGCATGTGGTTCTACATGAGTGACAAGCTTTTTATAGCGCGTTTTTTTTAAATATCCACCGAAGTGGTGTACTTACAGCGCTGGCATGGCTGGTGCCACATGAAACTGCAGCCATCTCGGCGCAAGTTCTGTGTACACCATACAACCATGCATCATATCACTTCATGCAAAGCCACATACTAAGGTGTATGCGTGTTTAGCTGTAACCTGCCACCTGCACCTTTGGCAGAATAACCGGGATCTTTTACGTGCTACTGCGGTAACACGGGGATGGAACGGATACCGAAATTAGAGTCAGCACAGAAAGTCGACCCAGGAGAAGAAAATTCTCCCGCCGCTCCTGCAGGGATTTGAACCCGCGACCTTTCAGTCCGGAGTCCGGCGCTCTAACCACTGACCTATCCCCGCCCGTGTGTGTGTGTGTGTTTTGTGTGTGTGTATGTGTGTATGTGTGTGTGTGTCAGTGTGTGTGTGTGTGTGTGTGTGTGTGTGGAGAGAGAGAGAGAGAGAGAGAGAGAGAGAGAGAGAGAGAGAGAGAGAGAGAGAGAGAGAGAGAGAAGAGGAGTGTGTGTGTGTGTGTGTGTGTGTGTGTGTGTGTGTGTGTGTGTGTGTGTGTGTGTGTGTGTGTGTGTGTGTGTGTGTGTGTGTGTCTGTATGTACACGCGCACGCGTTTACGTGCGTGATGCGTCTCATCGGGCAGTAAATCATCAAAATCACAACCAATCTGTGAATATCTGTGAATATCTTACTCGGTGAACATTGGCTGAATCCGGTAACCGCTGACAACAGGACATCGTAGACACCGCGGCCAAACTCATTACAGCATAACAGTCAACCGGCATAAAGCCAGCTAGTAATTCGGCAATGCCATGCAAATGCATTGGATAGGCCCGTGCATACCACTGAATGCAAGTTTTAAAATGGTATGACTATATGATAAACTGAGTAATGTCGGGTGGAGAAAATTTATTGTTTCCTCCCGCCAACATTTTGCCCAGACCCCCGTTTCCGTAAACACACACACACACACACACACACACACACACAACACACACACACACACACACACACACACACACACACACACACACACACACACACACACACACACACAAACGAGGCAAAGTGAGGCTGTTTAAACTCCTACAATTTCAAGAGCCTGTTGCAGCACGTGGTGGGGCTGCTCTGATGGAGTTTCAGTTAAGTTTCAAGAGCCTGTAGCCGTGAGCTGCTCGCCTAATCAGGTGATTCAGTTTTTAAGTTTCAAGTGCCTGTAGCCGTAAGCACCTCGCCTAATCAGGCATTTTGTTGCTGTTGTCATTTTGATATTGATGTATGTATTTATAGTACTTGTACTTTTTTCTCATTGTCAAGTGGATTTTGATGTTGATAATGTACAAGCCGCGAGCTTGTAAATCAGTCTTTACTGGGTATAGCGCTATATAAGAGTTATTATTACTAGATTAGGTGATAAAGTGCTTGTAGCCGTGAGTGGCTCGTATAATTAGGTGAAAGTTTAAATTTTCAAGTGCCATGAGCGGCTCGTCTAATCAGGTGAAAGTTTTAAGTTTCAAATGCCTGTAGCTGTGAGCGGCTCGTTTAATCAGGTGACAGTTTTGAGTTTCATTAAGTGCCTGTACCCGTGAGCTGCTCGCCTAATCAGGTGACAGTTTTAAGTTTCAAGTGCCTGTTGCCGTCAGCACCTCGCCTAAGCAGGTGAAAGTTTTAAATTTCAAGTGCCTGCAGCCTGTAGCCGAATCAGGTGATAGTTTTAAGTTTCAAGTGCTTGTAGCCGTGTTCGCGGCTCGCCTAATCAGGTGAAAGTTTTGAGTTTAAAGTGCCTGTAGCCTGTGAGCGGCTCGCCTAATCACTGATGTGAAACTGAGTTTAAAGTTTTAAGTGCCCGTAGATGCAAGTGGCTTAACTGCGTGGCCGGGCAGGTCTGAAAGTTGAAAGTCTGAAATGTATCAGTGTAGCCGTGGCGAATAGCTCACTTGCTGAGAAGAACGTCGACTGTAGGCTACGGTCACGAGTTTCAGTCAAGCTCCTACGGAAATACGCTGGTCACCTACTCATGCTAAGGACTAATGTTTCGCTGTGAAGTGCCTGTGGCTTTGGGTAACAGACCCCACTGACCATTTCCTCCTCTCCCGCAGGCTGTAGTGTCCAGCTTCTAGTGTTAAAAGACTGACATTTTTAATGCCTGCTGCCAGAGCTCTGGAGCTGTGTGAAAGTGGAGGCGGCCGTCCTGGGCTTCCTGTCCCTAATAGTCCTGATGGTTTCTGTGGACAGTAAAGCAACATTGAACTCAGTTGAACTTGCATGCTGTGTGTGTTAGTTTACATTTTCCATGATCCACAGGATTCTGACTCGGACTACAAGATCTTTATCGTGCGTATGCCAAAATTGTTACACACGGGGGATGGAGCATTGCGTCGAGTGTGGTGTGTGTGTGTGTGTGTGTGTGTGTGTGTGTGCTGTGCTGTGTGTGTGTGTGTGTGTGTGTGTGTGTGTGTGTGTGTGTGTGCGTGCGTGCGTGCGTGCGTGCGTGCGTGCGTGCGTGCGTGTGGTGTGTGTGTGTGTGTGTGTGTGTGATGAGTGTGTGTGTGTGTTCCTTGTTGCTCGACAGTTAAAGACCATCCCTTCTGGCCTTTCCTTCACTTCAGTCCAAAGAGCGGGCGCTCATTGGCTGGCGGGTGCAGTTTACCATTTGTAATGCAGCATGCTGTATTTGGAACAGACAGGTAGAAGCCGATGCGCTGAGCCGTTTCAGTCGTATGGCTTTGCGATGCTTACACGCGATCCGTTTAAGACTCAGGCCAGTTCAGACTGTTCTCGACTATACGACCAAAAAGGCTCGTGCATCGATCAGCGCCTAAAAAAAGATAGCAAATCGTAATGCTCTCGTAATATGAGCCGGTTTGGCCTCGCGGTAAGGCGTTAGGCTGGTAAGCAGAAGGACCTCGGTTCGAATCCGCTTCGGCTCTCCTTTCTCTTCAAAAGCTGTGGTCACTGAGTGGACATTGTCTTGTGACTTTGTCCCTCGCAACTAATGAAACATTCAAATGGCTCTCATCGCTGCCCATCTGAACGCAAGAGTCATTCTGGTGGTGACAGAGTATAGCGATAGGTATATAATCTCCCCTTCAGTCCCCCACCTCCATATCCCCCCCCCCCCTCCACTCTCCCCTCCACCCCTTCCCGTCCCTAATAAGCCTTATGGTTTCTGTGGACGTTAAGCACCATGTTTACTTACTAATGCCCTCCCCCGTGAAAAGCACACGAGGCCTGTGCAAGTACAGGCAGCGGAGTGTGCATGTTCAAAAAGAATGCTTACTGTTCCAAGCCCCTGTGGCGGTAGTGGTCGCCACCGACGAGTGTGTGTGTGTGTGTGTGTGTGTGTTTGATAGTTCAGTGGTAGGTTCCGACCCTGTAACCTTGACTCGGAGCAAACAGGCGGGTGCGGGCGGCCCGGCGTGGTGCAGGATGTATGGCCACGCTGACAGAAACCCGGGGTAAACTCACTTGGGACTCGCTGATGCTCCACCGTCTCCCCTGCACGCTACCAGCTGCAGTCTGTATCGGCCGATATCGCTGAGACCCTCTCCGACAAAATGGACCGCAAGGCTTCATCTTGTGCACCATTGATACCGGCTATCTCTCTCAGTCTCGGTGACTGACTGACACGAGTCTGTAATTCCGTAATTTTTCGGCTCGCTTGACAGGCCCTGTGTATACAGGGCTTCTTTACACGGTTTTGTCGTTCATAATCCTGGCTCGATATCAAGCCCGCTGTATACAGGGCTTCTTTACACGGTTTTGTCGTTCATAATCCTGGCTCGATATCAAGCCTGCTGTACACAGGGCTTCTTTACACGGTTTTGTCGTTCATAATCCTGGCTCGATATCAAGCCCGCTGTATACAGGGCTTCTTTACACGGTTTTGTCGTTCATAATCCTGGCTCGATATCAAGCCCGCTGTATACAGGGCTTCTTTACACGGTTTTGTCGTTCATAATCCTGGCTCGATATCAAGCCTGCTGTATACAGGGCTTCTTTACACGGTTTTGTCGTTCATAATCCTGGCTCGATATCAAGCCTGCTGTATACAGGGCTTCTTTACACGGTTTTGTCGTTCATAATCCTGGCTCGATATCAAGCCTGCTGCCATACAGGGCTTCTTTACACGGTTTTGTCGTTCATAATCCTGGCTCGATATCAAGCCTGCTGTATAAATGGCTTCCTTACACGGTTTTGTCATTTGTAATGCCGGTTCGCTATGCAAGCCCTCTGTATTCAAGGCTTCTTTACACGTTTTTTAGTTTTGTTTGTTTTTGTTTGTTTGTTTTGTTTATCTTTTGTTTTTGTCTTTCGTAATGCCGGCCTTCCATGAATACAGAATCTTTATTGTCTATGAACAACATAGAAATTTGCCTTACGACTGCATAAAAGATACGAGTAAAATAACACAGTCTGCATACAGGCGATCCCTAAGGACACGACTCAGTTTGTGGTTCGTAATCCCGGCCCCTGTGACAGACACTCTGGCGCGATCTGTAAATCGTAACTCCGGCCCTCTGGCATATACAGGCTCACTGTATGTGACACAATTTTGCCATTCGTAATTCCCGCCCTTCATACCAGCATAGAGGCCTTCATTGGCACGACTTGATGGTTCGTAATTCCAGCCCATTATACCGAAATATAGGCCTTCACTGACACGACTTGATGGTTCGTAATTCCAGCCCTTCATACCGGCATAGAGGCCTTCATTGACACGACTTGATGGTTCGTAATTCCCGCCCTTCATACCGGCATAGAGGCCTTCATTGACACGATTTGATGGTTCGTAATTCCCGCCCTTCATACCGGCATATAGGCCTTCATTGACACGACTTGATGGTTCGTAATTCCCGCCCTCTACTGATATGGGCACTCTTTCACACGATCTGTAATTCGTAATCCCAGCCCTCCATACATACTATATGTGACGCGATTTTGAGATTCATAATTCCGGCCCTACATGCATGCAGGCCTACGGTACGTGCTGGGATTTTGTCATTCGTAACCCTATTCCATACGTGCACGTTCGCGTATGTATGTGACCGATTTTGTTATCTTAATTCCCCTCCAGACACACAGGTTCACTGTACGTGACAGGATTTTGTCATCCGTAATTCCCCTCCATACATACAGGCTCAGTGTACGTGACACGATTTTGTTCTTTGTAATTCCCCTCCATACATACAGGCTCACTTTATATGACACGATGTCATCCATAATTCCCCTCAGTACACACAGGCTCAGTGAACGTGACACGATTTTGTTCTTTGTAATTCCCCTCCATACATACAGGTTCACTCTACGTGACACGATTTTGTCATCCGTAATTCTCCTCCATACATACATGTAGGTTCACTGAAGTGACGCGATTTTGTTACACGCAATTCCCCTCCAGATGTAAGGGTTCACTATGTGATACGATTTTGTTTTTTTCTAATTCCTCTTCATACATACATGGAGGCTCACTGTATGTGACACGATTTTGTTATTTATGATTCCCCTCCAAATGTAAAGGTTCGCTCTACGTGACACGATTTTGTCTTTTGTAATTTCTCTCCATACACACAGGCTCGCCGAAAGTGACTAGATTTTTGTCACTGTGCAATTCTCCTTCATAAATAAGGGCTCACCTAGGGGCTATATGTGAAGGGAATAATTATATATTTACACATACAATTTACACACACACACACACACACACACACACACACACACACACACACACACACACACACACACACACAACGTCTCTCTCTCTCTCTCTCTCTCTCTCTCTCTCTCTCTCTCTCTCTCCACACACACACACACACACACACACACACATATACACACACATATACACATAGCTATATATTACACACATTACACACACACACACACACACACACACACACACATCACATCACCACTCACCACTACTCATCTCTCCTCTCTCTCCTCTCTCTCTCTCCTCTCTACAACACACACACACACACCACACACACAC
>JABMCL010002812.1:617500-620000 GCA_018857735.1 Alviniconcha marisindica
ACTGGCTCACCTCAACCCGGACACTTTCGTGGCTGACTGAAATGGTTATGCTGGCTGACTCAGTCCCGGTGAAATGCATGCAAGCAGGCACATTCGGAACGGCAAGCATGAACGCTGTGCACAATCGCTACTCCTCGGGGTTTCCGCCCCCGCTGAAAAGTCATGCATGGAGTCAGGGATTAAAGGAAGTATAATAGCCTTACACAACTAGTCAGTATAGCAGCGCTTGTCCAGTTTCACGGGGGCGGCATGCACTGAGTTAGAAACTCAAACCAGTACGTGGAAAAGCACAGCGTTACTCAGTATGCAGATGAATTTCCCTTTCCTAAGGAAGGAAGAAACAGTACATAACATGCATATATAAAGTGTCTGTACTTCAGCTAGGCTCAAATTCGGACGGAACCAGAGTACAGAACGTGGTCAGTCCAAACGGGGAAGGAGAAAAAGCCGAACAGCGAGAAGTGAATTAATCGTGGCACACTAAAGAAAAGGACGAGGACCTTTTCGAAAGAGATCGAACTGAATTAACAAGTAATGCCACACAAACTATGCGCTGGCGTAATCCTTTAGTGGCAGATTCAGTGGTCGTGGTTGAAACACTGACTGAAACTTCAGTTCTACATTAAGTGGTCAGGCAATGAAGCAAAGGACACGATGTGCTCTAAGCCGTGGTGTTAATTTAAAACCCAAGTCAGTGTACTGATCCCTGGGATTGAGCCTCGAATTACTGTGTAGCCAAAGTACTGACGAACGATGATAGCTATTTTGAACAAAGCCCAACGACACGAGCAAGCGTGGATACTATCTGTAGACAAAGATGTTCCCCTATAAACAGTCTTCGTTATCGACACGTCGGGTGAGACTGCTCGCTACTTGCCGATCTGTATGCCTGCGCACTTGTGCCACCACGTGCTGGTTCACCTCAGGGACTGTGTACTGACGTGGTGTAAACACTGATGCTCTCCAGCCACGTTGTGCGTGGATGCAGGAAGGACCATTTCACTTGGCCTTTACTGGTCAATGCCTGTAAAAAAGAAAGGGGGAACAAAAGAAAGAGAAGGAAAAAAAAGAGAGCATAACTTGAAGAAGACTCCGTGTCTGATGACTCACAGCAAAAGGTTTGTGTGAAGGGGAAAATACACATACGAGAAGAGGGCATGGTGTGCCGAGTGGACAGTTGAATACGGCTGTCTGCTCAGCGTAGACTTGAAGCTCCGCTCACCACCACGATACCACCAAAGACTTTCCCTTTGATCATACCACAAGGGACTGTTGAGGAACCACATGCATGGCATACGATTTTGAGTGAACTACCAGTTGTCTGTATCGTACCTGTGAGCTTGAGACTGTCACGACTAATGATGAGCCGTTAGCTCACACTAAATGGACATCTCAGCGTGCTCAGTGATGATGACTACAATATATAATATCGTAAAGCTTCATCGGAGGCATCTTTCCCCACGCGGATTCCCCAGCTGGCTGATACACATACTTACACACTGAGCTAGTGGACACGATCTGTTGTGTGAAAATACCAGTGCGCGGTCTGCGCAGTTGTATGTAAGTAAACCAGCGGCTCTCATCGCCAGCCCACTGACTGTACACAGCTGCGTGCTAGTCTGAGATGGACTTTCCAGGAGCAGTGAGTCCGAGTCTGCTTGTTCTACAGCACGCAGCTCCACCCCGCCACTGGAACTAGCTGCGTGCGCACTGTATTTAAACATTTGGAGGACATCATTTGTTGGTTCGGCAGTACTTGTTTCTAGTTCGTGCTTCTCTACACATGACTGAACCAGTGTGTTGTTCGTACCTCTGTACCTGTGACTGAACTAGCATCTCTCACTACAGGGACTGCGCTGTTGCACCTGTAACATGGTGAATTTTATCAGTGGATTTTGGATGACCTATTCAATATTGATCAAGATGTTAGTAGTACCTCTGACCACAGGGTTTTTGTCGTGTCCCTGTGACAGAAGATGTTGTTGACAGACCTGCTGAGTACTGATGATCATCCACTTGTGAACTCTCACCCCAAGCGCCCTGATGTGTTCAGGTGACACCACTATGTTGTTGGTAGACCTAATGAGTACTGATGATCATCTTCCTGTGAACTCTCACCACAAGCGCTCTGTTGTGTTCAGGTGACATACGACCTAGTTGGTTGACTGATTGAGTACTGATCTACCTTTGAACTAGCACCTCTCTGTGTCTAGCGTCATAAGCTGTTCATTTGTTGGTTGACCGATTGAGTATTGACTGACGGATGCACGTGTGAACTGGTAGCACTTCTCACATGACATTAATATTGACACTATTGACTCAGTCATGATATTAACCACCGTGCTAGTATCTCTCACCGCGAAGGGTTTTTGGTGGGTTCCCTTGAAATAAGAGGTCGGCTGACCTGATCTACCTGCACTGCGACTATTACCTGTCACTTCAAGCTTTCCGCTGTGTCCTCGTGACATAATTATGAAATGTTCGTTGACATGCTCAGTGT
>JABMCL010001427.1:0-40000 GCA_018857735.1 Alviniconcha marisindica
AAAAAACAGTTTTAAAAAAAAAAAATTCAGGGGAAAAAATACCCACTTATGACACATTTTTACCCACAACCAAACAAGCTGTGAGTAAAAGGCTGATGCACATGCAATCAATCTGCAATGTTTTGATCATGTCTGTAACCTGCTTTTCATCATCTGTCACTGCCCTGAGACTTTTCTACATTTAAAAAAAAAGTAAGGTGAAATGATTTTGGAAAACATGGTGAAGACAGATATCATCAGACAGAACTATGGAAACCTTCCTGGCAGTCGGAGAAGCATGCATAGCTATACTCTGACCTACTCCTGGCTTTAAAGGGAGAAAATTTCACAGCTCTGGGTTCTCAACATAGGGGACCTTAATTTCTGCACCCACAGTATGCCACTGCATGCAAACAAACAAAACCATTAAGACAAAGAACTGGAGAAGAAAAAATAGAAAGAACTGGAGAAGAAAAAAGAAAAAAAAGAAAAAATATAAGACATTTCTGAAGAGAAAGGCACCCCCAAAACAACTAAATAAACAGTAACTGGGCAGAAGATGCAAGAAAAATCCCTGAATGGAACATACAGGCTACAAAGAAGAAACACTATAAAGAATAAATCATCATCATGAAATTCTTGGCGTATAAACCAACCTTCCGAGAAAGCCCACTGCCTTATATGATCATGACAATCATACTGGGTATACATACAACAGAGACCACTACATCACGATTACAAACAAACCAAAACTCTACCAAATGATTATGATACACAGTTTTCAAACCAGTGTGACAGATGTCAGATGTTAAAGTGGTTCACGGAAACCAATCAGACAATCACTGTATCCGGTCAGACATACAGCTGTCCATACCACAACTATATATGACTTGGTGCCAAAAGGTGTGCATGAAAACAGGACAAAGGGGGTAGAAAATAAAGTTGATGATACACTGAAACTAGCTGTGTTTTTAGGAATGCTAGGAAAGATTTCTTAAAAGCAAATGATAAAAACTCGTGTACTTTGGAGATATTTGTGACAAAGGTCATAAAAGGCCGCATGTTGTACATCAGAATTACAACAGGCACAGTTCCTTGTGTCTTCAGTTTTGCAAAGTATGCCACAAAACAAGTTCACACTATTAGTGCACATCTCCCCTACTATGTTTTGTGCCAAATTTTTTACACTCATATAATTTAACACATGAATGTGACATGTTGATTGCTGTAATATCTGATGGGTGACATAAACCCAAAACTCAACACTTTTTATATAACAAGTAACACACCCTTTCATAGAATATCAGCCATACAAGTACATGCAAAAACACAGTGAGAAGATTTTTTCTCAGTTTGCATTTAATCACAAGTCATGAAAGAAATAGACAAAATTCTGTATACATCAGTATCACAACAAAATAACATTTCCCCAATTTTTAGCATAGAAAACATTCTGTTTGCTTAGATCAGTCTAACAAAAACAGATCAGAACGACCTGATCTTATCAAGGTAATTAACATTAACAATTAAGTCCAGACACTGTACTTGGCGAAGTATAAAAAAACGGTTTTCAAATCTTTGGTGCGGGAAGATGTACTTTCATTTCATACACCCAAATCGGCAGAAAACTTGAAAATCTTCTCAATAAACTCCTGAAAAAGCGCACAGTGCATGTTCTACATCAGACTGATGTGTCTACATCAGACCACTGAAGGATACTACAACACACCTTTCGACGTTTCCGAACAAAGCCACGCCATGCGGCCAGGAGAATGAAGTCATTGAGGATAGGTCATGTGATGTGCTGGATGTTGTCAATAAAATGAGACTGCTTTCTTGTTTTGTACAAAATATATTTTGTAGGGACGTCAGATGTAACAACATCAAACGATCAGAAAAATATTCTTCAGACTTCGTGCAAAACTTCGCTGAAAAAAAACAAGCATTGCTGTGTAGTGCAAATGCATGGATCGGAACACACGTGATGTTTCCGGTGATTCCGAAGCGATGCTGTCGTTTTCGGTTGTTCTCAGTTTTCAGTTGGAGATTACAACACATCTGATGTACCTACACGGCAAACATTCGCGATCAATTGATCGAAAATACAACTATTGTGAGTGTTGATGTTATATTATCTGTATAAAATTAAGTTTTCCGTGTACAAAGCAGTGATTGTTATTCCATGTGCTTGCAATTTGTTTGTAAGCAAAGTGACGAAAATCACTTGGTACATGGATGCCCATTTTTGGCGGTCATCTTTCGGCGCTTTTTTCAGTGTGTGATGACTGTATCTTAAATCAACCACAGCCTGGTTGCTGAAATTATATGTACTATATATTCATTCATTCACGCACATACACAACACAGCATTTCAAATCAAAAGAGTTTTCAACAATGTTTTATTTTCAACTGAAGTGCATTTAGACCTCATAGTCATACTGCATACAGTGCATATATATATATATATATATATTTTATATAGATTATATATATATTTTATATAATATTATATGATTGATAGCGTAGAGGACAAAGCACCCAAGTTTCTCCCTTTCCTGTTTAGACACACACAAACATTCATGCACTCTTTTGTTGTGCTGTGCTTTAAAACTCTTTTGCTTTTGTTTGTCAAGAACCCGTCAAAGAATCACATCTGGCACTGACAGTCCTGCACCATTGCTGGGTTTTTTGGCCAGTATAAGTTATGCTAGTTGGTTGTTGTTGAACATCACTTTTTATGAGCCTTCTTACCAGTATAACATTAAGACAATTGCCCGTCATTCCCCCTGACACTAACACATATTATCGCAGCAACCAGTAAAAACGTTTAGCACAAAAGTGTCCCTAAATAGATCTGCACAACATACACACACCACACCCACACAACACATCACACACATCCTCATGCACAGTCTATCACGGATGGAGAGGAAGAACAGGACGGAAACATGAAATGTTTGTGGCAGGAGCTACAAGAGAACAGCAGAATTTTGAGGGAGGACTTCAAAGACAGGACTTCAAAAAAATAAGTTTATATGTGCAGTTTCCTTTTTTAACGATAGACTTTCCTTACGCACTCCATGATAGTTAATTCTTGTTCATTGTTTCGCTTACAGTCCATGCTGCTTTCTGCGGAATTTCTCTTAGTCTACACCCCTGGCTGGTTTCTATAATTATTGGGGAGTTTCTCTTATGCCCAGTGCTGGTTTATGGGGAGTCCTCTTTACACACCCCATGCTGCTTTCGATTTTTTCAGGTTTCTCTCATAAGGTCTACTGCTTCTTTTATGTAGAAGAATTTCTTCTTTTAAAACAAAAGGAAGAAAATGTAAAGTTAACAAAACTGTACATAACTGAGTAATGTTGCTCTTCAGGGCAGAGGCAGACATCCAATACAGGCTCCACAAGGTTGCATCGTCTTCCAGCAGACAGTGCTGAAATAAATACAAACATAATAAGAAATAAGTGGTTGAACTTATCACCCCCCAGATATAGCCTAATGCCTTCTGACCTAGAACATGACAAAACATCATCTTATTCTATGTTAAAAAATATATAATAATAATGAAATAATTATAATAAAAAATAATAATAAAAGAAGAGTTTTTAGCCATTTCAAAACAGCATGAAAACTTCAATAAAAATGATACTATCTCTTTAAAATTATACAAATTTCATTTCAAACTTATGCTTAGACAGGCCTTCACCACAAAACCCCTATTCCACCCCTCCCCTTCCTCTGGTGCTAATCCCCAGGTGAACCTCTTGGGTTGGCAGGATTTTAATCCAATAACTAACTCCTGTGGTGCAAATTTATGCACAATACAATCTGCAATGCCACAACAAAAAGGGGGGTGGGGGTGGGGGGGGGGGGACGGGGGGGACGGTGGACAGAACAGCAAAATAAATGCAAATGTAGTTAGTTCTTGGGTTTTTAATGTCAACCACATCCATAAATGGGCAAAAAGAAAAAATGAAGAGAGAAGAAAATGTAAATATTAACAGCGTCAGCACCCCATCAGAACACCAACAGTGACAGCATAAAGACAATAATTAGGACACAAAGAGAGAGGACAGAGTGACTGTAATTTATCATTCATGGCAATGGGTGAAGCATGCATGGCTACATTCTGACCTGCTCCAGGCCTTAAATGGAGAACATTTGACTGCAGCACTTCACGCAATTTCAGTTTGTGACGTAATTATGTCGGCGACTTCGGCTTGGTCGAGTTTGCTCTGCACGTGCTCCACTGGCGGTACCCAAAGAACGAAAGAAACAAGACACGTTTAACCCTAGCACCAAACAACGGTTGCCTTGGGGTGCTCTGAACTTATTCAGGCTCCGGTGTGGTACTATCCTGGGATTTAACCCACAAAAAACATGCAGACAAGCACACAGGCACACGCATGTCGCGTCACTGACACTGACCCCAGCTCGTTCGACACAAACACGCGCGGTTCGCCGGGTCCGCGTATAAAACATACGCCTTTGCACAAAGACATAAATCTGACCAAAACAGACCTGTAAGTATCGCCAAAACTGCTACTGCTGCCTTTTCATTTCTGTATTAACTTCGAAATGTTCAGTCTAAATCAACAAGGGGACCTGCTGTCAGCCCCACCATGTCTCGTGTCATGATACTAAACTTGTGAAAGGCATCACGTGTTGAGAAAAAGCTGCACGGACAGCACGGGTCAAATGGAGGTGGCTCCGGTTGACCAGCCACAGGCGCCCGATACTGTGGAAAAATTGTTACAGGTATACAAGGTGGAAAGTTGTCAACAGCAAAGAAGATTCAGTTCTTGCAAGCACCTGTCGCTAGTAGTTTTGTGAACTCTTTTCAGTTTTTCGACAGTTAAGGTCAGAGTTCTGGCACCACTGAATAGAACTGCTTGTCTTTTTCTCTCTTTGCAGCCCGTTTTCACTGATTGTGGAGCTTTTATTCAGTAACATGCATCCATCCATTACGGCAATATACTTAGTGACTCACCCATTCATACTTTTCTTTGCATAATTCCTTCCGGTGGTTTCACATACTGCACCGGCCTACCCTCATGCGCAAGAGCAAACTTAGTGTGTGAGTCGGTGTATGTGTCAGTGTCACTGTCAGTAGACGGTGTGCCGTGTGGCCCTTTTTGTGTGTTCTTCGCGTGTTACTGTTTGTGTGTGGGGTGGGTGAGACGGGTGCATTTTCAAGTTGTGTGTGTGTATATGTGTGTGCTGTGGAGTGCACTGAGTGTGTGACTGAGGCACGGTGTGTGTGAGACCCACTGACTATCCCATCTCCAATCGTCAGTACCAGCTCGTGGTAAAACTGAGCGCGCGTGCGCGCGCGCACACACACACACATACATACGCACGCACGCGCGCCACATTTTCGCAGTGTGTATCAAGTTATTTAGGTTATAAGAATTGTCTCCCTTCTGACAAGTTCAAAATGGCCGACGCAGCAGACGGCAATTTGAGGTAGTAAACGACAAGTATCCTACTAGTGAAGATCTCAATAAGTTCATGTTTCACGCCTATTGACCTAACAGACATCGCAAGGGTGTTCCAGAAGTAAACCTCAACGAGTCTGCCATACCCTGCACATAAAGTTTTATTTTTGCCCAGTTTCATTTTGAACTGAGACACTTTTGATTTTGACTGATCAGTCTGGATCGATCTCGCACTGGTCAATATGAGCGGTGCTGCTAAAAGCAAAAAGCTGATCAATTCTGTCGAACGATGTGTCGACGAGTGCATCGCAGGTCTCGTCAGCCTGAACCCGGGCCTGCAACAACTAGACGGCCATCGCGTGGTGGTTCGTGCCGATATCGACGCGGTGATACGGTCCGGCAAAGTCACTGTCATGTGTGGAGGGGGTTCAGGGCACGAGCCAGCGCATGCAGGTACAGTACTTAACGAAATGCCCCTCCTCAACCGCTTCTACAGACTCATCGGTGCCCTTCAATCATGCCCTGAGTATGCACAACACGCACAATGATCGTTGCGTACGTCAGGGATCCCGCCCCGGCCTTATTGGGTACTGCGGACGCAGATATTAAGCCCCCCACCCCCACCTTCTCTGTTAAGAACCCAGAGCTGACAAATGTTCTCCCATTAAAGCCTGAAGCTGGTCAGAATATAGCCACACGTTCTTGACTCGCTGCCAGGAATTTTCTCCTTTTACTCATTTCTGCCCTCCTGGTCCATTCATCTTCATTTTTTTCTTCAGTTTATCCACTCCAGTGCTACCCTTTCAGCTGTGTTTGGCTCATGCATTTTCCTGTTTAAGCTAGCAGGGAAAAAAGAAAAGAAAAAAAGGTCACCCTGCTTATAGTCATACATCATAGTGATAGCCACAGAGATTTAAGCGGGTTCCTGTGGCGAATACCTTTGGAATAGGAATAGGCACCACTTGCAAAATGTGTTATTATTGGTTGGTTGATTGTTTTTATTTATATAAATACACCAACTGTCTGCTACTGAGCAGATTCTAGTCATAATTATGTGGCTGAATGAGTGATGGTAACTTTACTCAGCACATTCTGATATATACTGTGCATCATAACAGTGAATTAGACAAACTTGTGATCTGATCAGTTGTACTTTATTTTGTACTGAATGCAGCTTAGGGGAACCTGCCTGGAAACGTTTATCATCCCATATCAGTTTTATGGCTTATAGTTACAGGCAAAATATTATATATTATTTTTGAAGTTCTAGGTTTACTTTTATATAATTGTGTAAAACGCAGTGTGCTCACCCGTATATGTGACAAACTGCACTAAGGAAATGACCACTATTATTATTACTGTTATCTGACTGCTACCTATAGTACTAAGTAGGATTAAATGAAATTAGACTTGTAGTGGAACCTGAATCACAGGACACAGCCTCACAGGCCACACCTTAGACTGGGAGATGGATTTCTGCAGGTTACATTGGGGAAGGAATGTTGAGTGCTGCAGTGGCAGGAGCAGTGTTCACCTCACCGCCTCCAGGCAGCATCCTGGCAGCCATCAGAGCCATTGGCACAGATAACCCTGGTAAGGAATAATGAAGTAGATACATGTGTAGGTGTTTTGGGGGTCAGGCTTACTTTAAGGTGTTTTGGGGGTCAGGCTTGGCGTGTAAGATTAAGTTGCTGAAGTCCCAGAGGGTAACGCTGACTGTTAACTTAAAGGGTCACAGCCATTACAGATGATATGATAGTGAAGACATGCAAACACATGTGCGCACGCAGACACACACACACACACACACACACACACACGCACACACACACACACCATGCACAGGGGTTATAATGCGTGTATGTGTGTGTGTGCATGCCTGAATGTGTGGGTGTGGGTGTCAGTTTATGTGTGCATACATGTGTATTCAAACTTGTGTCTGAGAGTGCTAAGCAAATACTAAACAGCAACTCAATATCACTACATCACTACATACCTTTTATGCTTGCTCCACCCCCCACCACTGACCTCCACCCCCATCTCCCTTTTTCCTTTATTGATTTGTAGGTGGGGTGCTAGCAGTGGTGAAGAACTACACAGGTGATCGCCTCAATTTTGGCCTTGCTGTGGAGCGAGCCAAAGCGGAGGGCATCAAGGCGGACATGGTGGTGGTGGGGGAGGACTGCGCCCTCACCTCGCTGACAAGACCGCTGGCAGGAGGGGGCTCTGTGGGACCGTGCTCATTCACAAGGTCATTTCAGTACAGCATTCCCAGTCATGCCATATTCACCAAAGTCTGTGCTCATTCATAAGGTCATTTGAGTACAACATTTCCATTCATGCCATATTCACCAAAGTTTATGCTCATTCACAAGGTTATTTCAGTATGTACAACATTTCCAGTCATGCCATATTTTACCAGAGTCTGTGTCATTCATAAGGTTATTTCAGTATGTACAATATTTCCAGTCATGCCATATTCACCAAAGTCTGTGCTCATTCACAAGGTTATTTCAGTATGTACAACATTTCCAGTCATGCCATATTCACCAAAGTCTGTGCTCATTCACAAGGTTATTTCAGTACAAGTCATGCCATATTCACCAAAGTCTGTGCTCATTCACAAAGTCATTTTAGTACATTTCCAGTCATGTCATATTCACCAAAGTCTGTGCTCATTCCCAAGGTCATTTTAGTACAACATTTCCAGTCATGCCATATTCACCAAACTTTGAGTCTGTTTTGGGAGGTGCTTTTGGTAGAGCGTCCGACTGAAAAGCCAGGGGCAATACTGATGCAGGTTCAAGTCCCCAAAGTGCGGGAAGGGATATATTTCTCCTAGAGTCAGCTTTCAGTGCAGACTTTCTTACGGTGTCCGCACAGCCCCTGTGTGTAGTCGCATGCATCAGCATACATGTGTGCACATAAAAAATCCCAAACACTGGCAGCCATAAACTGTGCCATTTTTTGGACACATGAAAATACTGCAGACACTGATGGGAATGGGTAGTGCTGCTCTTGCAGCTGCTGTGCCTTACACAGGTAAGGCAACCCAAATTTCTTGTAAGGGACAATGAAGTAATGAAGTGTTCAAATTTCTTGTAAGGGACAGTGAAGTAATGAAGTGTTCAAATTTCTCGCAAGGGACAATAAAGTAATGAAGTGAAGTAATAAATTGAACATGGGCCTGAACAGTTGTTTACACGAACATGTTCCGTTGTCACCAGATTGCAGGTGCTCTGGCACAAAAGGGGTGTCCACTGGAGGAGGTTGTGAGGGTTGCCAAGGATGCCACCACAAAAATGGGTCAGTGTCAGTCTTTATTCAGTCTTGCCTAAGGGGTGTTCACCCTGATACAACTATCATGGTTGACTGGGTGTTAAAGGCCAGTTATCCTGTCTGTCTATCTTTGAGGGTGATGAATTGTTTGTAAAATCATTGAGTTTTAGCAGATTAGATGTTCAGTTTTGGAGACAGGACTGCGATGTGGCTGGAGATAGGGATGTCAGGGTGAGCATCGCGAGAGCAGCGCCTCTGAGGTCAGCACAGATGATGTGACAGCAACAAACAAACAAAGACCAAAAGATTATTATTTTCTGACAGTTCTTTCCACCAGGATACTTCTTGTGACCCAAAATCAACTAAATCCAAAAGTTAATTTTGTCCCAGCACTTGACCACATGAAAACCAAACCGAAGGTGTGCAGACAGTTGTTGCAGCGTGGCGATGGCTGTGTTTGTTGTCACAGGCACTGTGGGTTTGTCCCTCACGCCATGCAGCGTACCTGGCTCGGGGCCATCGTTCCAGCTTGCTGCCGATGAAATGGAATTGGGACTGGGTAAGTTTGGCTAAGCTGGGGCAGCTGTTTTCCTTCTTTTTTATTTACAAAATAAAATGTGTTGTGTGCATCTTTAGGGGGGGAAAATTGAGAGGTAGGGTGGAATGGATAAGGGCTTTCCCGGGCAATTAGATCCATTTTACGCCAAGCTGAAGTGCAACATGAAAGTTGGATTGAAGCAGTTGAACCACTTCTCTACCTGTATGAATTCTTTGATTTGGGGGGAGTAGGGGGGTTGGGAGGGGGAATCTGCTTTACTTACTACTGTGTGTGTGTGTGTATGTGGTGTGTGTGTGCATGTGTGTGGTGTGTGTGAGTGTATGGTGTGCGTGTGTGTGAGTGTGTGTGTGTGTGTGTGTGTGTGTGCGTGTGAACATGTGTGCGAACATGTGTGTATGTGGGCATGCATGTGTGTCTGTGTCAGTGTCTGTATTGCTATGTTACCCTTTCCTTACAGAACCCGTGCATTTTGATTGATGTGGCTGTAGTAGCTCTATTTTAAACAGTCCATGTTTGTATCATGCTCCCTTATGTCTGAAAACTAAAAGTCTGTTGAAGATTGGCTCTTTGTACATTTCCTTTTCTGCAGGTATCCACGGTGAAGCAGGGGTGAAAAGAATGAAAGTAAGTTTTGAAAACATTACCAGAAGAGTCTTTTTACAGCTTCTGGAGTAAAGTGGCAAGTTTTACTTCTTCTTTGGTGGTTGTTTCTTTTCTCTTCTTCTTCTTCTTCATCTTCTTCTTCTTCTCCTTTAAAAAAAATAAATGCATTTTGCCCTGTTTTAGGGTAGACATTTATTACAATTAAGTGCAGATATAGCATAATTATATCCTTTGCTTTTGGTGCAAAATAAAATTGTAATCTAACAGTTATTCTTTTCATCATATGGATGAAAACCATCTTCAGAAGAAGTATTTCCAAAGGTGCAGTTCTTAAGACAAAGTGATGTTGAAATGGTTGTTGTATGCATAACAAATTTCTGTTAGGTTTCTCTGTGTGTGTGTGTGTGTGTGTGTGTGTGTGTGTGTGTGTGTGTGTGTGTGTGGTGTGTGTGTGTGTGTGTGTGTGTGTGTGTTTAAGAGGTTTTCACTCTAATTCTAATAACAACAAGAGTAACAACAATAACAATAATGAAAATATTGATGTGTCACAGACTAAAGAGCTGCGTGTCATATTGTCAGTAGGTAAAGATGTAACAGTGCGCTTGCTGCCCCCATCTCAGCATCACATATACAAGAATCTCTGTGGACCAACATTTTATGTAGAACCTACAACTGAGCATTGTGCTCTTTATGTTCAACCAGAATGCTCATGAAAAAAGTTGGTATTCTGGACTTAATCCTTACTGAGCTGTTTGCTCCCAGTTGTTGTGTGTTCAGATCCAGAGTGCCAAAGAAGCAGTCAAGATGATACCCACTTGTTGTTGTTGTTGTTGTTGTTGTTGTGTGTGTGTTCAGATCCAGAATGCCAACAAAGTGGTCAAGACAATACCCAGTTGTTGTTGTTGTTGTGTGAGTTCAGAACCAGAGTGCCAACAAAGCGGTCAAGGTTGATACACGGTTGTTGTTGTTGTTGTGTGTGTTCAGATCCAGAGTGCCAAAGAAGCGGTCAAGATTGATACATGGTTGTTGTTGTTGTTGTGTGTGTTCAGATCCAGAGTGCCAAAGAAGCAGTCAAGACAGTGCTGGATCACATGACCAACCCACAGACCTCGACACATCTGCAGCTCCAGAAGGGTGATGGACCTTTTGCATTTTGTTTTTGTTTTGTTTTTTGTTTTTGTTTCTTGCATATTTGTTGATCAGCTTTTAAAACACTGTGCAATGGAGAGATGAAGAAAAATGAACAAGTATCACGCAGTAAGTAGAAAGAGAAAAGCAAACTGCTTTCACTAAAAGTACATTCATTACTGTTGCTGTCTCAGTTACCAGCTGGCTTGCCTTCACTAAAAGTACATTCTTTACTGTTGCTGCCTCAGTTACCAGCTGGCTTGCATTCTCTAAAAGTACATTCATTACTGTTGCTGCTTCAGTTACCAGCTGGCTTGCATTCTCTAAAAGTACATTTATTACTGTTGCTGTCTCAGTTACAAGCTGCCTGGCCTTCAATAAAAGTACATTCATGACTGTTGCTGCCTCAGTTACCAGCTGGCTTGCATGCTCTACTGCTTCTGCCTCAGTTACCAGCTGGCTTGCATTCTCTAAAAGTACATTCATTACTGTTCCTGCCTTAGTTACCATCTGGCTTGCATTCTCTAAAAGTACATTCATTACTGTTGCTGTCTCAGTTACCAGCTGGCTTGCCTTCTCTAAAAGTACATTCTTTACTGTTCCTGTCTTAGTTACCAGCTAGCTTGCATTCTCTAAAAGTACATTCATTACTGTTCCTGCCCTAGTTACCAGCTGGCTTGCATTCTCTAAAAGTACATTCATTACTGTTGCTGGCTCAGTTACGCCTGGCTTGCATTTTCTGAAAGTACATTCATTACTGTTGCTGCCTCAGTTACCAGCTGGCTTGCATTCGCTAAAATGCCGCAGTTACCAGCTGGCTTGCCTTCTCTAAAAGTACACTCATTACTGTTGCTGCCTCAGTTAACAGCTGGCTTGCCTTCTCTAAAAGTACATTCTTTACTATTGCTGCCTCAGTTACCAGCTGGCTTGCATGCTCTACTGCTTCTGCCTCAGTTAAACCAGCTGGCTTGCCTTCTCTAAAAGTACATTCTTTACTATTGCTGCCTCAGTTACCAGCTGGCATGCATGCTCTACTGCTTCTGCCTCAGTTACCAGCTGGCTTGCCTTCTCTAAAAGTACATTCTTTACTGTTGCTGCCTCAGTTACCAGCTGGCTTCCCCTCTCTAAAAGTACACTCATTACTGTTGCTGCCTCAGTTACCAGCTGGCTTGCCTTCTCTAAAAGTACATTCATTACTGTTGCTGCCTCAGTTACCAGCTGGCTTGCCCTCTCTAAAAGTACATTCATTACTGTTGCTGCCTCAGTTAAACCAGCTGGCTTTCCTTCTCTAAAAGTACATTCATTGCTGTTGCTGCCTCAGTTACCAGCTGGCTGGTTCAGGATTAGAAGTGCTCAGCAAGAGCTGCACTGAGTCAGGCATGTAGATCTAGCTGCCCAGATCTCGCTCAGAGAAAGTTGTGTGAGAGTGAAAACTGTTTAATAAACGTGACTGCCGGTATTGCAAGGAGGTCAAAACACACAACGGGCTGAAAATGAAAGCTTTTCAATACGCACATTTTCAGCAGAATTACCTTTGACCATAACAACAAATGATAAGACAGTAATTTTAAGCAAAGAGTGAGAGAAAAAAAATTTGGATTGAATCTTTCATTGTTGTCAAACAAGTGTTCCAAAGCTGTGCACTAGTAAATAAAGACTGATCTTGAAAAAACTCACCCAGTACTTATCAGAGATGATTTTGATTGTGATATTTGCCATTTTCATGCAAAATATATGTCCAGTGGTCTGCAGCTGAAAGCATTTTTGCTGTAAATTTACACATTGTTTTCACCTGTGTGAATATAAAGGGTTTATTTTCTGCATTTACATGTTTTAATCTGTGTTTAGCTTGTGTGAATAAAAAGGGTTCATTTTGTGCATTTGCATGTTTTATTCTGTACAAGAAGGGGTTGCCTATCATCGGCGGGAGCTGCCACAAGTATCATTTTTGTAGTGACAAACATTTTGTCATGACAAACATGCATTTGTTGTGACAAACGCCTGTTTTTCACAACAAAATATGTCTTTTGTCATGACAAAAGTATGCTTGTCATGACAAAACTTTTGGTGTGACAGACTCATGTTTGTTGCAACAGTTATTTGTCACAACAAAAGTTTTGTCACGACAAAAATATTTTGTCCTGACAAACATAATATTGTTGTGACAAAAGTTTTATCACAGCAAGCATACTTTTGTCACGACAAAAGACAGGTTTTGTCATGACAAACACAGGTTTGTCACGACAAAAATGATACTTGTGACAGCTCCTGCCAATGATAGTTGCCTTACCTGCTCATTGCAAACACAGGTGTGTAGAGTAACAGAGAAAGAGGTGAAAGGAGACTTGATGACGCAGGCATCTTCATCTGCTTACTCTCTTATATGCATATATATGCAGGTGACAGTGTAGCATTGATGGTGAACAATCTTGGGGGTACATCAGTTCTGGAACTGAACATTTTGGCCAACGAAGCTGTAAACTACCTTGGTAAGTTGGATGGAGTTCTGTTTTGCAGTGTGTGCGAAAACAGTTAAAAGCATTATAGGTAAAGTTAGTAAACAATGTTGCCTTGAGGTACTATTTTCTAACAGCATTTTTTGCTTGCTTTTTTTTTCTTTCTTTTTTCTTCTTCTTCTTCTTCTTTTTTTGGGGTGTGGGTGGTTGGGGGGTGTCTTGTCTTTACCACTTTTAAAGCATTGATTGGCTATTACATTTTTGCTAAAGTCAAAGATGATCTTTCATGTTTGAAGTCAGTTGTTACTATTTGAAAACCTGCTCTTTGCATGCTTCACAATTGAAGGAACTGAATAAAAAGCACTGGTATTTTTCAAAAGCACAAGAACGGAAAGTTTTGAGAGTTATGGCAGAGCTGATGGTGGCTTTTCTGAGCGCTTGAATATGGTACTTACCATGACTGTCTGAACTGAGCAGAAGAAATTTGTGTTTGTTATCATAGTTAATTGCTTACATACTTACCATAACCAGACTTCAACTGAGCAAGTGCCCTGTATGTACTTGAATTTTCATTTGTTTGTTTTGATTGATTGATTTATTGATTGATGATCACTTATATAGCGCTATTCTCCGCTCTCTTGAGCAGACTCGCTGCGCTTGCATGTGGTTCTACATGAGTGACAAGCTTTTTATAGCGCATTTTTTGAATATCCACCGAAGTGTACTTACAGCGCTGGCATGGCTGGTCCACATGAAACTGCAGCCATCTCGGCCAAGTTCTGTGTACACCATACAACCATGCACCATGTCACTTCATGCAAAGCCACATACGTAAGGTGTATGCGTGTGTAGCTGTAACCTGCCACCTGCACCTTTGGCGGAATAACCGGGATCTTTTACGTGCTACTGTGGTAACACGGGGGTGGAATGAATACCGAAGTTGATGATTCAGGTGTTTGTTGTGACCCTTGTACATGTGACATCACCCAAGCACTCCTAACTCCACTTGTCTGTTTTACCCACCATTGATTCTGCTTAAGTCCTAAGTTAACACACTTGCAAACCTCTGCTTCCTCCCTGTCATCATATCAGAGGGCCTGGGAGTGAGTGTTGACCGAGCATACTGTGGAACCTTCATGACGTCACTGGAAATGGCTGGCATCTCCCTCACCGTGCTGAGACTGGACCACACCCTCAAAGCTTGTCTGGGTAGGTTTGGCTTCACACTTCTCACAGTACCTTGTGTACATCGCTAGTAGTGACTGGTATATATATATCGCCACTGTGCTGAAACTGGACCACACCCTCAAAGTTTGTCTGGGTAGGTTTGGCTCCACACATCTCAGTTCTTTTTGTATGTCACTGGTTGTGGCTGCGCTCACTGTGCTGAGACTGGACCACACCATCAAAGCTTGTCTGGGTAGGTTTGGCTGCACACTACTCACAGTACCTTGTGTACATCGCTGGTAGTGACTGGCATATGTTGCCACTGTGCTGAAACTGGACCACACCCTCAAAGCTTGTCTAGGTAGGTTTGGCTGCACTCGTTTCACAGTTTTTTGTGTACATCACTGACTGGCATCTCCCTCACCGTGCTGAGACTGGACCACACCCTCAAAGCATGTCTGGGTAGGTTTGGCTTCACACATTTCACAGTTCTTTGTGTACGTCATTGGTTGTGGCAACACTGACTGTGCTGAGACTGGACCACACCCTCAGTTTAGTCAAAGTTTGTCAGGGTAGGCTTGGCTTCACACTTTGCGCAGTTTTTTGTGTTATACAGTGCTGGTCGTGGCTGGCATCAGTCACCCTCACTGTGCTGAAACTGGACCACACCCTCAAGGCTCGTCTCAGTAGGTTTGGCTTCACACTTTTCACAGTTCTTTGTGTACTTCGCTGATTGTGACTGGCATCGCCCTCACCGTGCTGAAACTGGACCACACCCTCAAAGCTTGTCTGGATAGGTTTGGCATCACACTACTCACAGTTCTTTGTGTACGCCACTGGTTTTGGCTGCATTCTCTGTGCTGAGACTGGACCACACCCTCAAAGTTTGTCTGGGTAGGTGTGATGTCACACTTCTCACAGTTCATTGTGTACATTGCTGGTAGTGGTGCCCTCACCGTGCTGAGACTGGGCCACACCCTCAGAGCTTGTCTGGGTAGGTTTGGCTTCATGCTTTTCACAGTTCTTTGTGTACATCGCTGATAGTTGCTGGAATCTATCGCCCTCACTGTGCTGAAACTGGACCACACCCTCAAAGCTTGTCTGGGTAGGTTTGGCTTCACACTTCTCGCAGTTCTTTGTATACATCACTCCAATTAGCCAATGAGCAAATGCTTAGTATGCTATTGTGTATTGCCTCAGTTTGAAACATGAACCTGACTGACCACTCCGAATGTGTCAGTCACTGTTGGTAATTCAGTCCTCCCATGCCTTCGCATCCTTTGTCACACAGATGCACCAACCACGGCGCCAGCCTGGCAGCGCCCTCTGCTTGCAGCAGGCATGACAGACAGACGGTCACCTGATGTAATGAAGGTCAAGGTCGCTGGCAAAAATCAGTCGTCTGATGTTGATGTGCCTGCAGGAGCTACAGTACCCCTGGGTCAGTTTCACGAGGTAGAGGTTGGATATGCAGTGCGATGGCAGAATATGACATAAACCTGAATATTGTCTTTTATGTTGATTTTCTCACTTTCTTTTTGTAGAATAGTCTCTCTGTCTCTGTCTCTCTCAGATCTCTCTGTCTCTGTCTGTTTGTCTTTGTCTCACTGTCTCTGTCTGTCTGTCTGTCTGTCTCTTTCTCTCTGTTTCTCTCTGTCTCTCTCTGTCTCTCTCTGTCTCTCTCTCTCTCTGTGTAGTATAGTCATGCTGATTTGTGTTTGTAGTATAGCAAGGACTGGCTGTTAGGTCCAGATGGACCAGATGGACCTAACACTACTAACCTACTCTTTTGGGTGTGGGTGGAACTATACTTGCTACACTGACCACCACCAGGATGATTCCTTTGTTAGGATGGACAGCAATGAGAGCCTTTTTAATGTGGCATTAATCCTGAGTGGAAAGTCACGATTAAATACTGTCCTTAAACCACAACCTTTTAAGGAAAAGGAGAGCCAAGGTGAAAAATTAAACCAACACCGTCCACTTACCAGCCTAACACCGTACTGCTACACCAGACTTGCTCACAGATTTGTCCTTGTAGGAATCATCCTGTCTTAGTGCACCTTGCTGTTCAACTGACATCATGAAGCAGATGTGAAAGTTGAGGGGAAGCAAATGGTGAGTGTGCCAGGTTTTAGACTCAGTTACTTAGCTTGTGACCTAAAACAGTTTTGTCCCTGTTCCAGCTGAAGCAGATCGCCTGTTTAAAATCCTGAAGGGGGTTGCTGAGAGCTTGGTGTCGGCGGAGGAAAGACTCAACACTTTGGATCTGCAGTCAGGGGATGGAGACTGCGGAACCACCATGGCCAGGGGGGCTAAAGGTTAGGGTTCATAGGTCATGGCCCTGTGAGTTCAAGGCTAATTCAAGTGACATGCAATAGCATTTTTGAACAGATGAGTCCATTCAAACATCAGAGGTGTGTGTGTGTGTGTGTTCAAACTGTTCTTTGAGTTTTAAAATATACAATATGTGTTATTGTGTACTGTGATGTGGTTAATGTTCAGCCACGTTTTAATTTCTCTGATGAGATAATAAAGTGATCTTGAATGTATGTCCTTTAGGACTTTAAGTCACCAATAGGTATGAGTGTTTTTTGTTGTTGTTTTTTTTAGTGTTTATTGTATCAACTGATATTGTATAGATTTTTTTTTTTTTTAATGCTGTTCGAGGGTTATAACCTTGTGTGTTTTGTTGTTTTTGTGTGTGTTTTCTGTTCGAATAATGTGTGATGATCAAAGTGCTGAGTTGATCTACATATACTTTCCACAGCGCTGCTAGATCAGCTTGGTAGCTGTGACCACCCTGGCCTTCTCATCTCCTGCCCCAGTCAGTGTGCCTTCGCTTTAGCCGCCATCGCAGAGAACGTCATGGGGGGATCCTCAGGGGCTGTAAGTTTAGCGATACATGCAGTCAACCACTGCATTCAAAACCACTCTGATGACCCATCTGTTTAAAACCTATTACTACTAGCAAATTCTTTACCCCCCCACTACCCCCACCCCACAGTTTGTTCCTAAGTTATTTCAGTTGAGTGATGTGCTGTGTGTGTGTGTGTGTGTGTGTGTGTGTGTGTGTGTGTGTGTGTGTGTGTGTGTGCAGGCATTCATGTGTGCACTGGTGCATATGTATTTGTGTGTAACATATGTCTTGCCTGTTTAGCTTCTTGTGATTTGAATTGCTTGTAGTCATTGTTGTTGTTGCCTTTCTCTTCAGATGTATCAACATTCTCACCCTGCTATAACCGTACTGGTTGACTGGACGTAAAACACCAAGTTACCATGTCAACATTAACGTAGTTTATATTTGAGTTTTGTGCAGTGTGCCAAGCTCTGTTTTTATGTTCAGGTTTGCGCTTTATAAACAGTTCATTATCATTATTTATTATTAACTTGTGTTATGTCCCAGCTCTACAGCCTTTTACTGACAGCAGCAGCAGTTCCCTTACAGACTGGGGTTCAAGCCCCCGACTGGGCCAAGGCTTTGCAGGATGGGATTCAAGCTGTGATAAGGTGAGCCTGGTTGTCAAGACCTTTTTTCTTCTTCACTTTGTCGTTGCGTAGTAGCTATAAAGTGGATGATCAGCTAAAGCTGAAACTGCAGGCAGGTCTGAGGCCTTACCATAATGGGGATTGGAACTTGGCTGTTCAAAGACTTGCCTTCAGAGGACTGTATTATTGTGAACTATTGTTCATGTCACTGACAGGCCTGTTGGACAATAAAGGTGATGAAACAGACAGGCCTGTTGGACAATAAAGGCGATGAAACAGACAGGCCTGTTGGACAATAAAGGTGACCAAAATAATAATGATAATCACAGACAGGCCTGTTGAACAATAAGGGTGATCAAACAGACAGGCCTGTTGGATAATAAGGGTGATCAAACAGACAGGCCTGTTGGACAATAAAGGTGACAGACAGGCCTGTTGGAAAATAAAGGTGATGAAACAGACAGGCCTATTGGACAATAAAGGTGATGAAACAGACAGGCCTGTTGGACAATAAAGGTGATCAGACAGACAGGCCTGTTGGACAATAAAGGTGACCAAAATAATAATGATAATCACAGACAGGCCTGTTGGACAATAAAGGTGACCCAAATAATAATGATAATCACAGACAGGCCTGTTGAACAATAAAGGTGACTGAACAAACAGGCCTGTTGGACAATAAAGGTGCTCAAAAATAATAGTGGGAATCACAGTGATAACATAATTATTCTTGATGTGTAATGTCCAGTCAACAGTAAAGGGTACATGTGATAATAATGAATCACAACAACACTAATAATGACAACTGTCATCATCACCAGGGTGGAGGGGAAGATGGTGAGCTGTCTCATTTGTATGCACATGCTCTCTTAAGGCTGGATCTGTACAAAATTGATGGGGGAGAAAAACTGTTGTTGTTTTTTCAGGTATGGGGGAGCTCAACCAGGACAGAGGACAATGGTAAGATTGTTGATTTATTTATTTTATTTCATAAGCCATAATTGTGCACATTTAGCCATTTAGAACTGAAGACTGCTGTATGATGATAGTTGCAGTAAGTGAAAATTGTCACAGCACTTTCTACACTTACACTGGTGCATATAGTGAAACTCAGTCCTCAGACTGACGGCTGTTGAACTTATCAATCTTACTCCTGATTTATCAGTCTTGATCTGTTGTCAAGGGACAGTCAAATGTTAACATGGTACTTTCTACACTTACATACAGTGGTGCATATAGTAACATTTGATCCTCAGACTGACGGGTGTTGAATTTATTATTCCAAATTTATCAGTCTTGATCTGTTGTCAAGAAACTGTCAGATGTTAACATGGCACTTCCTACACTTACATACAGTGGTGCATATAGTGAAACTTAGTCCTCAGACTGACGGTTGTTGAACTTACTGGTCTTACTTCAGATTTATCGGTCTTGATCTGTTGTCAAGGGACTATTAAATGTTAACATGGCACTTTTTACACTTACGTACAGTGGTGCATATAGTAACACTCATTCCTCAGGCTTACAGCTGTTGAACTTATTACTCCAAATTTATCAGTCTTGATCTCTTGTCAAGGGACTGTCAACTGTTAACATGGTACTATGTAACACAAAAATAGGCTGCAAATGGACACTGTGTTTCTCATCCCACATGAATACTGTTTGCTCAATAAAGATGGCAAAATCAATTACAAAATGGTATCTTTCACTCTCTGTGTCTACGATGATGGAATTGACATTTGTGTTATCATTCTCTGTCAGCTGGATCCGCTTCATGCTGCCTCTGTGACTCTCAGTGAACAGGTGACCAAAGTGTCTGCTGTGGAAGCTTTGTCCCAGGCTGTCAAGGTGGGTTTGTGTGTGTGTGTGTGAGTGTGTGTGTGTGTGTGTGTGTGTGTGTGTGTGTGTGTGTGTGTGTGTGTGTGTGTGTGTGTGTGGTTCTTGGTTGTGACCTTGTGTGTGTATGTGTGTGTGGGGGGGGGGGGGGGGGGTGGTGGTGTGTTGTGTGTTTGTGTGACCTGTGGTGTGTGTGTGATGTTGTGTGTGTGTGGTGTTGTGGTGTGTGTGTGTGGTTTGTGTGTTGTATGCTTGTGTGTGTGTGTGTGTGTGGGGTTGTGTGTGTGTGTTGTGGTGTGTGTGTGTGTGTGACCTAGTGGTGATGTGTTGTGTGTACGTGGTCGAGCTGTGTGTGTGTGTGTTGTGTGTGTGTGTGTGTGGTGTGTGTGTGTGTGGTGTGTGTGAGGGTCTGTGTGTATGTGGGTCAGGGTCTGTGTGTGTGTGTGTGTGTGTGTGTGTGTGTGTGTGTTGTGTGTGTGTGTGTGTGTGTGTGTGTGTGTCAGGGTCTGTGTGTGTGTGGGTGGGTGCTTGGTCTGTGTGTGTCTTAGTCTATATGTGTTTACATGCATGTGTGCAAGCTTGCATCTGCACATGTGTTCATGCATGCATGTTTGTGTATGTGTTCATGCACATGGATCCATGTGTGTCTGTTTCATGTGTCTGCTCGGTGTTTTCAGGCTGCAGAGAAAGCAGCAGAAGCCACAACCAAAATGGCAGCCCAGGCAGGCCGTGCCAGCTACGTCAGCTCTGACCTTTTGACACAGCCTGACCCAGGGGCTGTTGCTGTAGCAACCTGGATGAAAGCAGTGCTAGAAAACTGGGTCTAATTGTAGACCTTGTGCTCAGCTGTTGTGAAAACATTACTAGTATATAACCCCCCACCTCCCCACCCCACCTTCTTGTCCTCCCCACACACCACACAGAAGCATGGATGAGAGTTGTTTTGCACTGAAACGAACAATCAACTGTTAATCAGATCTATATATATATACATAATATGAAACTGAGCAGCAGTTCATTATAGTTGAGGAATGAGACAAATTATATTTTCACAAAAAGAACAAGAAATAGCAAACATTGGGTAGTAATGACCTGGAGTAATCTTGTGATCACTGAAATTGATAAAGGGATCAATGTAGTTAGAGATTTATTTTGTTTGATTGATAATGTTATAACAGGAGCTCAATTGTGCCAGATTTGTTGTGTGTGTGGAACTGTTTTTTGTTTTGTTTTTTTGGTTGGTGTTTTTGTTTGTTTGTCTGTGTGTTTTGTTTCAGTTTTGTTGTTGTTTTTGGATTTATGGGAGGTTTTCAAAGTTGTTGCTGTAAACAGAGGCAGTGGTGGTGCATTGAAGTGTTTTTTTGTTTTTTTGAGTGTTTTGTTTTTATCTAGAAATGAAGCTCCCCAGCTTTGTTTCTCTGTGTCTCTGTCTGCCTCAGTCTCTGTCTGTCCATCTCTCTCTCTCTCTCTCTCTCTCTCTCTCTCTCTCTCTCTCTCTCTCTCTCTCTCTCTCCATCTCTCTCTGTCTGTCTGTCTCTCTGTCTGTCTGTCTGTCTGTCTCCTCTGTCTTTCTCCCCCCCTCCCTATCTGTGTAAGAAATGGAAGCTATAATTTTATAAACAGGCAACATGTTTATGAATATGATTAAGTACATGTGTATGTAAATAAACTGCAAAAGTGCAATGTAGCTGACTTGTTACAGAGTTGCTAGTGTTTTAAAAATGAGATATAGGAACTGTTGTTGTAGTTACATATTTTAAAAAAAAAGGTGAATTTATGTGCATTAATCTACCTTTGAGAAAACCCATTGCTCATTCTGACCAAGCCAATGCACAAGTTTTACAGAATTTACAGGTAATAACTTTATTCCTTGATATGCCTAATGTGTGCCTGATGCAACTGATATCTCAAAAGGCTGCAGTCTTCTCTGTACTCACAGAACAGGCGTGTCTTCTGCAAACTCTGTAAAACTGTGTTTTGATTTGATTTACCTGCAAATCATCTCAAACTTTCAGTTCTGTGATAAAGTTGTATTGGTGTTTTGTGCACATGCTGAGTCTAGGTCATCAAGTCTGAGAGGCAAAACACATGGCACCAACAGGAATATGGTTGACGAGGCTAATAGTATCACGCTGCAGTGAAAGTAATATTTTCAGATAATTTATGATAACAAATTAACATGGTACATACCACAGGCACCTGACAAAAATAATTATAAGACATAATGAAACAGGCTGAAAAACACATTGTATAATTTGCTGGTTTGGGTAGAAGTTTTATCAGCATTCATGGCATCCTGCAAACTGCAAGCACTGGTTTACGCCATCCTTCCTCTGGTGTCCACGTGCATGATACTGACAGGGAGTGTGGTCGCTGCATACATCTCTGAGTTAGGCAGAACTGGGGTGTGATGGTGGTATCTAGAACTCTATGACTGCGAAAGTGACTGATGCGTACAATGGCCCAGGGCGCACAAACTGTGTGCATGTGCATAACCGTTGTCCTTGGCTGAGTGGAGTATGTGCTGCTTGCAGGCTTTAGTTGTGCCCCTCATAAATTATTTTCCTTGCAGGGTATCAGTATCACGCCAGCTCTCTCTCTCTCTCTCTCACTCACTCTCTCTCTCTCCAACACCTCCACTCTCTCTCTCTCTCTCTCTCTCTCTCTCTCTCTCTCTCTCTCTCTCTCTCACACACACACACACTGACACGCACGCACATACACTGTCACGCACACTCGGTTGTAGTACACACACGTACGCCGCAACGGATCATTCAAAAATATATAGGCTACACACGCTTAGCACCATGTGTCGATGTTCCTGACTGATCTGTCAATCAGCAAAACAATACTCCACAAAGCCCACCGCATATCGAAGACCTGACCATGATACAGATCGTATAGTTCTTGCGGTTTCCCAGAGACCTGTTACTGAAAAGAGGAGGGGGAGTCTTGCTCAGGTTTGGCGCGCGCGCACACGCACACACACACACGCCGGCATAGTCGGTAACACACACACTCTTCACTCGGCGGCTGTGTCAACTGAGTGTTAAAAGTGAAACATCCTTGAAGACTAGATGTTATCACGTCTGTTCTGTGAGGGATAGCACTTAGCATATATTATATCCAGTCGACTGCTTAATTGTGACCCCGCTCACAGCGAAATGGAGCCGTACAGCACAGATTTGCGGCTAGAGCATCATTACTGAGATAGGCTAGGCGGGATCACGTTTGACGGTTACATTTTCGGGTCAAGGCCATACATGTCTTCTCGGCGTGTAGTACTGAAGTAAGGAGGCCATGTGTGTGTAGTGGTTAGGCCTATCACGCTTGTGCTAGTCTGCCGTGTTTCTTCGTTTCTCGTCCATTGCTTCCCCCACTATCCGACAAAACAGGCCAAGGCCAGAATTTCGGCGATTCACGACTTGTGCGGCCGATGTGTGCAAAAGAATAAATACTGACTAGGCAACGACTACGCCAGTCAGTGTTGCACGGGGTAGGAAACTGTCGACAACGTTTAACACTGCAAAACAAACAATCGGCATACTAGGCAGGCTGGCCGGCGGTTGAATAAATTGAATAAACGTCGAGGTTGGAAATGGCGACTGCCGCAACGGGTAAGAAACTGATCAACAGTGTCGAGAGATGTGTCGACGACAATCTTGATGGCTACGTGGCATTGAACCCAGGGGTCAGATTGCTGAAAGGGTCATCGAGTGTTGGTCCGCGCCGATTTTCAAGAGCTTGAGAAGGCGGGAAAGGTGGCGGTGGTGTGTGGAGGGGGATCTGGTCATGAACCGGCTTTTTCAGGTAAGTGTATATTATATATAGTATCAAACTTTGGCTGTCAGGGACCAACATAAACATGTATAATTACGTAGGTCCATGGTGGCTGTTGTTTACACTATAACACTGACCCGCCTAATCACAAACACTGAATATCAAGTTATTCGATGTCTGTGCCCCTAATCCGCAATCTGGTCCCCGTTAGCTCAGCGGATACTTGGCCGAGTCTATTGATTCGGCGGATCAGACATGATTTTCACGGACACTGAGGATGGCAATCTGGTGATCAGGTGTGGTTAGATAACTTGGTTTTAACGGCTGGTCAATCGCGAAAATATTAGATCTAATCAGGGCGGCGGATTTTATTTTATTATCGAAATACAAGAGCTTCAGAAGATTTTCATCTGCCGAAAAAAAAGAAGAAGCAGAAAAGAGGTGCGCTTATGACCAAATACGTAACTGAAATTAATGTTAAAACTGAGAAGGGCGCGCTTACATACATACATATATATATATATATATATATATAAGAGAGAGAGAGAGAGAGAGAGAGAGAGAGAGAGAGATAAAACTGAGAAGGGCGCGCTTACATACATACATATATATATAGAGAGAGAGAGACAGAGAGAGAGAGAGATGAACCTGTCCGCACCCACCACTACTGACACCTGTCCTTCACTATCACCACCTCAAGCTGATCCACTGGCTGTTCCTCTCCTGCAGGCTACGTGGGGAGGGGCATGCTGGCTGCGGCAGCCATGGGCTCCGTCTTCACCTCTCCTCCACCCTCAGAGATGCTGGCAGCCATCCGGGCAGTGGCCAGGAACAACCCGGGTGAGTGGCACTAGCTAACTGCCTTTGCCGTCAGTCTTACTAAGGATCATATTGTTACATATATCTTTCCCGGCTTACGCTGTGCAGTCTTTGCTCTCGTCCATTTCTACCACTGACCGCAACCGGCTTAGCCGAGGGAAAAGCTCATGAAAGTCTGAATAATAAAATGATGGTAAGTTTCGTGCTTTTGTCCAAAATGTTAAGCTTTAGAACTGGTCGACCCAGTGTGTTCATTACAAAAAAACTTACAAAACTGAAAAACAAAACAAAATCTAACCACACACACACACACACAACAAGGGGAGAAACAAATGCAAGTTTGTTTTTAATTGGAAAGTTGGAAACTTTAAGATTTTTTTCTTTAAGGAGCTTGATATTTCATTAACCTTACTTTTTAATGTCATTTTACATAATCATCTTTGCTAGGGATTATCACAAATGACCACATGCTCATCATGAAATCATTTGATCATCACGTCTTTTAATGTTTGTGTCCCCGGGCATCTGCTCAGCAAAAGTTGGCAGTTTATCTTTTGTACATGTGAGACTTCTAATGCCTATAAGTTATATAACTGCTAATTATGATTGGTCTTCTTCTCCAGCGGGATGTCTTCTGCTGATCCCAAACTACACTGGTGATCGTCTCAACTTTGGACTGGCGGCCGAACGCGCTGAGGGGGAGGGAATCAAAATAGCTACATACGTGGTGGGAGAGGACTGTGCTCTTACAACAAACGATAAGTCAGCCGGAAGGCGTGGCCTGACTGGTATCCCCGTTAGCATCAAGGTAGCCTTCACTATGGTTAAGTTACTTACCGTGCTATACTCGTTAATTGTGGTGAATCGTGGATTAATTGCAGTTGTGGTTCATGAATACTGGTGTCTTTGCCTTTCCCTAGAAGCACATGTAGAACAGCAAAAAGGGGAACACCACTGCATCAGTACAGCCATCTTGATGCGATGTCATTGTGATGGGCGTATGGGCACAGGCCGTCACCTTTAAGCACATGTTCATGGACACGGTCTGGTGTCTTTGCCCCCCATGGTTAGTAGGTGCAGAGCAGCAAGAAGGGGGACACCACTGCGTCAATACAGCCAGGTCATTGTGATGGGAACAGGCCATCGCCTTTAAGCACAGGTTCATGGACACGGTCTGGTGTCTTTGCCCCCCGCGGTTAGTACGTGCAGAACAGCAGTAATGGGAACGCTACTGCATCCATCCATCATAGTTTTGAAGCGATGTCACTGTAATGGGAATAGTTGTCGACTCAGTGTAAGTACAGGTTCATGGACAATGTCTGGTGTCTTTGCCCTCCACAGTTAGCACGTGCAAAACAGCAAAACGGGGGGGCATCAGTATTATATTTATACACCTTCATCTTGATGCAGTGTCATTGCGAAGGGAACAGGTGTCGCCTTAAAAGCACAGGCCCCCTCTCTTCCTTAACCTCCTGGGATTTTGATCCCTGCCAGTACAGGACCTTTTCAGAGACAACTTAGCGTTTAATAGGTTTAACCCTTGTTATTAATAATACGAAACTCAGTGTTCCTGTAGCTCCATTACGCGCACAGTTGGTTCTCATTCGCTTAATAGTTTTTAATAAGAGCCATTGCGGATCCAGCAAACTTCGAGTCACATGTCCGAACAATCACCAGACCAGCCAATCAGCCGTCCAGTTCGGATGGCAGCACGCAGTTTCTGTTATCCAAGTCCCAGCAGCTGTGCGCAGTGTCTGTAGCTGCTTGTTCGGTATCTAGGTCGAATAAACGTCATTGTACGCGTCACGTGACGGCTCGCGGTGTAGTATATTAAGAAGCCATGGGGAAGTGGACCTTTCCCCGTCCCTAATAAGCCGTACGGTTTCTGTGGACGTTAAGCACCATGTTTATTTACTTTAAGTGGACCTCTTGTCCCTAATATGTCATCTGACATCCGAGGACATTAAGAACCAAGTAGTAGAAGTGGACCTAGGCTGCTACCACCCCTAAAAGAACATACAGACTGTGTGGACGTAAAGCAACTTAAGAAAAATCGATGAATGTATCCATAGTCGCCAGAAGCTTCCTCCTTCCTGTGTTCGTTCTTTAACTTTAAAATCATAGGTCCTGCAGCTGTCCTGAATACGTATATATATCTAGCCTATTGATGCCTTGTTTTCACTGTTCCAGATTGCTGGAGCGTTGGCGGAGGAGGGTCGGAGTCTGACAGACATTGTGCAGATTGTCAGCAGAGCTGTTAACAATATGGGTACGGTTATATAGCCTACATTTTACTGCTACATACAACGATACATCACTCGTGCATGGAAATCTAGCTATATAATTTATTCTATGATGCATATTTTTGTTTTGTTTATATCTTTCGATTTTGGCTTCTTCTTTTTATGCCCTACTAAAGGCAGAGGGGGGGAGGGGATGTCATTGTTTTGTTGTTGCTTTTTGTTGTTTTGGTGTGTGTGTGTTGTTTGTTTCTTTTTGTTGTTGTTTTCTCAGTGATAATGAAAACAAGAAGTGTTCAAGATAACTAATGTCAGTTGCACATAAACCATTTAGTATTTGCCGGTGTGTCCACACAAGAAGTAAGCTTATGTTATTTAACTAATGTCTTGGCCAGCCGCCCTCTAATGCCTGAGGTGATTCGTCTCAAATAAATTTTTGTTTAAACCAGGTGATTCAGGCACGGATTTGTATCGGTGATGTCAGGCATTGCGTACGTCTGTAGATTTAGGTGTTTGATGCTCAGGCGATGAACTCAGTGTAAACTGTTGTATTTGATGCCAGCAACCATTGGAGTGGCCCTCAGTCCTTGTTCCGTGCCGGGATCGGGACCCACCTTCCATCTGCCCCCTGATGAGATGGAGCTGGGACTTGGTGAGTTGTCTTTGAGATGGAGCTGGGACTTGGTGAGTAGTTTGGGACCCACCTTCCATCTGCCCCCTGATGAGATGGAGCTGGGACTTGGTGAGTTGTCTGTTAGACGGAACTGGGACTTGGTGAGTGGTCTGTGAGATGGAACTGGGACTTGGTGAGTTGTCTGTGAGATGGAAGTGGGACCTGGTGAGTAGTTTGGGGCCCACCTTCCATCTGCCTCCTGATCACATGGAGCTGGGACTTGGTGAGTTGTCTGTGAGGTGGAGCTGGGACTTGGTGAGTTGTCTGAGAGAAGGAAGTGGGACCTGGTGAGTAGTTTGGGGCCCACCTTCCATCTGCCCCCTAATGAGATGGAGCTGGGACTTGGTGAGTTATTTGTGAGGTGGAACTGGGACTTGGTGAGTAGCTTGAGACCCACCTTTTATTTGCTCTCTGATGAGATGGAGTTTGAACTTGGTGCATTGTCTGTGAGGTGGAACTGGGACTTGGTGAGTAGTTTGTGAGGTGGAATTGGGGCTTGGTGAATAGTCTTTGAGGTGGGACTAGGACTTGGTGAGTAGTCTGTGAGATGGAACTGGGAGACTTGGTGAGTAGTTTGGGACCCAGCTTTAATTTACCCATAATGGAACTGGGACTTGGTAAGTTGTCCATGACCCACCTTTCATCTACCTCCAGATGATTTGGAATGGGTACTTGGTGAGCTGAGTTGTCTTCATCTGTGTGTGTGTGTGCATGCGTGCGTGCGTGCACGTGTGCACATGCGTGTATGTGTGTGTTGTTACAACTAATTGTTCAATTGACATGTAAATTTGCAGGGGCCCATGGTGAGGCTGGTGTGCGTCGCTTGAAAGTAAGTTATTAGGCCTAACTCTGTGTGTGTGTGTGGTGCGTGTGTGTGTGTGTGTGTGTGTGTGTGTGTGTGTGTGTGTGTGTGTGTGTGTGTGTGTGTGTGTGTGTGTGTGTGTGTGTGAGAGAGAGAGAGAGATTTAAATCAATATTTTGTGTGGGTGAGACATTCTCGTAAAAAACTTCCAGCAACAATTTCTTTTTTTAATTAAGAAAACTTGGAGAGAGAAAAAAAAGAAGGAGAAGAAGAAGAAAAGAACAAGACGGGAGCAAACAATTTTTTTAAGGACACATCAGCACTGGCCTTTGAATCCGTCATAACCGATATTTTCACTTTCATCTTTGAACGACTGAAGGTGTTGTCAGCCAAAGAGACAGTGGAGCTGATGTTGGACCATATGACCAGCACTGACAACATCAACCGTCTGCCTCTTCAGAAAGGTGATGCAGCTTTCTACTTCTGCTTCTTCTTCTTTCTTTTTCCATGCTCAGGACAAGGAAACTGATGTCCTCATGTTTAGAGAAGGTGTATAGTTCTTTTTTGTGTGCATCTTGTATATTCAGGACCAGGAGACTGATGTCCTCATGTATATAGCAGGTGTATAGTTCTTCTTTTTGTGCTTCTTGCATACTCAGGGCAGGGAAACTGATGTCCTCATGTTTAGAAAAGGTGTATAGTTCTTCTTTTTGTGCTTCTTGTATACTCAGGACAGGGAAACTGATGTCCTCATGTTTAGAGAAGGTGTATAGTTCTTCTTGTGCTTCTAATATACTCAGGACAGGGAAACTGATGTCCTCATGTTTAAGAAAGGTGTATAGTTCTTCTTCTTCTTCTTGTATACTCAGGACAGGGAGACTGATGTTTAGAGAAGGTGTATAGTTTTCTTTTTGTCTTCTTGATATCAGGACAGGGAACTGATGTTTAGGAAGGTGTATAGTTCTTCTTTGTCTTCTTGTACTAACTGATACTCAGGAGGAAGGTCTTTTTAGGTGTATAGTTTTCTTTTGTGCTTCTTGATACTCAGGACAGGGAACTGACTCCTCATGTTTAGAGAAGTGTATAGTTCTTCTTGTCCCTTCTAATATACTCAGGACAGGGAAACTATATTCTCATGTTTAGAATGTATAGTTCTTCTCATGTCTTTTTTTTTTTTTTTTTTTTTTTTTTTTTTTTTTTTTTTTTTTTTTTTTTTTTTTTTTTTTTTTTTTTTTTTTTTTTTTTTTTTTTTTTTTTTTTTTTTTTTTTTTTTTTTTTTTTTTTTTTTTTTTTTTTTTTTTTTTTTTTTTTTTTTTTTTTTGGGGGGGGGGGGGGGGGGGGGGGGGGGGGGGGGGGGGGGGGGGGGGGGGGGGGGGGGGGGGGGGGGGGGGGGGGGGGGGGGGGGGGGGGGGGGGGGGGGCAGCGCACTTTCCTCCCTCCTTTCCTAAAGTCTTCATAATCTGTGCTTAGCGTTGATGATAAACGTGCAATGTTCTCTTCGTTTCTGCAGGCGACCAACTTTCTTTGTATAAAAGTTTTAACTTCACACATACGTTTTCGACGTTCCCCGGCCACAGTTCAGGAGCTGTGTGGGAGTCGAGGTGGCCGTCCTGGGCTGTCCGTCCTAACGAGCCTTCTGGTTTCCGTGGACGTAAAGCTATATTGAACCATGCTTCGGCATTGGTCTCAGCTTGTCCCTGATATGTCAACTGACATCTGAGGACATTAAGCAGCACTGCCTACCTGCCTACCTAAATACGTTCCTGCTGATGGTCGTTGTGCAGGTGAGCGCGTGGCTGTGTTCATCAACGACCTGGGGGGCATCAGTCAGCTGGAGCTCAACATCATCGCCAAGGAAAGCATCGCCTACTTGGGTATGACCAATGCTTGTGTGTGTGCGGGTGCCTCTGTGTGTGTGTGTGCGTGTGTGCGTGCATGTGTGTGTGTGTGTGTGTGTGCTCTTAGAATAGTCTCTAGGGACAAGATTTTGCGTGTGTGTGTGTGTGCATGTGTGTGTGGTGTTGTGGGGCAAGAAGTCTTAGGACAAGATTTTGCGTGTGTGTGTGTGTGCAGGTGCCTCTGTGTGGGTGTGGGTGTGTCTGCGCGCACGTGCACACGCTTAGAATAGTCTCTAGGGACAAGATTTTGCGCTTTAAAAATACTTTTATTATTATTTTATTACGACCACCTGTGTACAGCTCTCGCCTTGCTTTGCAAATCGATGACACCACTCTTTTGCTTTTCATTGACCAGAGAGAGGTTAAACTGAACAGACATACGCCCCTAAAAGTTTTTAGAAGCTAGTTAGAGGATGTGCTTCTGGTGGGGTTTATGTACCTTGTATTTACACGCATGCCAGGTGAGAGTTACCGTAGGCAACTTAGGTCTTTGTTGTTGTACTTGTGTTACGTATTTCGAGCGCTAATTCTCCTTGTGTGTTGATTCTTATAGCTGATGTTTAGTGACACGAAGTATCTCACGTAGTCCTGGAGAATTTCGTTAAAAAGAAGAAGAAATCAGGGAAGAATATAAGTAACCCTGTGACAGTGTTAGTCGCTTTTACTCTCGAACGTTTATTTTTCATGTAGGGTACTATATATCTTGACAGATAGGTGGAGAGACAGACGGTTTGAGATGGAAACAATGGAAAGTGTGTGTGTGTGTGTGTGTGACTTGTGTGTGTGTGTGTGTGTGTGTGTGTGTGTGTGTGTGTGACTTGCAGAGCAGCGAGGGATCCTAGTGGTGCGTGCACTGTGCTCATCTTTCATTTCGTCACTGGAGATGGCCGGAACCCACATCACTGTCTTACGTCTAGACGATGTCGTCACTCGCTGCCTTGGTGAGCACTCCCTCCCCCACCCCTCCGCCCTTTTTTTGTTGTTGTTTGTTTGTTTGGGGGGGGGGGGGGGGGGGGTCGCTTTTCTTTCTTTTTTTGTCTCTTTTTTTTCTGCTTTATTTTTTTCTCGCTTTTTGTTGTTGTTTTTGTCGCTTTTTTTCTGTCTTCCTGTCATATGCGACTTCTTTTTCATTCTGGTTCCCAGGCCCCCCAGGATGCTTCTTTCCGCCGTGTGTGACCTTGACGACTGCATGACAGTGCCTGCGATATTGAGTAACTAAAATATTTTTGCGGAGCACTTTATATTACTGTTGTCTGCAGATCAGCGCAAAGGAAACAAAGCTAAAATTTGCTCTCAGTTGTTGTTGTTGTCAGTAGCAAAACAAGCAAGGTGACTATTGTTGTTTGCTGTATGGACCCTGTCTTGATCGTGTTTGTCAGTTAATGACTAGATTTTCATCAAAAATTACGTCGTGTTTAATTGCATCAGCCTCTTGTATGATAATAGGGAATTTATAGAATGCTTTCAGCGACCCAAACCGCTTTACAACTTAACTCTAACCAAATTTAAACCCTCTTCCATAGATGCTCCGACGGAAGCACCTCAGTGGCCCCGCTGTTTGCTGCCTGCCGGAGTGAGTGACAGGTTTAGCCCCGCCAACTTACAGCTGGATTACGTGGAAACAGACCCATGTGACGATGTCAGTCAGGGAGTCACACTCAGCACAGGTAGGTGGGATTGTAGCGTCCCACAACCGCGCTTAGAATAGCCGTAATTCTCTCCGGACAAAATGCTTCTCTTTACAAATACTTTCGTTGTTATTATTATTTGTTACAAGTGTCGTTCGGCTAATGTCATGTGTGTAAAGTTTTGTTGATTTATGGAGAAGAAGAAGAAAAAACTTTCGACATTCACAGACTGATGTGTTCACAGCGCCTGATAAAAAGAGAAGAGGATGTACAAACAGATGAACAAGAACACATTCGACAAAGTAAGGAACAAATTTTAAAAAAACATGATTTGAAACCTGTTCACATCGCATCTCAAGCGAGGAAAACACATCCATGCAAACTGCCCATCCTCGGATGCCGGGTTGACATATTAGGGACAAACTGTGACCAGTGCGTGTGCACGGTTCAGTGTTGCTTTACGTCCACAGAAACCATAAGGCTCATTAGGACGGGGAGCCCAGGATGGCCACCTCGACTTTCACACAGCTCCTGAACTCTGCAAGGTGTGTCGTTTCATTCTATGGCTATATATCGTGTCTGTGCAGAAGAAGGCGGCCGTCTGTCTGCCATGTTGTCGGCGGCCTGCCATGCTCTGGTGAACGCGGAATCCACCCTCAACTTGCTGGACACGAGTGCAGGTGACGCTGACTGTGGATCCACTCTCGCTAGAGGAGCCAAGGGTGAGCCTGATTACACAGACGTGAAAAATCAGTAACAAGTTGGCTGCCATGGAGCCATCAAACACTGGCTTCCATGGAGCCATCAAACAATGGCTGCCACTGAGCCATCAAACAATGGCTGCCACTGAGCCATCAAACACTGGCTGCCACTGAGCCATCACTGGCTGCCACTGAGCCCCAAACACTGGCTGCCACTGAGCCATCAAACACTGGCTGCCACTGAGCACATCAAACATGCTGCCACTGAGCCATCACTGGCTGCCACTGAGCCATCACTGGCTGCCACTGAGACCACATCAAACACTGGCTGCCACTGAGCCATCAACTGTCACCACTGGCTGCCCTGAGCCATCAAACACTGGCTGCCACTGAGCCATCAAACACTGGCTGCCACTGAGCCATCAAACACTGGCTGCCACTGAGCCATCTGGCTGCCACTGAGCCATCAAACACTGGCTGCCACTGAGCCATCAAACACTGGCTGCCACTGAGCCATCAAACACTGGCTGCCACTGAGCCATCAAACACTGGCTGCCACTGAGCCATCAACCTGGCTGCCACTGAGCCATCAAACACTGGCTGCCACTGAGCCCTCAAACACTGGCTGCCACTGAGCCATCAAACACTGGCTGCCACTGAGCCATCAAACACTGGCTGCCACTGAGCCATCAAACACTGGCTGCCCTGAAGCCATCAAACACTGGCTGCCACTGAGCCATCACTGGCTGCCACTGAGCCATCAAACACTGGCTGCCACTGAGCCATCAAACACTGGCTGCCACTGAGCCATCAAACACTGGCTGCCACTGAGCCATCACTGGCTGCCACTGAGCCATCACTGGCTGCCACTGAGCCATCAAACACTGGCTGCCACTGAGCCATCAAACACTGGCTGCCACTGAGCCATCACTGGCTGCCACTGAGCCATCAAACACTGGCTGCCACTGAGCCATCACTGGCTGCCACTGAGCCATCACTGGCTGCCACTGAGCCATCAAACACTGGCTGCCATGAGCCATCAACACTGGCTGCCACTGAGCCATCAAACATTGGCTGCCACTGAGCCATCAAACACTGGCTGCCATGGAGCCATCAAACACTGGCTGCCACTGAGCCATCAAACACTGGCTGCCACTGAGCCATAAAACACTGGCTGCCACTGAGCCATCAAACACTGGCTGCCACGGAGCCATCAACAAAAATCGGACTAAATCCAAACACATGAAAGGTTCAAAACAACGCTTATTTATTATAACACAGAGACACAATATGCAATTGTGTGTCCGTGTCCTTATAAATAAGCGTTCTTTTGAACCTTTTTGTGTTTGGATCATGTTTTAGAACGCTAGCAGTCATTCTGTTTCAGTTTTAGTGTTGTTGTTTTTACATGAAAAGTTAATAAGAACTCTTATTTAATCATGACACCACAAGGGTAAGCCCCTTTGTCAAGCGACACAACAACAATTAAACATTGAAAAATGAAATGTAGGCTGCTTATTATCTTCGTGAGGCTGTGGTGTCTTTCGTGTCCAGTGTATGCAAAAGCTTCTTTATAGATTTTGTTTTAGAACGCTTGCAGTCATCTTTGTTTCAGACTTTCTTTTTCTTTTTTCTTTTTTTAAATCAGATTAAAAAACCCAAATTGAAACACGCAAGGAGTGCACGAAAGCACGCTGCGTAACGCATACATACAGTGTGCTTGTTTTTCTTCTTTTTGTCCCCCTTTTCTTTGTTTTTTCATGTCGAACCAGAAAATGGGCGTGTTGCTTTGAAAAAGGCAAGTGAATTTCTTCCAAAAATGTGTTCACTTACAGAGCGTTCATGCTTCTCAGTGTGTTTTAGTCTTCTTAGTGTTATACATATATATATATTGCACGAGAAGTTAAACGGAATCTTCTGCACATTGACATCACCGAAAACAAACTACTCCCTCCAGACCCCCTTTTCTCTCGGGTCTCACTTTCAAACGTTTAAATGAACACACCGTTGCTCCTACAGTTTTCCTCATCACTGATTGCTGACCGAGCTGTGTTTGCACGAAACCAGGGGTTCTGAAGGCGCTGAGTTCATCGGGAGACCTTGGTCTGCCGGTCTGTCAGCCGGCTCTGCTGGCTCTTCGTCTGGCCGCCATTGCCGAGTCCCGGATGGGCGGGGCTTCCGGGGGGGTACGTATAGTGTGCACAGTAGCTTTCACTCCCGGTGTGTGAGTGTGTGTGTGTGCGTGGACGCATGTGCGCGCGTGTGTGTGTGTGTGTCTGTATACATGTGCGTGTGTGTGTGTCAGTATGCATGTCGGTGTGTGTGTCTGTGTGAGTGTGTGTGTGTGTGTGTGTGTGTGTGTGTGTGCGTGCGCGCGTGCATGTCTGTGTATGTGTGTGTGATGTAAACGTACGGGCATTTACATGTCTGTAAAAAGGTAATTTTATTGACCACCTCTTTGTTTCCCCGAAGACACTGCTCCTAAAAAGCAAATATACAATTTCTGTTGTTGTTGAAATGTCATGAAGTAAAACAGTGCAATACAAAGGCGAATATGAGAACACTGGCCATATAGCTTGTTGCTTCTCTGTCCCTGTGTTAGCTGTACGGCCTGTTTTTCGCCGGAGCCTCAGCTGCCCTGAAGCAACAGGACAGCAGCGACATGTGGACCGAGGCACTGCGACAGGGAATAGCTAGAATGATGAGGTAAGGGTTCAAATCCGGAACAAACACTTTTAATCTAAAGGGGAACTGAACAGAAGAAGGATCATGGGCCCAATCGACAGGAATGGAATACACATACAAAATGTATAAACAGAAGACACACAGCAGTTTTTCGCTCAATTTCTCATCATGTTTCGACGTCTCGAAAACACTTCCAGCCATACCAGGCTCGTTCTGATTCAGATTGTAATAATTCACTGTGAGTCTAACATGTACGTGGGTTTATATGTTAAGCCAGTTTCGAGACCAGAAGACTGTTGAAAGGATTGGTTCTGTCTTATGCCTTTGCACACCTGTGTCGCCGAGTGCGCCTAAAATGGAGGGAGTATATGTCACTGGGGGCATTCCTTTTTTGGTCGTTGTGTTTGTCTGACGTCTTTTGGGCGCTTATTAACTCCCTTGTGTACTCATTCTCATACCAGCCATTACTCCGAGGCTTAACTCCCTTCCCTTGTAATCCTGTAATGTCAGAAATCGGTATTTGTTTTTAAGGAAAGGTAGACTTACTTAGAAGAGAAAAGGAAACGCCCATTTGGTACACCCAACAGCCCTTTATCCAGAAACGACGATTACTATTACTACTACTACTACTATCACCGCCTCCATCACCACCATTGCTACTACTACAACTACAACAGCAATTACTTCTACTACTAGCACTACCATTAGTATTATCAGCGCTACTAATGATCATGAAACTTTCGTGTGTTGTTCAGGTATGGTGGTGCCGAGGCAGGAGACAGAACAATGGTACGTGTGTGTGTGTGTGTGTGTGTGTGTGTGCGCGCGCACGCTCGCGCCTGCGTGGTGTCTTTTTCTCAGTGTATTTGTATATATCTCTGTCTGTTTGTCTGCGTCTGTCTCTCTCTCTCTCTCTCTCTCTCTCTCTCTCTCTCTCTCTCTCTCTCTCTCTCTCTCTCTCTCTCGCCCAGATATAACCATAATGGTTGACTGGGCGTAAAACACCAAGTTACTTACTTACTCTCTGTGTGTCTCTGTCTGTCTGTCTGTCTGTCTGTCTGTCTGTCTGTCTCTCTCTCTCTCTCTCTCTCTCTCTCTCTCTCTCTCTCTCTCTCTCTCTTCTCTCTCTCTCTTCTCTTTCGTCCCGATATAACCATAATGGTTGACTGGGCGTAAAACACCAAGTTTACTCTCTCGTTGTCTCGTCTTCGTGTCTCTCTGCTGTCTCGTCTGCTCTCTCTCTCTCTCTCTCTCTCTCTCTCTCTCTCTTCTCTCTCTCTCTCTCTCTCTCTTACTTACTCTCTGTGTGTCTCTGTCCTGTCTGACTCTCTCTCTCTCTATCTCTCGCTGCGCTTTTTTTTTTTTTTGGAGGGGGGGGGGGGGGGGAGGGAATCGCCCAGATAAAACTGGTTGCATGACAGCGTTAAATATCAAGTCATTTACTATTTACTACATTTTTTTTATTTTTTTAAATCTCTTTTGTTTCCTGTAGTTGGACGCCTTGCATCCAGCTCTGGCATCGCTGGCCGATTCTTGTACACCTAGGCGCCTCCGCCGTCATTCGCTTTGAGCAAGCAGTGGTGGTGAGTATAGCAGTTAAGGCTTTACACAGGCAGCCCTGGGAGCCGGTCAGGCCTAGCGGTAAGGCGGTAGGCTGGTAAGCGGAGGGACCTCGGTTTGAATCCGCTTCGGCTCTCCTTTCTCTTCAAAAGCTGTGGTCTGTGGACACTGTCTTGTGACTTTGCCCCTTCACAATTAATGAAACGTTAAAATGGCTCTCATCGCTGCCCATCTTAATGCAGGAGTCATTCTGGTGGTGACGGTGTAGCGATATGGGTTATGTAATCTCCAGCTTTCCCCACCTCCATACCCCCTGCCCCCCTTCTCCCCGTCCCTAATAAGCCTTATGGTTTCTGTGGACGTTAAGCACCATGTTTACTTATTTATTCGCAGCCCTAACTAAAAAACTTTTAAAACAAATCCTACACAGTGCACTGTTCTGATACCACTACACAGTAATCAGAAACCAAAAACTACGATACAGTCTGTATTCTCATCAGAATGCACCCACTCTCACCAAAAAGGAGATTTCAACAAAAGCGCCTCTAAACATTGTATCGATTAAGTGTGCGCACGCGCACACTGACGGACGCGCACATGCCCGCGCGGACGCGCAGTCAGATCTTAATTATGACTGCACTGTTGGGTTGGTGTTAATTTATATATTTTTTATATATAAAAAATTATTAAAAAAATTAAGCAACTTCCGTTTTCCGTGGTGACAAGTTTGCTTTGTGTTGCAGGCAGCGGAAAAGGGGGCGGAGTCGACACGTGACATGAAGGCACGCGCAGGGCGAGCCAGTTATGTCAGCACCTCTCTCGTGCAGCAGCCCGACCCCGGGGCGGTGGGCGTGGCCACGTGGTTCAGAGCCGCCTACAGCGCCTACCTTGCCGCTACCACTTCCAAGTAGCGCGGCTTAGGTGGGTAGCCGGATAGTCTTTGGTGCATGCTGTTAACATACACGTTGTAGGGTTTATGGACGTGAAGTGTCTGGTCTGGTCATTTTGCCTTCTGCGGTTTGTGTGTGTGTGTGTGTGTGTGTGAGAGAGAGAGAGAGAGAGTTTCCGTGCCCGTATGATTAAACAGGACAACAGTTCTTAGTAGTCACTTATGCAGCGATTTACAGAAGAAGGGAAAAAAAACACTTGAAGACAGGCGTTGATCCAGTTTTATTGTGGAAATGGAACAGTGTCGGACAATAAGCTGACCAAGATTGTAGGTCATGTTCACCAACATCACCATCCCCTCCCCCCTCCCACCTCCCCCCTCTCCCCTTCTCACCTTTCTCTTCATCCTCCCTGCCCCCTTCGAGTGGTGACTTTTCAATACGTTCAATGGCAACAATTCAGAAGACAATTTAACCCAAAGCTGCTGCTGTTTGAAAGATCGCTGTGCTCAGCTCCTGACCTCTGATGGTCGTGTTGACCAACGGCCCCACCTTCATCTCACTCTCTTCCGCTTCCGCTTCTTCAGTTGGTGACCACCCGGACTAGTTGGTGGCAATTCCACGAGCAGCCTAATTCAAGGTTGCTGACGTTTCAGAGATCGCTGCAGCTCCTAACCTCTAATAGTCGTGCTGACCAACGGCCCCACCGTCATCTCACTTTCTTCCGCTTCTTCAGTTGGTGACCACCCGGACTAGCTGGTGGCAATTCCTCGAGCAGCTTAATTCAAGGTTGCAGTGGTTCAAAGGTCGCTGCAGCTGACCACTCGCCTCTCCTTGAGAGAGACGAGACACAGGTCCGCCAGTCTGTTGGCCTGGATCACCTCCGACGCCAGCACCGGACACTTTTCCTTCCCTGGATGATACAGAGGATGGACCACTCAGCACTGAGTTCGAAAAGGGGCGAGGTGGAGAACAAGCTAGCTCCTTCCGGTGGCGGTTGAAAGGTCTACGTTTTTTCGTTCCTCTTTATGTTCACAACAACCCAAAAGCAGATGATAAACAATTTTTCACTTCCTCTTTATTGTTCACAACAACCAAAAAGCAGATGATAAACAATTTTCATCCTCTTTATGTTCACAACAACCAAAAAGCAGATAATAAAAAAGGAGACAATAACCAAAGAAACTATGAGAAATGGTTTTTGCATCGTTTTTTTCTTTCCTTCTGGTTTACCGTCGTGACAAAGACAGGTGTTACTTAAATCACGTCCGCGCGGTTGCCAGTCACAAAATACAGAACGAACGTGATACAGAGAAATATTTGCATATAATGAGATATTAGATTCAAAGACTAATTGTTGTTGTTTGTTTGTTTGTTTTGGGGTTGTTGTTATTTGTTTTGTTTTGTTGTTGGTTGGTGTTGTTGTTGTTTTTTGGGGGGTACGGCACTTTGCACAATACTTGTCCAGACACACATGTGCTTATAGGCACACACATATATACCCCCACCTTCTACACACACACACCACGCAAGACACAGCACAGTACAACACACACACACATATACAACACACACGCGCACACCCACACACATACACACACAAACACACACACAGAACCTCACCTTGCAGGACCCTGACGAAGCAGTCCATCTCGTGCTTGTAGGCGGACCAGAAGGTGAGCGGGCTCTTTGTGTCGCCTATCTGCCCGTCCATTCTCACTGTCGACTCCGTGTCCTTGTTCACCGTGTGCGATAGGTACGTGCCTTTCGTGCCAACCACCTGTGCAAAAATTGGAAACGCCACTGCTGCAGGGTTTCAGACAAGGAGGTGGATGGCAGCGTAGCCAAAACGGCCTGAAGCGATTTTTTTAATAAAAATTCCAGGATAGTAAGTAAATAATAAATAATACAAAAATAAGCTATTCGGCTGTGTCCAGCTTATCTTAAATGGTCTCGGTAACCGTGTCAAAGCGCATCTTGTTTGATGTGTGCAAAAGATCAATATGAAAATAAACACACTTGAAATGAAGGATTACTGATTTTATATCTAGTTTAAAAGATGAGTTGCCTCTCTCTCTCTCTCTCTCTCTCTCTCTCTCTCTCTCTCTCTCTCTCTCTCTCTCTCTCTTCCTCCCTCCATCCCTCCACCACCACCACCCTCTCTCTCTCCCTCCCTCTCCCTCTCTCCTTAATGTTCCTACGTGTTGCTGTTAGTATATATACTATACCTCGATTCTGAAATAGAAGCAGTCTGTATGCAGCTCCCTGGTGATCTCGATGACGGCGTGAACGCCGCTGGGGAACCGCAGCGTGATGACTGTGCTGTCTACGTCACCGCATTTGTTGAAGACGTCAGCATGTTGTGAGGTCGTGCCGCCCATGGCAACCAGGGA
>JABMCL010001427.1:45000-50000 GCA_018857735.1 Alviniconcha marisindica
GTTGACTGGGCGTAAAACACCAAGTCACTTACTTACTTTTGTTATTTACCCCGCCACATGGGCCGCTACACGCCTTCTTCGGATGATTTTTCTCCATTTCTGGAGGGTGGATAGGCCTACTGTTACGTAAGGAGCTTACCATGGCTGCAGACAGCCCCTACATGTGAATAACTGTGAAGCTCATAACATACTGATATAGCCTTGGTGTTCTTGCTGGTGTCAATGTCTTGTGACAGCCTTAGCCTTGGTGTTCCTGTTGGTTTCAATGTGTTGTGACAGCTTTAGCCGTGGTGTTCTTGTTGGTGTCAATGTGTTGTGACACGGCCCAAGCCTTGGTGTTATTGCTGGTGTCAATTTGTTGTGACACAGCCCAAGCCTTGGTGTTCTTGCTGGTGTGAAAGTGATGTGACACTGCCCAAGCTTTGGTGTTCTTGCTGGCGTCAAAGTGATGTAACACAGCCCAAACCTTGGTGTTCTTGCCGGTGTCAATGTGTTGTGACACAGCCCATGCCTTAGTGTTCTTGTTGGTGTCAATGTGTTGTGACACAGCCCAAGCCTTGGTGTTCTTGCTGGTGTTAATGTGTTGTGACACAAGCCCAAGCCTTGGTGTTCTTGCTGGTGTCAATGTGATGTGACACAACCCAAGCCGAGGTGAGGATTGTCACAAATGATGTACTAGTTTGCAACAGTTAGTTAGTTAGTTAGTAATTGGAGTTTGTCATCTTGTCAACACAGAGGATCACCTCCGGGCAAGACAATTTTTCACAGCAAACCTGCCAACTTGTTAGGCAGAAATAAATCGACTTACTAATTGTCTATATAGATGCTCCTTTCACTGTCACAGAAAATCTTTAGAAATAACCACTCGAAAGTTCAGCAGGTTTGTAACGAACACAAGAACAAAACCAGCTTGAAAGCTCAGCAGGGATTGTAACGAACGCAAGAAACAAAACCAGTTGAAAGCTCAGCAGGATTACAAGTACAAGGAGAATGTTTACTTCTTTTCCTGTGCCTGTTGGAGTACGTCTCTCGTGATATTGCTGGCTCAGTTTATCTCACAGGCGGGGCGATGTCGCTAGAGATCCTCAAGCAAGCGGGTGGACACACGGACTCATGGAATAGTAACAACAGCAGTGGGGTCTTAGAACGCCCTTTCGCAAAATAGCCGTAGCCGCGTACGTTACATACTGAAGGTAAAAACAACCTACATCAAAGCACACGGTATTAATATACACAAATTCGTCATCAAACGTCGCCCCCCTCCCAACACACACACACACACACACACACACACACACACACACACACACACACACACACGCAAGAGAGAGAGAGAGAGAGAGAGAGAGAGAGAGAGAGAGAGAGAGAGAGAGATTTACCTGAGGCAGGCTGGAGACAGTTGGAAATGTTAAGAGTAAGAGACAGAAAAAAGCTGTGTCTTGAGCTATGACAGGAAGGAATTAACACAAAGTTTGAGCATGTCGCACACAGATAAATCAGGCTGTTATTGTTAAAATTGCAAACTATAGTCAACCATTTCGAAAGCCGAAAGTTTTACATTTTCACACATGTATTTTAATCGAACCGCGGCACTGCTTCACCAGATTCACAAACTGACGGAGCAAGCTGATGTGTGTGCCCACCGGTAGGAGCGCGTTCGGGAGAGAGAGAGAGAGAGAGAGAGAGAGAGAGAGAGAGAGAGAGAGAGAGAAGATAATGCTTTATTACACAAGGATCAAGATTTAAGCACAAGTCGGCTTTTTTACAAATCTGTCCCTGATGACAAAAACAGCAACACTCAATACTCAATGAGAGAGAGAGAGAGAGAGAGAGAGAGAGAGAGAGAGAGAGAAACGCTTTGATGGTTTATTGTTTTTGGCTTTCGACAAGGGGAGATAAAGTAAATCAGTTTTAGCTTTCACACGCATGCATTGACAAGATAAAATAAATATTTTGATGGTTTATTGTATTTGGCTGTCGACAAGGGGAGATCAAGTAAATCAATTTTAGCTTTCTCTCGCATGCATCGACAAGATTAAATATGCCAAATAGTTGAGAGAGAAAGCGCGCGAGAGAGAGAGACAGAGAGAGAGAGAACAGCGATTGGTTGGCATTTTGTCCACCATAGATTTAGTTCATAGTTTCAGTTCACTGAGCTGAGAACGTGACTAAAACTGACACTAAAGTCAAGAAGGAAGGAAAGGTGGACAAGCGGATCGATATTTGAAATATCACAGCCAACTCTCCTGACCTCGCTGTTTTGTCAAGGCCAGCTTGATGACAATCGCATTTTGTCTCGCCGCTGGGGCAGTAAGCTTAGATGAGGGTCGTAACTTCATGGCCTTGTCTTTGGGAATTTTGGCCATGAACTCATTGATCATGGGGAGTTTTGCGGAGTCCGGTAGATCAGGACCGGAACTGGATGACCCTGCCCTCCTTCAGTGACGCTCTGCACGCATCGGCAAGCTCACTGGACAGGATGACCTCTTCCGCCGGCACTGGACATTTCTCTCGACCTGACAATGAATGATGTCCAAACGATCACTCCCAGGAAAACCGTTGATGCGATGAATATTTGCGAAACAACACACACACACACACACACACACACACACACACACACACACACACACACACAACACACACACAACAACACACACACACACTGACGACAAGCACACCACACACACACACACACACACACACAACACACACACACACACAACACACACCACACACACACACACACACACTCACACCACACACACACACACACACACACAAAACACACACACACACACAACACACAACACACACACACACACACACACACACATACCACACAAACACACCACACACACACACACACACCACACACACACACACACACACACACACACACACACACACACACACACACACACACACACTACAAATACATGTATTACTAGTGATGAGCTGGTAAAATTAGAAGAAAGAAAACGACAGATCAGTATGCAGAAGAGAATAGACGGCTTTTCAGTTTAGACTTAAGAGAGTAGAAAACGAATGGCTGACAGAGAGAGAGAGGAAGAGAGTTCCAGATCACAGGTCCGATGTATTGAAAGAATCTCTCTCTCGGCTCTCCTCCTCCTAGACACAACTCCGGGCTCAAGATGTGAGAAGGAGAGTAGATAAGCACTCAAGAGTATGGTGGCTGTCCAGAGACAATGTAGAAGCCTTCAGCCAAATAATAAGACTACTAAAAAGTCTTGAAAACGGAAAAAAATAGTTTGTTTGAAGCAACTCAGAGAGGTATGGAGGAGCTGTACCAGAGACAATGTAGAAGCCTTGACAGACCAATAATAAGACTACTAAAAAGTACCTTGCAAAACTCGGAAGAAGCAGTCCAGTTCTCGTTTGAAGCTGTCTGAGAAATCCATGGGACATGTCGTCTCCTCACCGCTGCCGTCCATGCTGACCGTGGCCAATGTCGTGTTGGTCACTTTGTGAGAGAAATAGCTCCCTCTGGTCCCAACAACCTGAAGCAGCATTTGACTGGCTCTTGATATGTAACGCCCAAGGCCCTTCATTATGTATGAAGAGCAAATAAAGCTAAAGGCAGATAGCCTCTAATCCCGTTAGCTAAAGGAGTCCTTAAGTCCAGCTCTTGTTCCAGGTAGAGAAATGAGGCTATACTGAACTTTAAACGTGTTTAAGCCGAAGCACATAAAAGGTTAAAGAGAACGTTATTTATTATGACAAAAGACAACATGCGAATTTTCGGGCTAAATCCCTTTATCAAGCTACAAAACAACACTTAACATTTAACCGCTGAAAAATTAGCTGTAAGATACTTAGCTGCTTTTGGTCGAGCTGTCTTGTTATGCCGGACTAAATGGCTAGACATTCTTTCAAGGACTGGACACCATCCAGTCCTTGAAAGAATTTCTTGCCATTTAGTCCGGCCGAACAGTCCTATTTGCGGTTCACATATATATATGCCCCCCGCCCTCTCCTTTTTTTATATTATTTTCAAAATATTGTTTATTCATTGTCATCACCGTTTAGAAGATAAGCGCGATTAAGTGGGCTATTTGCTCCTCATGCATATGAGCACTGCCCGTGATTCGGGATCGCTCTTGCGGTGCTCCTTGTTGTTACATTTGTGACGTCTGTGGACTGCGGCTACGATCGTATTAATTCCCTTCGACTATGTTGGTTACGAACAGGAGGAGGGGAGGCTACAACGAAGAAGATAATATAAGCATAACGAGGATAGTCACCATCATCGCTGTTATCATGACGGCATCGTCACCAGCATCACCATCATAAAGAAAAAGCAGAGGAAGAAGCAGAAAGTTAGTTAGTTGAGTTACCTGTTAATTTTAGCGTCCCGTCAGCCGTACAATTTCACATCAGGACGGGGCGGGAGGAGGGGGTGGGGGGACGGGGGGAGTGGATCCACAATTTAAATTACACACTTAAGAATTATAACATGGCGAACAAATGCCGTAAAAACGCAAGCAAAAACAACAACCCAGCAACAACAACAGCAACAAACAAACTGGCTGAGAGGTAAAGATACAACACAGTCTGAATAATATCCAGACACAATACAGTCTACATAATATGCAATCTGATACACACACACACACACACACACACACACACACACACACACACACACACACACACACACACACACACACACTCACTCACACACACGCACGCACGCACGCACGCACGCACGCGCGCACACACAAACATACACGCACACACACACACACGCACGAAAGCACGCACACACACACACGCACAGCACACACACACACACACACACACACACACACACACACACACACACACACACCAACACACCACGCACAGCACGACGCACGCACCACGCACGCACGCACACACACACACACACACACACACACACACACACACACACACACAACACAACACACACACAAATAGCGAAAAGACAACGATGACGTGCCTACCTCCATCCTGAA
>JABMCL010001427.1:55000-62500 GCA_018857735.1 Alviniconcha marisindica
CCTTTTTTTTTTTTTTTTAACAGGTGGGTTCGGGTATCCACAAATCTGTATCCGTATCCGTGCAATGGGCCCGCGTATCATCAAACAAGAGTGATAAAAAGCATGGCTTTTGCACACAACAAAATGAGACAGTAATAAGATCAAATGTAGTTATAATTAAGATGTCGAAGTTCGCAAATTATATACTTTTTATGTGCGAATTCTGAATTATGCTTGCTTTTAAATTTGATTACTTGAAAAAAAATCAAAAAAAAAAAAAAATCAATACGTTTTAAAAGTAGGAAAGTTTGTAGGCATTGTATGACGAAGGTGTGTTGTATTGTAGGGTACTGCAGCTGCGTGTGAGTATAATATAGCATACCGGCTGTGACAGCTTTTTTGATGATTTCTGCATGGAACACAGTAGGGGCAGCAACAACCACAGCCTTTGTGCTGGAAACAATTGAACAGTAGGCCTGCCGGGATTAGGATTTACTGTTATGTTTTTGTGACACGAACATAATAGAGGAATGGAAACGGAACACACACACACACGCACGCACGCACCACGCACGCACGCACGCACGCACGCACGCCCCAGCACCGCACGCACGCACGCACGCCACGCACACAGCACACGCACACACACACGCACACACACACAGACGCACACGCACACACACACACACACACACACACACACACACACACACACGCTCGCACACATGCAAGCTGTCACACATACACGCGTGCGTGTGCAGTCACTGGCACAAGATGAAAGAGAGAAAGAGAGAAATGAAAGGGGGGGAAATGAGACAAGACAGAAACACAAAACTATCATCATTTCCTCCAACGGGTGCGCTGACCTACCCAGGGTCGTCGAAGACCTTGTGGCAGTTCTCCGTGTCGACAAACTGAGCGTGCTGCAGACCGTAACGCTCACACAGCTGCACGGCTCTGTCGCCGACACCCGCCACGTCCACCAGCCAGCGGACACACACATCGGGGTGGGCGGCCAGGTTGGGCAGGTGATACAGGCCAGCCCGCCCCAGGCCAAACACCGCCACGCCCATCTTAGCCTCGGACATGTCCGCTGCAGCCTTTTAGTTGTCCACCGACAGACCCTCGTGCGGCTTGTCCTCGGCTCGCCTTTATAGTCTGTGAAGCCTCCAGGAAAAGACCTACACTCTTTGCTTTTGGTCTGGTCTGTCAGGCCACTGGGAGGTTGCAAACACTCGTGCAGATGGTCTTTAGCTCGCCCTTTAGTCTGACAAGCCACTGGCAGATAGCAAGAACTCCTACCTTTACAGTCTGTCTAGCCTCCAGGAGACCACCCGCACTCCTCGACTTTAGTCTGTCAAGCCACCGGGAGACAGCAAGCACTCCAGCAGACGGTCTTCAGTTCGCCTTCATGGTCTGTCAAGCCTCTGGGAGACCGACGGCCTGCACTCTTCGCCTTTGGTATCTCTAGCTGCCAGGAGATTGCAAGCACTCCTGCGGATGGTATTCAGCTCGCCTTTATAGTCTGTCAAGCCTCCAGGAGACCCACTGCACTCTTCGACTTTAGTCTGTCAAGCTACCGGGAGACAGCAAGCACTTCAGCAGATGCTCTCCAGCTCGCCTTTGGTCTGCCAAGCCACCGTGAGATTGTGAGCACGCCTGGAGATGGTCTTCAGCTCGCCTTTGGTCTGCCAAGCCACCGTGAGATTGTGAGCACTCCTGGAGATGGTCTTCAGCTCGGATGGTCGATCGTGCGGATGGTCGATCAGTCAGGTTGACAGAAGATGGTAGACTGTCGTGCAGATGGTCGATAAGTCAAGTGGACAGGAGATGACTGACTCCCGTGCAGATGACTGGCCAGTCAAACCCGACAGAAGACGGTAGACTCTCGTGCAGATGGTTTCAAGTCTGCCGTCACTCTACTTTAGCGCTGAGCGTAGATATGTAGATATATAGATATATATATATATACTACCAGTTCTGGAATGGCCGCAGTCACGATGTCGAGTATCATTCCACTTTTGGTTGTCTGCAACAAAGGAAAACCTTCTCTTTTTTTGTTGGTGCTGTGTATAAAAGAAGAAAACGTGTTGCTTAATACAAAAGTGTCAAAGGACGAAGCTGTCACTGCACCAGCTGGTAACGAATGCGCTCGCGCACATGTACACACAATCACTTTACTCCGCGTTCACAAATTATTCAATCCCTATACATGGCCGCTCATCATATGTTCGCATATTAAGTAAACATGGTGCTTAGCGTCCACAGAAACCATAAGGCTTATTAGGGACGGGGAGAAGGGGGGGGGGGGGAATGGGGTATGGAGGTGGGGGGAGAGGGAGATTATATACCAATCGGTACACTGTCATCACCAGAATGACTTCTGCATTAAAGTGGGCATGCAGCGATGAGAACCATTTTAATGTTTCAGTAGGAAGTGATGGACTAAGTCACAAGACAGTGTTTACAAACCACAACCTTTTTGAAGAGAAAGGAGAGCCGAAGCGGCATCGAACCGAGGTCCTAATTCCGCTTACCAGCCTAACGCCTTACCGCTAGGCCAAACCGGCTCACAATCGTATCTTCCTCTTCCACTTTGTTTGAGAAATCCAAGGCTCTATCTCACTTTCGGCTTCCGCCTTCAAGAAGAATCAGCGAGTGGACACGTCAAGTCCTCAACGGATCTTCCATTGCCTTGCACGTCAAGTTTTCTAAAGTTGCATACAAAAGGATTGTATTGATTTCTGATAATAAAATCAAAACCATTACTTAGGCCCAAACAGACACAGGAAGCTTTACAAAAACATATACCAAAACGCCCTCTCGGCATACTTCATCTGTAATGAGGATCGTGTGCAAGTTTACTTCTTCTTCTTTAAAAAAAATTAAAAAAATTAAAATAATAATATGCAGATTCGTAGATTTTCATGATTAGTTTCGGAGGAAGAGAGTTCCAGTTCAATAACCAAGTAAATGCTAGACTCGTCGTACAGGTCAATGTGAGTGTATGATAAGACATGATTACCTGAAGAGCAGGTGCTCGGCTGTGGTTGCATGCATGATATATTCACAGGAGTATTGTACACAATTAGTTTTGGAGGAAGAGAGTTCCAGTTCGATGACCGCAAGTAAATGCTAGACTCGTCTTCGTTGTACATGTCAGTGTGAGTGTATGATAAGACATGGTTACCTGAAGAGCAGGTGGTCGGCTGTGGTTGCATGCATGATACATGCACAGGAGTATTGTACACAATTAGTTTCGGAAGAAGAGAGTTCCAGTTCGATGACCAAGTAAATGCTAGACTCGTCTTCACTGTACAAGTCAATGTGAGTGTATGATAAGACATGGTTACCCGAAGAGTAGGTGCTCGGCTGTGGTTGCATGCATGATATATACACAGGAGTATTGTACACAAATTGTTCCTGCAGTGGAAAAAACTTCAAGTTCTTCCAGTTTTGCAATCGCCGACAAGGAGCTATCGGGCAACGGTAGCTTTGTTTGCAACGTTTTGTTAGGTGAACTCATTGGCATTACTCCACTTCGGTAGACGCCTATCATTTATCTGCGCCAGCTAAGTGAAGTTAGAAATAGAAATACGTTTTACGTCACTGTCAAGCCACAATACATTTCGAGTTGTCAAACATTATCAATGTGGGGCTGCTATTTTAATCCAAGTTCATTGAATGTAATCCCAAGAATCCACTGTACACGACTGAACTTGTTCAATGATATTTGCGCCAAGAGTACATACTTTTTATATCGTTGTACAAGTATGAGTTTGAGTCGTGTTAGACTGAGAATGGCGTGTTATAAACAGTATAATGAGTTTAACTCGTGTTACAGAATGGCTCTTTATAAGAATTATCTGTATAGCATTATTAAGAATGAGGCCCGGGAGAGAGAGAGAGGGGGGAGAGAGAGACAGACACAGAGAGAGAGACAGACAGACAGACAGACAGACAGACAGAGACAGAGACAGACATAGACAGACAGAGACAGACAGATAGACAGGCAGACAGGCAGAGACAGACAGAGAGACAGACAGACAGACCGTAGACAGAGACAGACAGAGACAGACAGATAGACAGACAGACAGACAGAGACAGACATAGACAGGCAGACAGGCAGGCAGGTGTACAGAGAGGAATAGAGAAAGAGAGTGAGACACAGAGAGACAGACATGCGCGCAGCGCGCGCGCACACACACACACACACACACACACACACACACACACACACACACACACACACACACACACACACACACACACACACACACACACAGGTACACCATCACCGTGCCATTTATCGTGGAACAACCATGGAACGAACGCAAAAGCAAACCTGTTGCAATCACCAAACCCACCTGCTCACAGAGTAAAGTACCACCCAGTGCACGAGATGACGACGACGAGCCGCTCTACAGTGTAACTCAGTTACACCGAACAACCCACAAGCACAAGACGATTATAGAACAGATGTGACGAAGAACCAATGAATGATGCCCCATACCAGTTAGAATTAAGTCGCAGTTAACCGGAAAAGGGCAAAACTCGAACGCGCGCGGCGGTGTGTGGCAGCTAGTACAGCGTGTGGTTAGCGGTAGCTAGCTAGTTCATGCAGCTTCTGTCGATATGCTGATCAATGCGGTACGTATCATCTCAATCTGACAAGGCCCGTAATTAAGTTCGACAAAACTCATAAGGTGTGCAACGCGTGTGGAGACTCATTTCTTGGTGTTGATCAACGGAGCATCGTGTCTTTTTAACAACCACAGTGTCTTAAGAGATTAACAGCTTCGGGGGCAGAAGTCGGTGTGTTTGGGCTATGCGTAAAGTTAGTGATTTGTATATATGCATATATGTCATGCACGGTAAATAATATCGACCGAAGCTGACTAAAGGAATGAGATATAGTGAACACACGCGAGGCGGCACGCATGCGCGCACGCCCCCCCCCCCCCCCCCCCCCCCCCCACACACCACACACACGTCGTACACACTCACACACACTCGTGCTAGCACATATGTTGTTGTTTTTCTTGTTATTTATACATTTTCTAGTTGTTGTTTCTGTTTGTTTTGTTTGTTTGCTTTGGGTATTTTGTTGTTGGTTGCTGCTGTTTTTGTTTTGTTTTTGTTTTTGATTGTTTTTGTGTGTTTGTTTTTGTTTTTTGTTGTGTGTGTGTGTGTGTGTGTGTGTGTGTGTGTGTGTGTGTGTGTGTGTGTGTGTGTGTGTGTGTGTGTGTGTGTGTGTGTGTGTGTGTGTCTCTGTGTGTGTGCGTGTGTGTATGTGTTTGGGGGGAGGGATGGGGGGGGGGAGGGGGCAAAAAAACTGGAAAGAGGGGACTTAAACTACAAAGCGTATTTTGCGCCAGTCTTTGTCACTAGGCTAAAAAAATGCCGCCGTTGAAACAAGGAATGAAACCGCAATTATTTTATACGACAATAGCTGTTCATTTTTTTACGCTGGGTTCAAAATAACGAATATGCAAAGAAATAAACACTATAAGCAAGCCAGCACCCACACCCCACCCACCCCCAACGAGCCCCAACCCTCCCACCCCTCCCCCCCCCCCCCCCCCCCCCCCCCCCCCCCCCCCCCAAAAAAAAAAAAAAGAGAAGAAGAAGAAGACAAAACAAAAATGGGGAAAGGCGAAGTAAAAATTCGCAGAAAAAGGAAAACAACACGGGTCTGCCAGAAGAAACTATCCGGGCCAACACACACACAGAGAAACACATCAAATATCGTAGCTGCACATATCACTGTTCTTTAATCAAACGCTGTTTAATCTTTTAAAAACAAATGGTACAATTTTCCGGTTACTGAAAATGATGCATGAAACACAGAGAGAGAGAGAGAGAGAGAGAGAGAGAGAGAGAGAGAGAGAGAGAGAGAGAGAGAGAGAGAGAGAGAGAGAGAGAGAGAGAGAGAGAGAGAGAGCTGACACATCGAATTTTATTCTGTGATTTTTATCATGATGATACGACAATATGACTCGGCAAGGACAGTGTACACTAAGCCTATGAAAAAGGCCTACTTTCAGTCACATTTTTTTAAACATTATTATTTTAATACCACGAACGACAGCTTTGCTAAGATTATGTGCCCTCCTTGGCCTTATCCGGTAAGGAGATATTAAAATAATACGGACACAGCAGCACGCCTCGTATCCTATATAACCGCTATGCTGTAGAACAAACATCCCGGTAACGTCGGCTGAACTGGACATCGTAATGTCATCTGCATTAGGCGGATACAAAAATATAGACCGGCTACTCCGTTATCACCATGATGTTTTTCTCAAACTGGGGTGATGATAGCTATAGGCGCCTACGTATGGCCACGCTGACAGGTTCGTCTGTTTCACCACATATAGTACAGCTTGTAGCTAGTGCACACTTCGAACATCGCTTTCCGGCACCTTCCTCCAAAGGAAGGAAGGATGTCGTAAACCAGTGCTTGGAGTTTGCTAGTACTAGTAGTGTTGTACGTGTTTCGGGTTTCACCACGGGTGGTCCGGTCGCCTCGGTTTGGTTGTCGCAACATACTGACACCAGCAAGAACACCAAGGCTATGTCAAAATGCTTGTTGTGCGCTTCATAGTTATGTGGGGAGGAAGTAAGTAAAGACGTGGTATTTAACGTCCACAGAAACCATAAGGCTTGGGGTGGGGTGGGGGGGGGGGGGGGTTAGGAGGTGAAGTAAGTAAACATGGTGCTTAACGTCCACAGAAACCATAAGGCTTATTAGGGACGAGGAGAACACGGGGTGTAAGCGGGTATGGAGGTGGTTGAGTGTTGCTTTACGCATACCATCTTAACTCTAAACTAGGATCCTGGTTCCAGAGGCCCTTTTGTCCCTACAACAAGAGTGTCTGGCACTAAACAAAACAAGGTCTGGCCCTGCCGGCCGGTGAACTGATACGCCGGTTGACCTGGCCAAGCGCCTGTCAAACATGAGTGAACTGTTTTGGGAAACTATAAACATGTACAGGGGCATGCATGCGCTGCCTTTCCAGTGAGATCGTCGCTCAGTTTTTATTCAACTTCAAGTTCCAGAAATTGTTTGGTCGGAACTCGCGTAGAGCCTGCAGTCTATGTACACAACCGCCATTTGCAGTTGCGAGGCAATTCCAATTAGCGGCGGTCAGTTCGCCGAGCTGTAGACAACAAGCCTCCCTGTACATGCAAGGGAATGGAAGAGCTGCCTTCCCCATTCTGTTACAAATTCTTCTTTTATTTCAAATTCTGGGCCACCGATGCCGTATTTATGAAGGTATTGTAGCGGGAGAGCTGTGCAAACTAGCTCGAGTTACGGGCCTTGAGTTCCCCCACCCCCTTCTCTCCAGTCGGACGCTGCCTGCCAGCGACTGGCCGGTGCCGCGCGGTGCGGTATAAAAGACAGTGCCTGTCCGGTTTCTGTACCATGTGCTGAAAAGTGCTGGTCAACCCCACCTTCTCCCCCGAGTCTACATGCTGAAAAGTGTGTTACTCTTCCCTTAGTTACAGGACCATGTG
>JABMCL010001427.1:70000-75000 GCA_018857735.1 Alviniconcha marisindica
GAACATAAAACACAACTTTCTGAAGAGTTAGTCCCTTCCATATTTCTCTGCTTAGTAAAGCATATAATAAGCTGAGGACATGCTGGTATCGTAGACCATTATGATTTATCAATACCAGATTAAAGGAAAGCACAAAAACAACATGGACAGAAACAATGAAGAAGAAATATATATGTATATATATACGTAATGATAAATACCAATACCATATGGAGGCAAACTGCATGTACATTATCACCTACCAAATATCATCTCCTAGTCAGCTAATGGCTCAGTAACAGCATTCCTTCCTTCTTTTTCTTGTATAGCCCTATATAAAAAAAACATTGGAGAATTTCCTGGGCAAAAAAGTACAACACACACACACACACACACACACACACACACACACACACACACACACACACTTGAGCATCACACTGTTTTTTGGCAGTGAGACAATACAGATTTTTCTTTTACTGGTATTTCGATTTTTTGTTTTTACCTGAAGCAAGTAAGTGCAGCAGAGCTCACAAGTTCAACAAACTGAAGCTGGCTGCTCAGCCACAAGAAAGAAAAACATCTAGGCCATCAATGTTGATTTCACATACTCTGTAACCCACGATCTTTGGAATAAGATACCAGTGCAAATTTGACACATCCATATCCTCTGCTTCTGGTATAATTGCTCTCCAAACAGTGCATACCAAACACACACACACACACACACACACACACACACACAAAACAAAAACAAAAAACAGTTATACTTCCTTGGCAATGGTCTCTGACATCAGCTGCACCGCAGTACAAACTATGTGATGTTACCATGCCTATTTTACACATCATCAGTACACAGTGTAAACTACTGCTCGAGACTCACATATTCTCTGTCTCTTAATCTGTGTGTGTGTGTGTGTGTGCATGCATGCTTGCGTGCATGTGTGAACACGTACGTGCATGTGTGTGTGCAAGTGCACGTGCGTGCATATGTATGTGTGGGTAGATATTGGAAGAGGGGTGATGTTTGAATTGTGTATTTTAATGGTTTTTTGTTGTTGTTTCTTTGTTGTTGTTGTTGTTGTTTAAACCTGAGTATGAAATATATGTATTTTAGAAAAAGCTCTCTAAGACCCCACTATTATTAATATTACTTACATTTGACCAATAGTAATAATAATAATAATAATAATAATAAAGAAGACATCTAGGGTTTGAAGCGTTTTACAACAGCATTAGGACAACAACAACAAAGCACATGAAGGCACCTGGGTTTGACGCGTTTTACAACAGCATTAGGACAACAACAACAAAGCACATGAAGGTACCCACTAACAATACAGCAGCAAATAACAACTGATTAAAAAATTACACAAAATGGGGGGTGGGGGGCACTACATAAAAATATTGTCACTGTATACTCAAGCTGCAATGTGTGGCCCAAAAAAAAGGGGGCAGCACATTTTGAAATTCTGAGCACATGCTAAACAGATGGGTTTCGAGGGCTTGCTTCACTGTTATTTTGAATGTGAAGTCCTGATGTCTTAATTGTGGAAATTTGTTCCAGATCACAGGACCAGCACATTAAATGAACCTTTGACCAAAGGTTTTTGTTTTGACAGAGGCTACACAAAGAATGCAGTTTGTCACTGCATGTGGTTTTAAATGAGCCTCTTTAATTCCCATATTCGCTCTACAATAATATGTGCAATCATAAATATTTTTGCCCATCAGCTGTGACGTGATGCCAGGTGAGAGTTACTGCAAGCAACTCAAGTCTTTTCTGTTGTCCTTGTGTTACGTATTTTGAGCGCTAATTAACTCCCTTGCTTCTGTCAGCTGCAAGATTGCAAAAATAATAAAACAAACTTCTCATATCAGCTGAACCAAAGTACAAGTGTATATATATATATATGTATATGCATATTTCTCAAATCAACTGTATTAGCAGCAACAGTTGCAGGTAATAGCATTAGGCAAAATGGCACAATTTCATTAAAAAGCCATCAGCTGTCATCAAACACACAGGCTGACACAATCAACATACTTCTGAGACAATGAGTAATATATGCTGATCATAATATATATAGTGTGTTAACATCGAAGTTTAAGAAACCAGTGAAATACACTCCAAACTGAGAGAGAGACAGAGACACATTAACCCATTCCCCCACCTCCCATTAACCTCTCCCTATGACAGCACCAACAACATATTAGCTGTGTCTGATATACGTATTATATATACACATACAGAGACAGAGATAGACATGGAGAGATGCATATTAACCCAGTACCGACTCCCTCATTTCCCAACATCTCCCTGTAACAACACAGCAACATATTTGCCTAGTCTGATATATAGATATATATACACATATATATATATAGACAGAAAAACAAGGCTCTCTCTGACTCCTGGGCACCCCATATATATACCCACTGAGACTCCAACAGAGGTGAGCTAGTTTGGCCAGGTGGTAAGGTGTTAGGCTGGTAAGCAGAGGGACCGTGGTTCAAATCCGCTTCAGCTCTCCTTTCTCTTCAAAAGTTGTGGTCTGTGGACACTGTCTTGTGACTTTGTCCCTCACAATTAGTGAAACATTGAAGTGGCTCTCATCTCTGCCCACCTTAATGCAGAAGTCATTGTGGTGGTGACATAGCAGCGATAGGTATATAATCTCCCTCTCTCCTTCCCACCTTCTCCCCGTCCCTAAAAGCCTTATGGTTTCTGTTGACATTAAGCACCATGTTTACTTACTTAGACAGAGATCATAATTACTACCACACTCCTCCACCTCCCATCACATTCTTTGCATAAGTGCTCTGAGCTTTTAAGAAATTTGTGCTTTAAAAATGACATAATTATTATTATCATCATTACTTATCATCATGACAGAAAAACAAACAAAACTAAGCAGAGGACTGTACCAGTCACTAAGAATAATAACACATTAACAGCAAGTTCATACCTCAAGTCTGACAACAACAACAGCAACAACAAAAACCGACAATAACATACACCAAAAAACAAAAAAAATATGTGTGGAACTGAAAACATTGCACAATTTGTGGATGTGGTGAAAACATCAGTCATACAGCAAGACATTCCATATATATATATATGGATTTTGCTGCAAAGTGAGCCAGGTTGGCCTTGTGGTAAGGTGATAGGCTGCTAAGCAGAAGGACCTCAGTTCAGTTCTGCTTCAACTCTCCTCTCTCTTTCACAATTTATAAAATGTTAAAATGGCTCTCATATACTGGAGGTATAGTTGGGATACCAGTCACATGTCACTGAAAAGCATTCACTGCTGACAGCATTACAACCTTAAACTGAAAGACCACGTGGAATTAAAGGTACGCTACAGTACAAGTTGGGGGTGTTGCTGGGATACCAGTCATATGTCACTTGACAGCATTCACTGCTGCCATCATTACAACTCTAAATCAATAGACTGTGCAGAATTGAAGGTACAGTACAAGTCGGACGTGTAGTTGGAATACCAGCCACATGTCACTCGACGGCACTCATTGCTGCCAGAATTACTCGTCTAATTTGAAAGCCCGCGTGGAATTGAAGGTACAGTATAGGTCGTAGGTGTAGTTGGAATACCAGTCGCGTATGAAGACATCGTAGAGCTGCTGGCGGAGGTTTCCCTTTGTTGTGTTCATGGAGGACTGTGGTTGCTTCACAATGAAACCAACTCCCCCTGTGCTGATGAAGTAGTCACCAGACCAGTTGGAGGTGCCTGCAGAAAAATAGGGACGAAAAAAGGATTGACAGTTGCTTTAGTTTAACCATGTCATCCTGCACACAGGGCAGTTATGGTGACGATCTGTTCATCAGGCAACAGGCGAACAAATAAAGGCAAAAGTTTTGTTTTTGTTTTTTTATAATACTTTATGTAAATTGTTTTGGTAGAACTATGCTCTACATGTGTATAGAATATCATATGTAGGTTAATATGTATCATGTGAGAGCTCAGGGCGTTGATGAGCGCATGATAAATGTACATTATTATTATTATTAAACAACCAAACACCCACATCTCCACACCACACCACACACACACAGAGCCACGCACCACATTAATAGCATCTACAGACATACAGATGTGCACATGCATGCATGTGAATGTGCAAGCACACACACATAAGCACACATATGCACACACACACACCCACACACACACACATGCATGTGCATGTGCAAGCACACAAACATTGCACACACACACACACACACACATGCACGCACACACACATGCATGCGCGCGCGCACACACACGCGCACACACACACACACACTACCAGTCCAACTGGGCATAAACAATAAAAGACCAGTGATACAAGGCAGATGTTCCACGTTTACAGTATCTTTCCTCAGAGATGGAATTTCACATCATTTGGGCTCTTTTATCTCCCAATGTATTTGCTGATTTTGTCAAAGCTTGAGCAACCAGTTTCCTCTTACAAAGTCTGGGATCAATGTTAAGCACTTTGATTCAAGACCATATATAACTGCTTCAAGTAATGTCCTAACAATTTTGCTCAGATGTCCAATGCAGAAAACTGAATCATTAAGTGTTATGGAGTGATCATCATCTGTAAAGATCACAGTTACAGTACTTAAGTCCTTCCTCTTTAAACAAAACAAACAAACAAGAAAATGTTTATGTCTTTCAGAAATGAACCTCTCACCAAAATCCAACCCCATCATAAGATGAGTTTGTTTTTTGTTTTCACCGCTTGTGTTTCTTTGTCTGCTTGCTTTTACAGGTCTTGAATAAGCTTCACTGTATTCAGACATATCTATCAACATGTCAGGTCACTTGACCGACTTACCGATGTAAGCATGCTGGTCTGTCACCATGTACTTGAAAAAGCTTCACTGCATTCAGACATATCTGTTAACATGTCAGGTCACTTGACCGACTTACCGATGTAAGCATGCTGGTCCGTCACCATGTACTTGAAAAAGCTTCACTGCATTCAGACATATCTGTTAACATGTCAGGTCA
>JABMCL010001427.1:82500-187500 GCA_018857735.1 Alviniconcha marisindica
AAAAGTACGCTAAACTACTCACATGCAACTTGCAAGGTGTATAAATATACTGAAGTAAGCTAAATCACTCACGTGCAGCTGTCTGGGCACGCTGCAGATGATGCAGGGGGTGCAGCCATGATGAAATCAATCGGATGTCTCTGCGGCACTGCTTGCGGAGTGACTCCTTTGTCGCTTTCAACTTTCAGGTGAATGCAACTGAAATACCATCTAAGGAAGTCTGTTTGGAATGATGTAATGAACAAGGCGGTAAAAAGCCCAAGGCAAAAGAAGCTGAAGTAAAGACAAAGAGCGACAAAAGATGATGCCCGCTTGGGTCTTCTGGCCCTCAGTCTTCTCAGCCCCGAGTCCGAGTCGAATGGGTGGAGTTTCTTGTCAGAGCTGTCGCCCTCTCTCTGTGTCAAGATCTTCGGCAGCTCAGCTGTGATGGAACATCCATCCTCATGAGCGACAAGGCGCTGTTTGTCATCTTCAAAGGGCTCAGTCAAAATTGCAGCTTTGGATGCAGTGGAAGATTTTGGCTTCATGATGCTTGTTTGAAGAGCCAAGTCCACAACTCAGCTGATGGCCCTTTTTGTGGGTAAGTAATGAGTACCTGCAACCAGAAGAAGAACTGATTCAAACTGACAAATTCTCTAATATTTGTGGCACAAAAACACACCTACACCCCTCCAGCCACCTACACACACACACATGCACGCACACACACACACACACACACACATGGATAATGAGAAACTTGTCTGGTACCAGGAAGGGGAATCCTGATAATATCCCCTTAGCTGGTTCAAGTGTGCAAGGTCATTCATTACTTAGTGCACAGCCAAAATTTACGCGATTCTTGAACTGAGACTGCTCAAAGTGGGAATTCTGAATGCCAGTTCAAGAATTGCTTAGCTTCTTGGCATGCCCAAATCGCCCATATTCCCAGTTGCACCAGCAGGCCACGGAGAGTTACAAATTGCCAGTTCATTATCATGAAACTTTCAAGCAGTTTGAGGGTACTGACACAAGACACAACCAGACTGTGCAAGGCTGGAAGTCATAAAGTTAGTCAACCTGTCACTGGTTCACACATTTTGTAATCAGAAGTGTACTCCACCATTGTGCAACAAGATCAAATGATGCCACCGTTGGGTCAAACCGCTTTGGTTTTTGCCAATGCTTTGTTGCTTTGGAACCCTTGCAACATACCATGTATGCGATGCAGAACAATACAATAAAACTTTATTGTCTCTGTGCAGAGAAATTTGCCTTCTGGTTTATTATTTACATAAAACATTCAGTACATTTTAGTTTTACAATAAAACATCAACAGTGCACTAAAACATGGATCTAAAAACTGCTCAAATACAAAAGCAAAATATGTAACAATAACAATGTGCACACGCACCCACACACGCACAATCTTCTGGCTCACCAATCACTTAAAACATTAAATAAATATACTACAATGAAACAAACATTCCTTCAACATCAAAACACTAAAATCAACTCTAAAATAATGTGTTAGATAAACATGTAACTGGGCTCACTTACCATCACCTTGCTCTCACCCTAACAGTGTTTGCTTAACCCCGTGAACATACTTTTGTCAAAATGTTGATCAGCACACTTGGCATGTGATAGAAAAGGCAATGATGCGCAGGTAAAAGAGAGCTATACAAACTTTACAAATAATAAACTAACCAGTAGAAATTAGAATGCATTGTACTGGGTGGTAAAGCCAATTTTTTTGCATGAATGAGGACCCCACTTCAATTTCAAATGTAGATCTATCTGTTAGTGTTAATCAATAATGTGGACATGTCAAAGCAGAAAAAACACTGATGAAAACCTGAACAATTTGGCTGGAGTGATATTCTTAACTTTACTTTTCATCCAAACAAGATCAGCAGTTTTGAATTCTGCTGACACTCTAAGTTTAACAGCTGTTTTTGTGGAATGTACAGTACACTGTACGGCCAGGGAAATAATGTAAATATGCTGTCTAAAACTAAAAGCTATTGGGCAGTTCAGGCGGGGTTGTTAACTCCCTTGACTTTTGCCTGGCATTGCTTAAGTCCCTTGGCTGCTTTTACTTCTGGTGCATACTTTCTCCACAATGGGAGGCGGTGACAGTGAATTTGCAAATTTTACACTGCCAACTTTAAAGACATTTTTGGAGGCCCGTAGGCAGAATGTGTCTGGAAACAAGCAATAACTTTTTGCACATGCTATAGGATGCCCCAAAACGCATTTTTTCCACTAACTCGCGATCTTCTGGTCAGCCAAAAAATGATGCAAACACACTTTTTTCCACCCTCCATCCCCTTTTCCTCATATTTTTTGCAACTGCAACAGTGGTGGCATTTGTACTGCTTCACAATTCTAGGTTCAACTTCCATTGTTATACACAGCATGAAACGCCTACTCAAAAATCGGCCCAGAAGTGACGATGTGACCTCTCGCGACTTCTTGCACGAAAGATTACAAAAGGCATTCACTCGTGCAAACCAGCTTCACTGAACCGCCCAATACATGTACACAGTACAGTCACTCATTCATAGTTGCATACAACTAGGGCACAGTGGGTGTGTAAAAGCTACACATGTACAGTCACTCATTCACATTTGTTTACAACTAGGGCACAGAGGGTGTGTAAAAGCTACACATGTACAGTCACTCATTCACAGTTGCATACAACTAGGGCACAGTAGGTGTGTAAAAGCTACACATGTACAGTCACTCATTCACAGTTGCATACAACTAGGGCACAGTGGGTGTGCTTGGAAGCTGTATAAAATTTGCCATTGTAAAGTGCTTAGGGCTCATCTCAAGTCATAGTCAAGATGAGGCAGAATTTAACAAGTATTCATATAATTATAATTAAAAAATAATTTTAAAATATATAAATATGAACAGTATAAACTACAATGAATGTATAAATTTTGAAAGGTGATTTTGGCAATGACTTGTATGCTCCAGGGATTAGACTTAAGAGTTTGATTACTGAGTGTAAGGCATATATGCAGCAGTGCAACGTAGACCTCCATCTTGTGCTTTCATGCTTTCAAAGTACAGGACTTAATGCTGGCCAGTTTATTGGTGACCTCACAGATCTTATCAGGTGCACCATCTTGTCAGCCCCTCAAAACTAGTTCTACTTCTAGTCTGGACTTCATCAGCTGATACACCTTCAGCTATATTACTGTGGAAGACTGGATGAGGCTCTCATCCTGGGCTGTCCGTCCTAACGAGCCTTCTGGTTTCCGTGGACGTAAAGCTATATTGAACCATGCTTCGGCATTGGTCTCAGCTTGTCCCTAATATGTCAACTGACATCTGAGGACATTAAGCAACACTACCTACCTACCTATAAGTATAAGGCTCTCAGTAGCCCCATACTGGTGGACATAAAGGAAGACTAATGTTATCATTTGTTAATGTTACATTTCCAAGTGCACTGAGCACAGTAAGATAATATATAATACATAATATTCCTCAGTTTGTGCATTTCCACAACTATAGTATATATTATATATATAATATATATATATATATAAGTCAAAACTTTGTGCATATTAGTTTTGTTGGAGATGGGACTACATCTGCCTTTTGGCACACCTAGCTGGTGCAATAATAAAAATATTTTTACTTGAGAACACTAGCTAGTCTGAGATTGACATTTGTTTAAATTTTTAATCAATTCTTTTTCACATCATGTATGTACACACAGTAAAATATTCTTTTGCCAAGAGGGGCCTTCAAATTAAAGCAGGGAGGAAAAAAGAACATTTATTGATCTTACTTTTGTGAGAAGGGATCAAATGTCATCGAGCAATTCTGTGGCCACCGCAACTGAGAACGCTAGCACTGTAGCAGGTTAGGTTATAAACATGTTTGCGTTAATTACTTGCAAGTGGCATCTCATGACTATCAGGAAGTGATCCAGCACACACACACACACACATCCACACATTCACTCACTCACAGAATCGTTCTATTTTTTCTTGCTCAACTCCCACCTCTCTTTCAACACGAATTCAAGTGGAGAATGAAAGTTCCAAATATTGAATCAAAAACATAAGTCACAAGCATGTCATGAGCAAACAAAAGAAGGGGTTAGAAGGCTCAAAGGTTCGAAAATCCAATATAGCTAAGTAAACTTTATCTGGCTGTCTCATTCCCTGAGAATTTAACATAAACAACAATTAAGTCAACACAAAATCATCCGTGCAGGTTACGAAAGTCTGAGCTACAAACCTGTGAAAAGACAGTTCACAACCGGTGTATCATCAAAAACATCGCCTCACTTTATAATTTCTCAGTAGGTCTTACACTGAATTTATGGAAGAAAACTTTAAGGTATCTTCCAAGTCTGTGGATAGTGGAAGATGGAATACACAAGAAAATTATTTACGGAAAAGTCAAACCAAAGCTAACTGCGGACTATCGCGGAGCTGGCCTTTTCACATAATATTAAATAGAAAAGACAAACCTGTTAATCACGGATACACAGAGCAAACCTTTTCTAACCAGTAAAATAACTCCATTAGGAGGTTTAGATCAGAATGGAAAAAATGGATCCAGGCTCAGATAACAAACCTGACCTCTCAGTCAGAATGTCTGTAGCAAAACGCGCTTACTTCAACACATCAATCATGAAATGAGAAAAATGTTATAACCTGTATAATACTGAAACAACTTGTGGCTACCACAGAGCTGGCCCCTGTACCTAATCATTTAAGCGAACATGAAAAATAATCAAACATCAGTGACGCCAGATCTTACGGCAAGATCAAACCATAAAAACTACAACAATCAAACAACAATAAAACATCAGGCAGGAACTAGGAAGGTAAAAGATAGTCAAACCAATCTGTTGAATGTGGATTAAATTGAGCTAAAACACTAGTTGCATGAATGAAAAACTTTGACTTGGAGACTTAGAGACTGACTTGGAGACTGACCTGGAGACTTGGCAGTGATTACAAAAGAGGGCACACGGTCCTTAAATTTCTGTGAGGGCGAGTGGTGCGGGGATTAAAATGGAGGGTCTTTTATACCTTCAAAAATACGGCATCGGCAGCCCAGAATTTGGAATAAAAGAAGAATTTGTAACAGAATTGGGAAGGCAGCTCTTCCATGCCCGTGCATGAACAGGGAGGCTTGTTGTATACATCTCGGCCAACTGACTGGCGCTACTGAATTGGAACCGATCCTTCACATGGGAAAGGAGACTACTGCACCCCACGACCGCACTATGACCCAGCACCAACAAACTATTGACTGAACTAAAAACATTCTCATCTTTTCAACTTCCAAACTTACAAAGACCATTTCACCAACAATCTGACTAAAGTTGATATATATATATATCAAAAAAGTGGGGATCGGTAACCCGATGCACTATAATAGAAGGGCTTTTCTCCACACTTACATCACAAGACTACAGACGCCCCCACCCCCAACCCCCCTCCCCCGGTCCACGCCCCTTTGCTTGCATCTTTGTCACAAGCGTAACGGTAAACATGTTATTCTCTCTCTCTCTCTCTCTCTCTCTCTCTCTCTCTCTCTCTCTCTCTCTCCCCAGCCCTACGATGGTCACAATAAATGTATGAGTACGCGCTTGGAGGAGGATAAAGACAAGATTGTAAATTATGATTCAAGTTTCGAAAATCTCTCATCATCATTCAGCTTCAAATTGATATATATCGGTGTTCGACCCAAAACACAAAATGGATCTGAAGCCAAGAATAATCGCTATGAAACACTGAAAGGCTGTTAAAATAATGGTGAAAGAGGAAGGAAATCTCACCAAATCGACAAGGAACAGCAATAACGATACGCAGGATTATGTCAGCTGATGTTTACACATGATTATGTCAGCTACGGGTCAAATGAGTTTACCAAATTTGTCACAGCTGAAACGCATTTTTATTTTACCTTCTGTAAAGGGATAGTGACACAAGCGAGGCAGAACCGCTCAGGAAAAATAGCGTCCCCAACTAGAGTTAACTTTCTTATCTTTATTGGGTACAGTTTCAAATGGACGTGTTCTTAAATTGTTCGGCTGGAATTGTTTGGAAGGGAACTATGCAGGAAACCTGTGCACGATCTGTAGGTTTAGTATGGTTTACTCTTCTGTGGTGAGTGCTTCCACAAATACGATTCACTTTTCTGTCGGCCCTAAGTACAGTCATTTTAAATTTCATATAGTTAATCATATTTTAGATTTTGCATGATACGGATACCATCATTGATTAAACATGTGACAACCCAACTACTGTATTCTGTCATGGTAAAAAGGCCCGCAGCAGATGAATTTTTTTTTGGGGGGGGGGGGGGGGGGTCTGCTGAACGCTTTTTCTTTTTCTTCCATTATGAGTAGTCACATTCAGTAACCTGATTAATTTGCTACTATTGTGCGTTATCTGTGTGTTCCTTTGCCACTGGGTCTTCTAAATTCTAATCCAAGGTGGACATAGGGTCTTTGAGTGTAAAATTTTGGAGCACTGTGCCTGTGACGGCAAAACGGACACAGACGAGTCTGCACAAGTGTTGACTCCGAAGAACTAAAAAAAAAAAAAAAACGAAAACGGTCATTCACGCCGTTTTTGTTTTTGTTTTGTTTAGTTTTTGGTTGGGTGGGGGGGTTGTTGCTTTTTTATTTTTTTGTTGTCTCATGGGGGAAGGGGGCTGGGGCGGCTGAGTGTGTGTGTGTGTGGGGGGGGGGGGGGGGGGGGTTAGGGGGGTGATCTATAAATAAAGTGTTTGTTACAACAACAAAAATGCAGGGGTTTTCTTGGTTTTTGTTCAGGGCATTAACTTGGTTAAGATCCTTACTTAGTTGTTTGAATGTTTGTTAAACATTTAAACCATGTTTTATTCAGGCAGTGTTGTGTTACAATTTATATTCCGCCATTGTAGCATTCAAACATTGTTTTTATTCTTTTGATTTTGTTGTTGTTGATTTTTAATTTTTATTTCACAATGTAGTATATATATATATTATATAAAATGTATTATGTGTCTGTGTTTTGTAAAATCTAAACTGTGTACAGGTTCTCCAAATTGCAATGGAATTTATAATCATACTATAGAAATTATACATATTATATAGTGACTTTCCACTTTCACTTTCAGATAATATATATATATATATATATATATATATATATATATATAAATAATTTTTTAACATTAGCTTTGCTAAGAGTATTAAGACCCATTGAGAGAAATTATATAGGCAAATGCAAAACTTAATTAAATTAACACATCTACATGTATGCAACATGATCTTAACCAATGGGTCTGCAACTGTTTTGCTTATTTGGAAAAACTCTCCATGCTTTCACAACATCTGTCAAGCAAAGGAATTTTTGACATAGTGTGCTGTCAGTAGTGTCAGTCATCAGCATATTTAGCATGCCTTGATTCCATGGTACCGTATTTCTTGATAGTACTAAATTATAAGTACTGTAATGACAGTGACAACAACAGAAAGATATTTGACTTTTCTGAAGAACTTGCATTTTAGTTAATACAATTTATAAACAATACATTTGATGAAGTGCTGATAAAATGAAGCGCACTAGTTTGAATAACTATGCAATGAGTTGTTCTTTCTAAGAGGTTACATACATTCAGTACATAACTTTACAGAGTATACTGTTTATTGGTTTCATGTGAATTTGTTAAAGATTATAGAGACCATTATTTGGTCTTTTTTATTTTTTATTTTCAGTAATTACTAATTAATATTTGTGGTATGGTGTACTATAGGAAGTAAGTAGTTTGTAATAAGCAAGCATATATATATATATATATATATATATATATATCCATTAATTTCATTTATTCAGTTGATGTTGAATCATTACTTTATTCATTTTAGGTCATCGTGGAGTATTCTTACAATTCATTTTAAGTAATTGTGGAGTATTTTTACAGAACTTTACATAGTGGCAGATGTTTTATGTGCTGTGTTCCAATGTTCAGACACATCAAACTCTATCCTGAGTTGTTGATTGTTTACATTATGAACTCCTTTCCTGCCAAAACATTTCCTTCTAAGTGATCATTACCCATTACTGTTATTGCATTTTTCAAGAATAACTTTAAAGACAGTGTAAGTTAACCAATATTTATTTTATGACTTTGTTTTACTTTTAAGGTTTGCAGGAATAAAAAGTCAAAATTGAAGCAGGACACCATAAGGGCAAATACTGTGAAGCACTTTGCCAAGGACATCATGATTCGTGTATTGTTCTGATGACATGGAAAGGGTTAAACTTGAAAGCATTTTAACCTTATAAATTTTGTTCTCTGTTTTAATATTGAGCAGTAACAGTTGCTTCATTATATCATATATATATATAAAAATGAAATCAGGAAGTCACTTTTTTCTTAGCTATAATATTATTGCTGTTTTCTGTACTTCTGTTTAGTGTGTGTATGTCCATTGCTTTTTTCTCTCTTCTTTTCTCTCCCCAAAGAAAACAACCAAAAAGAAACCAACCAACCTTTTTCTTTCCTTTTCAGAGGATGATTTCTGTCACACTCACAGTGTGCATGGTAGTTTACAAGCATTGCACATAGTAAACAGGGAAATTGAGAATAACGACAACTACAATTTTTCATGACCTGAAAATTGGCATCAGGAAGGACCAACAAAGAGCTGGCTCATGGAGTCTTTAGATCAGCAGAAAAGCAGCACAATGGAAGTGGAAGACACTCAGTCCATTGGAGCAGAAGCTGGAGATGCCGTGAGCAAGGATTCAGGGGATGCTGTACTCACTGAAAAACAAGATCACGGGACAGCCAACGGTGAGAGAGATGGTGTCGGTGTTGGGGATGCTGGGGATGCTCCTGCTGCTGCTGGAGACAAGTTGACTGATGGAGAGGGACACGTGGCTGTTGAAGCAGATTACAGGCCTGTTGGATTTGTCGACTCCGTGGTTGAGTCTGGGATCGAGATGGAACCGTCTGATGGTGACAGTTTTCTTCCTCTTTGCTTGATTTTTATGCATGTGTGTCGTTCTTCACCTGGTTCATGCCGTGGTCGTTTTGTTGTTGTTGCTCCATTTCTTTCATGGGCACTGTAATAAGGATCTGTTATTTTTACAACCTTGAATTGATGAAAACAATAATAATTTTGTTTTTACAGAAACCTCATGTAATGGTAATCACCTTATAAAAGTTCTATTTGACCTACTGCTGTTGTATCTAAAATGTTTTAACAATGTGTTCTTGGATTTTAAAGGTATTGTAATATAATTTTCTGTCTCCTGGTGAAGAGCAGTTATTGCATCTGACTGTGTTGATGATTTCACACAGTATTCTCCCCCACCCCAACCTACCCCTTTTTTTCATTTTTTCAAGGATCTCATTCAGTACTGTTTTGTAGATAAGCAGATGCCATTTGGGTACGTAGAAAGCAGCAGTTGGTACTGTTACATTTTTCACAGTGTTACTGTTACCCTTTTTTTCTTTTCTTTTGTTTTAGAACTTTTATTGGTCTGCCTTGTGCTACGCACAGCATTGTTTATTCCAATGTAGTCATTAGTTTATTTTGTTGTTTTGCATGTTGTTGACCATAGAGCTTTCTTTAGAGATTTTATTTTGTTTTTAGTGCACAGTTTTTGTTTGTTTTGTTTTTATTTTTGAAGGGAGGGGAGCAGGGGGAGAGGGGCTAAAATGATGACATTTTAGGTGTTTTCTTTTAATCTCAGCAGAAGAGGACCTGGGGGACACATCGGATCTGAATGCAGAAGAGAGGAACCTGCTGTTTGCTCGGGGGCTGTCCTGCGAGAAACAAGGCAGAAGAGAGGCAGCGTTGAAATGTTACATGGGCTGCCTGTCAGGACTCTCCCACCACACCCGCTTTGTTCTGCTGCCTCAGTGTCTGAGAAATGTGAGTACTGCCTAGGTGCACCCATCTTCACAGCCGTGAATATTCACCATCTGCTGCTGTTCAAATCCTTTCCATGCCTAGCTTGCATGAGATACTGTCTTGGAGTTGGATTGTCACATTCCGTTTCATTTGAACCGTTTGTGACCCAGCTTTGACTGTGCATTATGCACACAATTCATGTATTTGATATAAATTGTCATCATTTGTGTTTAGATGTTGTTGGCTGAGTGAGACACATGGCAAAGTAATGGCTTGAAACTTTCTGTTTCAGATTGCTGAGATCTACTACCAGAACCAAGAGTGTATCTTTTCGACTGTTTATATCTGACATGAAACTATGCAAGTGTTCTTTTTTCTTTTTTTTCCTTTTTGTTGTTGGTGTTGTTGTTTGATCTTCGATGCTAAAAGCTGGCCACCCATTAAACTGAAGTACAAAAACTGGTTCAGTGATTGCTTGTCAATGTGTGTTATGGTCGCAGACATTAGGAGTAACTGTCATGCAGAAATAGTTGAGCTGTTGTAGCTGGTAACAGTTGTCATCAAAGAGCAAGAATTTCATATTTCTTGTTTGCTGTTGCTGGGTTTTTTGTGTGTGTGTGTGTGCATATGTGTGTGTGTGTGTGCGTGCGTGCGCGCGCGCATGTGTGTGTGTGTGTGTGTGCACGTGTGTGTGCGCGTAGATAATAACTTTTTATTACCCCCAACAGAAGGAGCAACAGCTATGTAAGCAACACCCCTGCTGGATGCTTTCACTGAATCACAATGGATCATTAGTACATGACATTGCAATAACTGTATTGGTGTATAGTTTTGGCAGGTGACATTAGATTATTTTTTTAAATTATGTGGCCCCTTGATTACTACTTCTTGCAGCCAGTTGCAACCAATGTGCTTTGAATGGAATCATATACATCTGTTCCTTAAGTGGTGTTCAGATGACAGAGCTATTCACTTCATCCAGGCGGAGAAACTGTACTATGAAAATGCCTTAATCAGCACAGAGGAGATTCAGAAGAAACTTGGTGAGTGTGCCTTGACCTTCTTTTATCGGTCAGAACATGTGTTATCAGTTTATCACCGATCAGTCCGTTGAGGTCATTGCCATACAGGTAGGTATAATAGGTATATATTATAATAATGTACATTTATGATGTACTCATTGTGTCTGGAGAGCTCATAGGATACCTATGAACCATATATATGCAAAGCACAGTCCTACCAATATAATTTACATAAAGTAGTAAGTGAAGCAGAGGAAGAAGTGTTTAAATAATCATTTTTATGAGGTCTTCAAGTTTGGTTTGAGTTGGGAGTTTAGCACAGAAGGTACACATTAATAATTAGTCTAAGTGGTTTTAGTATTGAACTGGTAGACATTTATATCAGGTTACTGCAGTCCACTTACTCAGACAGTTTTAACTGGCAAAGTCGTAGCACACAGGTCAACCTCAACTTGGTGTGGTGGGTGCTGGGAAATGCACTGACCAACAGTTGTTTTGAACTTGAAGGCCTCAGTCTTTCATGGGATATCCCTCAGAGCTCAGGAGCTGTGTGAAAGTTGAGGTGGCCGTCCTGGAGTCCTGTCGCTAATAAGCTCTATGGTTTCGGTGGATGTAAAGCGACATGAAAGAAGAAGGAGGATCCTCAGATGGTGCGTACTTGGCTGTATGTTTCCACCTGCTGGACCTTGATCATCTATCGTCAGAGCTGTCTCAGCCAGTGAAACCCCATTCTCCCAAAGGAGAGCCCTAACTCTCAGGTTATTTTATGCCTGGCAGGGTGGTTCAGCCAGTTTGGCCATCAAAGGGTTAGCTTCAGACAGAGGCTATTTTGCATGGTGGGAAAGAAAGGATAAGACTGATGTAAGTCATGAGTGAAGCACAAAACACCAGCGAATGGTGTTGCATTGAGGTTGACCTGTAGCTGTGCTAGTGGCGGTGTTGCAGAGGAGCTCAACCTGACTCCAGGTGAGCAGCCAGATGCTCAGAGCGGTCAGCCTGATGCTCGGACAGTGGAGATTTTACGAGCAGAGGAGTACGAGCATCTGGCCAAACTCTGCTTGGACAAGAAGCAGTAAGTCGTATTTGTTGTTTTGGGGACTGAACTCTTTGTGTGTGTGTGTGTGTGTGTGTGTGTGTGTGTGTGTGTGTGTGTGTGTGTGTGTGTGTGTTGCTGTTTTGTAGAGTGGTTGGTAAATGAGTTATGAGACAAAACAGTTCCAGTGACTCTTAACCCTTCTTCCTCTGGATACTCTCCAACTTCAACACTCTAAAGACTGCGACACTGTCAGTGCATGCTGGGTTATTTTGGTGTTTCTGTAATCCACTGAACTCTCTCACATGGACTATGGGATCTCTAACGTGCGTACGGGATCTTTCTGCGGGGGTGGGGTGGAGGGGGGACTTGTGTTTTGCATACAATAGCAATAGCATTTGTACGTGCTGATGTTTTTTGCATTATCTGTCTTTTACAGGCCACAGTTAGCTCTGGAGTATGCAGGAAAGGTAAGAGGAAGGAAACACCAAGACAGACCTCAGCTGTTACTTACCACCTCCACCACCATCACCATCAACACCCCCCCCCCCCCCTTCACCCATTCCGCCCCCCCCCCCCTACACCCAACTAACCTCCCTCATGCTTCGCAATCATTAGCCCATTTTCATATCACATTTTTGTATGTGCTGAATTGCACTGTGTATGCAGGAGATTTCACATTTGCTTTGCTTTTAGGATCGATACCATTAGGTATTAGAAAAAACACACTTTTGTTTTGTTTTGTTTTTAGTGCAGTGGGACCTACTTAACTCAAGCATTCCCTGGTGAGTTGTGTTTCCCTGCTGGATTTCCACCCTGTGCTCAGACAGCATAGTCAGCATGCTCAGGCTTCACTGTGTCATGGGTGTACACATTTTAGCTGTGAGAATTTGTAGCAGAATTGATGGAGGATTTGACATGCTACTGTGGTAACACTGGGATGGAAGGGGTATACTGAAACAAGACTAATGAGTCAGCATGGGAAGTTAAAAGTCAGTCAATGTTTTATTTGATATTTTATGTCTGTTCACAGCAAGGTGATATTAGACACCACCACCCCCATCATCCTACCCCCATCCCCGGAAAGCAATAAATAAAAATCCATATAATTATTAGTAACTTATATTAATTACCTATGGGACTGAGGTGGGAAATCAACTCTGGAGAAGAAAATTCTCCCACTGTTGCTGTTGGGGATCGAACCTGTGACCCTCACATCACAAGTCAGGAGCTTTGCCACTGAGCTGTATTTATCTCCAGTGCCTCTCAATCTCACAGTAGTTTTCTTTTTCAGTGCACCAAGTTGAGGCAGCAGTTGTTTGGTGAGAACCACCCCAAGACCCAGGAGAGTCTGGACTTCTTTGCCACTGTGTATGCCGAGGTTGGCAAGCAACAGTATGCAGGTGAGTTGAGACTTAATTTCTCTGGCTGCTTGGTCCATAAGAGACAGGTGACTGTACGTCTGTGAGTGCCAACTTCTGTGGCTGCCTGGTCAGTGACAAACAGATGACCGTACATGTGTGAGTGCAAACTTATTTGGCTGCTTGGTCCATAATAGATAAATGACTGTAGTGCAAATTTCTCTGAGTGCAAATATCTCTGACTCTTTGGTCAATGACAGACAGATGACTGTACATCTGTGAGTGCAAACTTATCTGGCTGTTTGGTCCGAAATAAGCAGATGACTGTATGTGCGTGAGTTGAAACTTTTGTGACACACATTACACACACACACACATGCACTCACATGCACACATGCACGTGTATGCACACACGCATGCACACACGCATGCAAGCACACATGCACACGCACTCACATACATGCACACATACACGAATGCACGCGTACACGTGCGTGCGTGCGCACACACACACACACAAATCACAGACACAGAGGAGAACAAAAGGGAAAGGAAAATGAACACACTGAACAATGAAATATAGCCACCTTACTAGCTTCTGTGAATTTTGTGTGTGCACAGACTCAATGGAAACACTGGACAGCCCAGACACAGAGCCTGTTCCGCTGATTACAGACAGCGAGGGCTCTGCTCCCACCACACCCACTGGAGATGGGACGCCTGTCTCTATACTCAGGAATCGCAAAAACTCAGGTAACAGTCGTCAATGAAACTTTCATTCGGAATATTTAGGTATGAGTTCTCTGTCTCTCTGTCTCTCTCTCTGTCTGGCTATAGAAGTTAGGAGGAATAAAGTCAAAAACATTTAACACTTATCAGACAAAGTACTGCAGTGACTTGATTCTTGGATGGTTCTTATGGGTTCCACTTCGTGTGTGTGTGTGTGTGTGTGTGTGTGTGTGTGCGTGCGTGCGTACATGTGTGTGTGTGTGTGTGTGTGTGTGTGAGTGAGCGAGCCTCTGTGTGTGGGTGTGTGTATCTGTTTGTGCGCGTGCACACCATTGTGTATGTAATGTATGGAAGAGGAAAGACATGTATACATATATATATATGCGCATAATTATTTATGGACATGCATACGAATCTGTTATGTGGTTTAGAGTAAATGTCAAAATCTCTGCAGGCAAAGCACTGTGTTTTGCGCTTGCAGATGATTCATTCTTATTATCCGTATTGCCTATCCCATTTGAAGGAACCACGTGATTTTTACATGTCTCTGTGCGTGATGGAAGGTTGATCATGTTTCGTGCGCCCTTGTCTTGTGGGCTTGTAAGCTGAAGACAATAAAATGTCAAAAGCGTCTCTGTGTCTGGCTTTCTCTCTCTCTGTCAGTCACTCTTTCTCCCCCCACCTGATATGACTTGTATTCATGTACACAGTTGACTGGGTCTCTCTCTCTCTCTCTCTCTCTGTCTGTCGGTCGGTCTCTGTCTCTGTGTGTGTGTCTCTGTCTCTGTCTCTGTCTCTCTCTCTCTCTCTCTCTCTCTCTCTCTGTATCTTGATCTGTATCTGAGGCTTTGAACTTTGTTACTTTGAACCTTGGTATTTGTTTACTCATTGTTTTGATGTTGTTTTTTACCAAATTTTCAGAGAGAGAAAAGAAACAAGTACGGTTCCACGAATCAGTGGTTGATAACTCTCACCAGAGGGAACAAGGTTGGTTGTCATTTTGTTGACACATATATATATGAGAAATTGTGTGACTATATAATGAAGAATAATGTTTGTCTGTCTGTCTGCATGATAAGCTGTTGGACTAGCCATGAGATGAGTCATATGTTGGCTTGTTCTCAGGTGTGTTTTTTAAAGCATCCCACCCCTCCCACCCAAAAAGCATAACTATTTACGCTTCCCAAAACAAACAAACAAAAAGACCCACCACCTTTGTTGCATTTGTTGTATTTCGATTTTACCTTTGTGCTTTCTCTTTCTGCAGAGGAGTGGTTGTCGCGCACGGTGGTGGCGTTGCTGCTCTTCATCTGCTGTTTCTTCCTCACCATCCTGGGCCTTGGGCTGTACTGTCGGGCCATCGACTCGCACCTCTGTCGCTCCCTGGTGGACGTGGCTCACAACGCTTACCTCAACATGCGCTACCAGTACTACAAGTACACCTCCACCAAACACGTCAAGTTTGCATGACCGTCAGTGAATGTTGGATCATGATTTCAATGTTGACGATGAGCTGTATGTGTTTGTGTGTGTGTGTGGACAACACTGCCATCTCCCTCAGCCCAGCTCCAGCTGGAGGTGTCTGTGAACTGCGGTTGGAGCATCGTTTTGATGCAGAGGACATGCAAGGATGGTCCTGAGCTCCCCGGCAAGCTGAGTATCTGAAGAGAATGGGTGCAGGCATAATCTCTGGAGCCTACAGCTATGGAGGAAATTTCTCCAGCTCCTTTGTGTCTGGAGCACAAGATAAAACGCAAGAAAGGAAGTGTTACTGGACAGCTGCTTTCTGTCAGCAAGATTTTGAATGTTAAATGCAGCCAGAGAAAACTCACGAGCAGGCACCAGGTAACCTCGTTCTCTGAATTTTCTACAGGGGATAGTAACATGAAAGAGTTATAATAAACATATTGAGAGAGAGAGGGAGGGAATGCAGTGTGCATGAAGATTTTAAGAAGCAGCGACATTCAGGCAACTTCATGATAACTTTTTTCTCCACTGCATGATCCTAGGTTATCCCCATTCCTTGCATTTATTGTAACAATAAAATTCATTCAAGAGACGCTCCAATATGAATTATATATATGTATCTGAAGGCTTGTGCATTAGTGTGATGAGAATAATAACAGTCTGTAGAGTCAATACTTTCCTGTTGCAAATATCTCTCTGGCAGAGAGTCCTTTCAAGCTTTCCCTGTCCCGTGCATAATATGACACAACTGTCATATTATTAACTAATACAATAAGGTGACTCACGCATGTATGCATACACACACACACATGCACATGCACACACACACACACCACACACACACACACACACACACACACACACACACACACTGCATCAATGACAGGATCAGTATCAGTGTCACAGGTGCAGTTCAAGTTCAGTGTTGCTTTATATCCACAGAGACCATAAGGACTGTTAGGGATGGGTAAATAAATACAAGTTCAGCCAGTACCACAGGAGTAATAACGGTTTGAAGAGTCGATACTTTCCACGTATAAAAGCAATGTTGTAAGCTTGTATCCCTCTTCAGCAGAGAGTCCTGTCGAGCTTTGCCGGGCCCGTGCATTTGTGTGGGAGTATGATGGGAATAATGACAATCTGCACCGTGGGCACTGTGCGATGGAGAATATCCCTCTTTATCAGGTGGTCCTTTCAAGCTTTGTGTACACCGTTCTGAAGGAACCTGCCGCCCTCAAAACGCGCCTGTTCAGTCATTATTTTTAAACTGCCTATCCCCTGATCTGACGCTGAGTGTGTGTGTGTGTGGTTAGTGTTATTGTAAAGCGCCCTGTACTCCCACCTTGTGTGGTAGGTGGGCGCTGTAGAAATCCTCTTTATTATTATTATTTCAACAATTTTACAACATTTAAAGACTTGTGATTTGACCTTGTTGGTTATGAAGCAGCACCAATCAAAATCCTAGTAACATTGCTGAATGTTACGTGGCGTAGCTCAGTGCTGTTGTTGTGCATAAAGCAGATGTGTCCATTTCATGATTCTGTGTTTATCCCTAAAGTCTTACGCACAAGTGTACATGGATACTGTTGTTAAAGAGAAGCATGTGATCATGAAGTGAAACTGATGTACCAGTATGTTGTATGTTGAATTTCTGTGGCCATTTTTTTAAAATATAGTAATCTGTCGCCTAATGACACAGGTTGAAGTCACCGGTGTTTGCAAGTATAATTTTGGTCATCAGTTAATGGACATTTTGGCAATGGGTGTGTGTGTGTGTGTGTAGGGGTGTGGGGGGGTGGCCATGTACATCATATAGGTGCCATGCCATTCTCTCTTTTTTTAAATGGTTGACTGGGCTTAAAACGCCTAAGTTACTTACTTACTCGTTTTCTTTTGTTACAGTTATAGTTCTTCTGTGTATTTATCAATGCATTGTAATGTGTTGGGAATTGTTTGCTGTAGTTATTGTTAAAAACAGCAAATTTGTGCATATCACGGCTGTTCCCAGAGGCCTGTTTAGTTGGAGCGTTGGTCAGCTATGCAGGTGGGCCCGCTTGAGTCATCTGATAGCTGAGCGGTCCTGCTATGGACACACTGCTGCTGCTGCCGGCAGTAAATTATGGCAGCTGTCTTTCACCCCTCCCTTTCCCAGCGCCATTTCAGCACAGCGTTGTACAGCAGACCATTGAAAAACTTTTATTTTGAAGTTTACACAGACACCAAACATGCTTGGTCAAACGTTTTAGATTTCATGCAGCAACAAAACCATTTCATGCAAAACAACAAACTGTGCATGGTAAACACAGAAAAGTATGAGCTATACAACAATATTGTGAGGTGCACACACTTTTCTTAGAAAAACAAGATGCACACATCACAACATCAATGTATCCACTATAGGAAACCTTCACTTAAAATCAGTCTAGACTCTCCAGAAACGTAAATAATATCCCATTTTGGCACCAGAGCCATTTCATGCAAACTATTAGACTGTACTTAGTAGTTGGTACACACACAAAAGGTATGAAGCACACCAACATTGTGAGGTGCATACACTTTTCTCAGCTAAACAACATGCATACATGACAACATCAATATATCCACTACAGGAAACCTTCACTTAAAATCGGGCCCAACTCTCCAGAAGCCCCCCAGAGTGTGTAAACAACACTACACATGTGGTAATCCAGCCAAGTGGAAAGTGAGAGGGCAGCCGCTAGTACTGACCACCGCTGCTACTGACCTAGATTCCACTGACAGAGCAGATGTGCGTGGGGAGCTCAAAATAGCTCAGCCAGTGAGCAGCTAAAGCCCCTGATTTGAAGCCTAGGGAACAGCCGTGATAAGTGTTTCACTCTCACGAAGGTGTGTGTGTGTGTGTGTGTGTGTGTGTGTGTGTGTGTGTGTGTGTGTGTGTGCATGCATGAGAGGATGGGGGTGGGAGGGGAGAGTGAGAGAGAGAGAGAGAGATTTTAAGTTTTTTGCATCATTATGCATTGACCATCCTTTTCACACTAAAATCAAAGCATAATGTTGCAACACTACTTGAAATTCTTGCATTACATTTTTATATACATTGTTGAAGCTAAGTGGAAATGCACATTTTTGATTTAACCTGCACTGCGACTAAAACAAAATGTGTATTTATCCCTCAGAGCTGCGTCTGTGCATCCAGAAAAACTATATATATACTTCAGCTTCCTTCTATGATTGTATGAGGCAAGTCTCAGCTGACAGCCTGGTTGCAGTTTGTCCTTTGTTGTTTGGTACCCTGAGGGGAGACTGTGGGTGTCTGATTGCACTTCCCTGTCTGGAATCTCAGGGCTGTGGTTTGATTTCCCTTTCCTATCTCCTCTCTTGCTATTCTGCCTAGCCCTTTTGCTCTTTCTGTCTTGTCATTTTTCTGCTAATAGTCCATTGTCCTGACTTTTTTTTGCCAGAGAACTCTAGAGCATTTTTCATTAAGAGTTAGGCATTTTTGTATGGCTCTTGTTGAGCAGCTAGGTGTTGGTAGGTGGTATATGCAGTTTGCCATTATGCATTTACATAAACAATTTTTTGGGGGATTATTTCTGTCCATTCCTTTTTATGTTTTTCTTTAATCTGATATCAATAAATTAGATGGAATTGTTGATGATACCAGCATGTCCAAGCCTTATGTGCTCTTTTAACAGGGGTAATATTGTAGGGATTAACTCTGAAAATTTGTGTTTGATGTTTGTGCATGTATGTTTTATTTTATGTTTGCATAGGGACTGGTTTTGAGGATTGACTGGAGAAAAGGTTCATATATGAAAAAAAGAGTTTTTTGAAGTGTGAATTTGCTTGTGACAGAGTTTGATTGTCCTGGGGTGACCCCGAATGATTGACAGGACATTAAAATCCAATTATTTGGCTAACTGATCTTTGTTTGGTTACGTCGTGTGACCGTTGTTTGGTGACACTGTGTGACCTTTAGCATCGAGAACTCGTGCCAGGAGCAGGCCATCTGATCCTGGGCTTTGATCCTCTGCCCTGCCAGCTTTACTGTGTTTAACTTTTAAATCATTGCTGTGCTGCATCAGCATATTGGGACACCACACTCTGATTGTATGTGAACCATGTGGACCCATTTAGGTGTTTTGTGAAATCTTGTTGTCTTTTTGTTTTGAAGGTAGGGGGTGGGGGTGTCTTGAAGGTAGGGGTGGGGGTCTGTTTTGATACAACCCTGTGTGGTTGACTGGGCTCAAAGCACCTACTGAGTAACTAACTCTGTTTTGGGTCTTCTAATTCATAATACTAAAAGGATTTTTTTTTAAATAGAGACAGTTTTGGCAGTGCACGTTAATTGTGTGTGTGTGTCACTGTGTGCGTGTGGGTGGGTGGGTGGGTGGGTGCCCAGACATCTGTGGCTTGTATTTATAATGACATCTTGAACATTGTCCTGACAAAAGTTGGAATACACTGAACTCTAACTGACAGTTGCAATGATTTTCATTGCATGCAAAATTATGCTACCAGTACAAACAAGAATTGGCAAAATGCCTATGAAAGTTGAGAAAAAGAAAAGGTTTTTGTTTTAAGATTGGTATGTATTTAGCTAATTGAATCTAGACATTTTTGTTGTTTAAACTGCCATTGCGCGTACCCACTTTATTGTTGTTTTCAAGCTGTTGTCTAGATCCAGATCTGTTCAAGGCATGTTTTCCTTGGGTAGAGACTAGAATCAGCTTGGTTTTTATCTTAATGTGAAAATATGAAAGAAACACAAACATGCAGGTAGCCTTAGAATTATTTTGATGACAATGGTAAGACAGATCTTTTGGGATGCAATTTTTGTTCTTTGTATCTTGTGAATCCAATGCATTTTTTTGTGGCGGATACACCCACCTTTCAGATCTTGCTAGTGACGTGTTGTGATACAAAGTTGTGATACTGATTTTGTTGTTGCATGCATGTAATTCTGGTGGAAAATGCTTCTTGTACATAATCATGCAGTATTATAAATGATTTGGGGAGTGTCTTCAGTCTTGCTAAATACAATCTCTGAGATCACTCCTCTAACACAGCTGTGAAAGATGAAATGGATTCTCTTTGAACTTACATACTGTGTGCAATGTCGTTTGCTGTTTGTTGGCAAATTATATGTCAGTGTTGTACGATTATTCACTCTCATGAAGAAAACAGAAGTGAGTCATTGTAATGATTATTGTTGTTGATCACTTTTTATATAGTGCTTTTCTCTGCAGACTCACTGTGCTCTTGTTGCATATGATTTCCAATGAGTGACAGTAGCCTCTTTTTTTTTAGAGGGTTTTGAATGTCCACTGAAGTGGTGTACTAACAATACTATGTGGGAGTTACCTGGCTGGTGCCACGTGAAACTGCTGTCATCTTGGTACACATTCTGTGTACACCATACAACTATACACAAGTTTACAGTGTCACCTCAATTGAAGCTACATGTGTAGGGTGCATGTGTGTTTAGCTGTGACCTGCCGCCTGCACTTCTGGCAGAGTGACAGGGATCTTTTACATGCTACTGCATGGGGCCTGGAACAAATACCAAAATCAGAGTCAGCCCAGAAAGTTGACCCTGCAAAAGAAAGTTCTCCTGCCACTCCAGCTGGGACTCGAACCCAAGATCTTCCTGTCATATGTCTGGTGCTCTGCCATTGATTTATCCCTGCACCCCAGTTAGTGTCCAACCATTCAAATGAGCACAGAGTTTGTGGTTGGAGATTGTGTCAGCAAGATCATTTAAACTGTATTGCACTGTTCTCTGCTCTCAGGCCGATTCAGTGTGCTTCACCTTATGTTAGTGTTTCCATAATCCACCGAACTCTAAAATAGACTACAGAATATTCAGACGTGCATAATTTGTATGTGGTCTGTGTTCATATACACATAGGGAGCCTGAGTAATAGTCTCACACAAGGGACCTTTATAGAATCGGCAGAGAATTTGATTCTGGAAAAGTTTCAGTCAGGGGCCTTGCTTTTGAGAGCAAGTGTTTTTGCTCTGTGCTGCTATCTCTCCTGTGTACACTGATAGCCTACAATGTTCTGTTCTTGTCAGTTTGAGTGATCTTGGCCTAATTTCAAGGTCGCCATGGCACTGGCAAGGTCTTGTGTTCTATGTTTTCTTCCCCCTACCCTGATGTCACCTGCACAGTTGATGGGGCATTGACTATCTGGTAACTGATTGACAGGGTCAGATGAAAGTTGAAATTTCTCAACTAGTTCTTATTACATGTGGATGAAGGTTTGCATGGAGGTTGAATGCACTTTAGCAGGCTTTGTTCATACCACTCTTCATCACTTTTGCATTGATTTAAGGGACAGAATTCATGCATTTTGGCCTGCATCAGTAAACTGTTCCTACAGTATTTTCTATATAAAAAAAAACACTGTTTGTGATGCTAGTGAGGGTTGATTTTTGCATGTGCATTTATATAAATATGCATATTTCAATGACGATAACCCATTTTCAGGATTAAAGTAGCATCGTAAGCTAAAACTGATTCTCTGGAAAGGTTTTTTATCTGATCTGGAGTGAGTGGATGTAAGATTCAAAACTTAGACAACATACCACTTTTTATGACCCTTTGTAAAGTTTCAGGGAGAAAGATGTACCTGGTGAGTTTCAGGATGCAGCACTGATATAATTTATTTGTATGTGTATGAATATGAGTCATTTGAGCATTTACTTGTCTTAATCTGGAGAGTGTGTAATTATATTCTGTTAATTGCATATCATTTCTCTTCTGTTCTGATTGATTGCAGAAAGGAATTCAATTTTATCTTGAGAAAGGCAGCTCATTTCTTGTTTTGCTTTGCATGAGAAATCTTGCAGGCCTGTGTGATGGGGAATGTTTGTGCATCTGTCTGGCTGTGATGATACAAGGCCATCTTTCCTGCTGAGAAGGTATAAGGCCATCTGTCTGGTTGTGAAAATAAAGGCCACATAGCCATCTGTCTGGCTGTGAAGATATAAGGCCATCTGTCTAGCTGTGAAGATATAAGGCCATCTGTCCAGCTGTGAAGATATATGGCCATCTGTCTAGCTGTGAAAATAAAGGCCATTTGGCCATCTGTCTGGCTGTGAAGATATAAGGCCATCTGGCTGGCTGTGAAGATATAAGGCCATCTGTCTAGCTGTGAAAATAAAGGCCATTTGGCCATCTGTCTGGCTGTGAAGATATAAGGCCATCTGTCTAGGTGTGAAGATATAAGGCCATCTGTCTAGGTGTGAAGATATAAGGCTATCTGTCTAGCTGTGAAAATAAAGGCCACATAGCCATCTGTCTGGCTGTGAAGATATAAGGCCATCTGCCATCTGTCTAGCTGTGAAAATAAAGGCCACATAGCCATCTGTCTGGCTGTGAAAATATAAGGCCATCTGTCTAGCTGTGATAATAAAGGCCATTTGGCCATCCGTCTGGCTGTGAAGATATAAGGCCATCTGGCTGGCTGTGAAGATATCAGGCCATCTGTCTAGCTGTGAAAATAAAGGTCATCTGTCCAGCTGTGAAGATATATGGCCATTTGTCTGGCTGTGAAGATATAAGGCCATCTGTCTAGGTGTGAAGATATAAGGCCATCTGTCTAGGTATGAAGATATACGGCCATCTGTCTAGCTGTGAAAATAAAGGCCACATAGCCATCTGTCTGGCTGTGAAGATATAAGGCCATCTGTCTAGCTGTGAAAATAAAGGCCACATAGCCATCTGTCTGGTTGTGAAAATATAAGGCCATCTGTCTAGCTGTGAAAATAAAGGTCATTTGGCCATCTGTCTAGCTGTGAAGATTTAAGGCCATCTGTCTAGCTGTGAAAATAAAGGCCATATGGCCATATGTGTGGCTCTGAAGATATAAGGCCATCTGTCTAGCTGTGAAGATATAAGGTCATCTGTCCAGCTGTGAAGATATATGGCCATTTGTCTAGCTGTGAAGATATAAGGCCATCTGTCTAGCAGTGAAGATATAAGGCCATCTGTCTAGATGTAAAGCTATAAGGCCATCTGTGTAGCAGTGAAGATATAAGGACCTCTGTCCAGCATAAAGATATAAGGCCATCTGTCTAGCAGTGAAGATATAAGGCCATCTGTCTAGGTGTAAAGATATGAGGCCATCTGTCAAGCTGTGAAGAATCAAGACCATCTGGGGCAGTAACTTAATATTGTCTTAGCCTCAGAGGCTGTTGGAGCAAAATCTGATGAAATTTTGGATGATGAATATACCAACTCTAATGCTGGGGCAATGGTAACTAGAGAAAAGTAAAACTTCAAGTTGCATTTTATGAGCTAATTTTTGTCATTCCAGTTCAAATTTGTTGGTACATTCAGTAATAATGGTACACCCAGAATGCTCCCTATAGCATTGGTGTGTATGTAAAGGCAATATTTTATGCATTTCTAGACTTGGCAAACTTGCTTTAACAGTGACTTTTTTTTCTTTTTCGGAGACCATTCAAGTGAGATCCTCCAACTTTGCATGATGATAAACTCCTGTGAGTTGCATGACCTTTATACTTTGACTCCAGTTTTAGTAGCTTGATCAAATTTCATAGTGGTGTTGGAATGACACAATTAGAAGTTGTGTTTCCATGACAAGTTGTCAGATCCAAACACATAAAAGGTTCAAAAGAACGCTATTTATTATGACAAAACACAACATGCAAATTTTCAGGGTAACCCCCTTTATCAAGCTACAGATGACACTTAAACAACAGTTAAACTATGAAAAAAAATGAGATGGAGAGCTAAGCCACTTATCTGTTTCTGGTTGAGCTAGTCAGCTGGACTTGATTTTAAGTGTAACAATTACAGATAGCACCCCTGAATATACATAGTTTAACATGATGTGAATGTCTTGATTTTAATTGTAACAATTATAGATAGCATGCCTTAATATACGTAGTTTAGCATGGTTTGAATGTCTTGATTTTAATTACAACGCATAACTTTAAAAACAGAATTGATAAGCTTGTCCTTTATGTGTTGTATAGATTGTGAAAGCACAGCCATGCAGTATAATGATCCCTGATCATGTCACCACGACAGCATTATGCTGAGGTCCAGTCATAATGATGAAGATTATCTGTTGTTTTCAATTATTTTTCATAAACAGCTAGCACAGAATGTCAAGAGGCAGTGATGTGCGGTGGTCTGTGTTATTTGTGCGTTTTTTGTTTGCTTTTTATATGTGATTATATGCAATATTAATGTTTTGTTTATAATTTGTACCAAGTTATGATTGTTTTGCAAACAACACCATCACCAAACTACACCGTCAACATATGTGCACCAAACAACACCATCAACGTATTTGCGTGCATGTGCATGCGTGCACACACACACACACACACACACTTGCATGTTGATGCAAACAGTTTATTTGTTGTGTCACTGTAGAGCCAGGTAAAACATTTTCTTAAATGTATTTACAATGTACAATATGCTTCATGTCTTACGTCTAAAGCTTACACCCTCTCAACGCAATGAAAAGGTCAACAAGGCACTGATCAAGATGGGCATGCATCATGCGTGCAATATACTGTTTTCACCCTCATTGTTGACTTGTGCAAGCGAAAGTATCCTAGTTTGAATGTTGCTCAATGTAGTGTTGGGGGAACTGAGAGACGGGGGCTTTTCTGAGTGTGTGGATACCATCTTGAACAAAACTGAGCCAATCTGAATGGAGCTGGCACTGGGGAAAAGAGGTTCGCAGGGTATATACAGAGGAAAGTCTTAAAGGGTAGTACTACAGATGCAGAAATTAAAGTCCCATTTCTGGAGAACTCCCTGTTATCACAGTTAGGTTCCTAAATGTTCATACCTGAGGTAGGTCAGAATATAAATTTGTATGCTTCACTTGCTGCCAGGAACTTCTGCCAGTGGAATGACATAAAGGCGTCTGTATGGTATGGTAGTACTGCAGATGCAGAAATTAAGGTTGTTTCCTGAGAACCCAGTGCTATTACAGCTTGGTTTCAAATCATTCACACCTGGGGTAGGTCAAAATATAAATCTGTATGCTTCACCTGCTGCCAGGAATTTCTGATTGACCCTTCCCCTCCCCCCTCCCACCCCTTTCCAGTCTGTTTAGTTTAAAAAAATCCCAATTCATAAAAATAAACAATATGACAGGTATTATGAACAGTGAAACAGACTTTGCTTGTGGTGTGATGGATCTTATGACCTCTGATTCACTGGGCGTTAACTGTCAAGTATTTATCTGTCCCAAGGAAAGGTGGTTGTGACTCTCAAAATCACCTCGGGATGAGGGGGGGGGGGGGGCAAACAACCCAAAACATCTGCAAACAGTACAGTTGGAATGTTTTGTTCACTTTAAAGTTTACGAGGAATTAGAAGAGTTTGTTCTGAAGAGGTTCCGCTACATTTTGTTCTTTACTATGAGGTGCACATGTATTGTTGTACAGGCCCTCCTCAAAATAGCACCCTGCAGTACAGCAAGGTTTTATTTTGCCTTGGAACAACCTGCTTGACAAGCATCTTAAAGATAAAGTGATCTGGGGGAAAAAGGGGGGATTTTTGCCTGAAATGGGCTGAACCCTCAAAACTTTTGCCCAACAGATGGAAGAGGTCAAAAACACAAATTTGAAGTCAAGTGTGTTTTGTTCTGAAATGCTGAGTTGATTGTATGTCATGCTTGTAGGCTGGATATGTCAGTGATGATTTCTTTTTTAGACTGACAATAGCTTGAATAAGGTTTACCTAACCTCATCAAGGATAGGAACACAGTGGGGCAGATTTGCATCTTTCAAGTTTACATCAGGCTGTCTATATACTAGTATGCAACTGTGCACCAGATAAGTTGGATGATTCCATGCACTGAGAGAAAAAAGTTATTGAATGAAAATAAAATCCCTATTTTGAACTTTCTTCTTCTTTTTTCTTTTTTAACTGTGAAAAGGCAAAAACTTTTTTTTTAAATGACAGAACATTGCCCCCACACCTGCGTTCATTAGCTCCTACATATGTTTACATGATATAAATTGTGAAATTTTGATTTTGATCTCTTCCACCTGTTGGAGAAAGCACATTTCAAGGCAAAAAGTTCCTTCAAGCCGGCTCATTTACTGAGACATGTACAGAAGTGTCGTCTTTCAAGTGAAGAGTGATCTCGGTCACACCAGCGTCGTGTACTGTACGTTGAAATGTACATGTAGCGGGTGATGTTCAAGTGCTGTGATTATTATTTTTTAATGTTTTTGATTTACACTCATTGATTCCATTCCTTGAAATGACGCTGGTCAACAAAATTGTTCGAGTCAAATTGATGTTCTCTTTGTGTTGAATTTACTGATTACATTTTCTCTCACTGTCAGTCATCAGTACATATAGGCCTTGCAGTCAGTGAACATTACTTTGTTTCTTAATTGAAGCATACGCATATCTCAGAGTTTGTAGGGACATAGAGTTTACAGAGGAGGAGGGCTTGTTTGAATTTGCTTTCTGGACATAGTTATGACAGCACAGCAAGGACGCAATTGTTTGTATTTTGCTACTAATTTTGATGCCATGTCATAGTTTCAAAATAGTGTACTTAATTTCATGCCTTGATTTTATTCACAAATGTATTGTCTGAATGCTTTTACATAATGATACTAAAGAAAGTGTAGACACTGTTCAAGCATTGCTGATTCATGTAAAGGATGCATGTGTACATGTATGTGAATTATATTATTATTTCTGTGATGTTTTTATTTGTTTTTCAGTACTAGTGCATTTGTGAGTATATGTGTGTGTGTGTAAATTTTAATCCAATAATTTTACAATCAATACTACTAGTACTACCTTTTATTATCCATTTTTACACTCGTGGGTATGTATATGTTTGAACTCAACTTGACATTGTATGGTAACAATAATAATAATAATAATGGTAACACCTGAAATCACCACGCCAATGAGCTTTCGTCTGCTTGCTTTTGCAACAAGTTCATCCGGTGATTGCATATGGTGAACCTCTTTGCTTTATCCACACCCAAAGTTCAAGATACAGAGTTGATCCATGTAGAGAAAGTCTGAATGTTATATAAATAAAGGGTTACTGTTTTTCCACAGTTTACTAGTGTATTATATAAAGAAGTTTCATTACTTTTATACCAGTGACTCATTTACACTAACAAAATGATCAGCTTTGCAGTGGGCATAATAATCTTTGCCATGGGTGATTTGTCTGTGTCACTAGTAGCAACACTGGTCAAAATACTCACTTGATCTTTGTTGAAAACTTGTGTACGTAAACATTTTCTGAAATGGAACGAGGCCCAGAGCACCTGTGCACAGTCAACAAACAAAGAAGTTCATTAGCACTCAAAAGAGGTCACAGAAATGTGACAACAAAGACTTGAGTGACCTACAGTAACTCTCACGTGTCATGTGGATATACCTGTGCTGGAGTTTATGCACCTTCTATATGTACCCGCATGCCAGGTGGTTCACTTTAGGCAACTCAAGTCTTGTCTTTGTTGTTGTGTTTCTGTGATGCCGTTTGAGCTGTAATTAACTCCCTAGTTTGTTGATTCTGGTTATTTAAATATGTGCAGCTTCTGTTGTGTTCCGCTTGGCGAAAAATATGTTCACACTTTCCTAACAGACTTAATCATCTAAGAATCAAAGTAATATGAGTAAAACTATGCAAATATTGCAGTCATTCTTTTATTTAATATAAACATTTGTACTGTTTGTACTGTTTTTGTTGTTTTGATTTCAGGATGGACACACACAAACACACACACATGTTAATAATACAGTTTCATTTTACAGGAACATTTGTAATGTGTATACTGTTACTGTTTTAGTCTTTTTGTTTTCAGAATACACATGCACACACACACACACACACACACACACACACACACACACACACACACACACACACACACACACACACACACACACACACACAGCCAGCAACACACAGAAAACATTAGAAGAAGAAATAATTATTCTCTTGAATTCTTCACAACAATAACAAAACTTTAAAAACTATTTTACAGTGCTGAAAAAATATCTTTAGTCAAGAGAGAAGTACACAAGTGCTGTACCTCCTAATCACCACAGGAAAAAAGTATATATAATGTTTATCACAGGAATGCATTATAGCTGCACATGAAATTTGGCTTTTCACTCAAACAAAAACAGTTGCATGATAAAAGTTATGAGCTTAAGTTGAAAACATCAGTTCCCTCAGGAATCCAGTCTGCCAAAATGAGCTCTTAATTACTCTAATAATCATCAACAAAGAGCTTAAACCCAGCAGTAGCACCAGTATAATAATAGTAATACATACTGCTTCTACGGAAACACACCCCACTGAATTGGCTTAAAGCATTATACAGCCCAAAACAAAAGAAGCATCCCAGTCAAAATATGAAACACATACAACAGACTGTCCAACACCACCAAGCAAAAGCAAAACCAATGGACAAAAGTGGCTGGGGCAGTCAGAATGACTTCTTCTTAACAGCACCAAGTCTTGAAAAGAACTAAAAACACAAGGAAAGTGAGGTGGGGGATATTTCGATTACTCTGTCTTCAGCAGAATTTTGATTTAAGGGGAGTTAATTTTCAGTGAGTTCCACAACATACAAACAGAACAACAAAGACAAGCATAAACTAATGGAGTGCTACACAGACCGTAGAGATGTCTCACAAATACAGAAGAAAATAGGAAAGGCTTAAAGAGCATAAAAACAACTACTGCACTAAGACTTAAAAGAGCATGAAAACAATGAACTATTGTGCTATTAATTAACTAGCTACTGTGTTGAACAACAGTTTGAAGAACTAACTCCTTGTGGTTGTATAGCAGGAGATAGCATGGGGGGATGTTATACCCGTCCCTAATAAGCCTACGGTTTCTGTGGACATAAAGCAACACTCAACCAAAGGGATGTTATCATGCTTCGACTGATTCTGCACGTAGGTGATAATATGCATGCATACAAACTTCTTTGGACAGCTTACAAGCTTTTCTGTATGCACTAGTTTCCATAAGCTGCAGCTACTTCTGCAGAGAGTTTGAAGGCCTTCCTGTACAAGCCAGCTGCTTCCATGCAATCTCCTGCAGCCTGAAAATACATTGCTTATTGATTAATTTTCTTTCAAGAGAATTAAAGTTAGCAAACCAATGAACAGCAACCTACTCACAACATTTATGAGAAAAAAAGAACGTTAGTTATGTCTAATGTAACTGCACTTGCACTACAAAGGTAACTGTACTTGCACTAAAAAGGTATCTTTTTATTTGCGTCATTTATGCTCCATGTGTACACCCTCAGTTCCTAAATTATGTATAACACTTCCGGAAACAGACTAATTGCTCATGGAAAACAGTCAGCAGTGCCCCACCTCCACCCCTGCCTTGCTACAGCACTGCTGAAAAATATCAATTGTAGGTGACCGTATCATTAGTTCAATGATTTACCCCAGAAAAAGTTGCCGCACTCTGTCGCTAGAGTCTTGGTCACTAATAAATTTACACAGGTCTGTGACCATTTCTTTAATAAACACACACAGGTGCGTGCGCACACACACACACAAAATTTATTTTTTCGAAAACTCCCAATCTGGGAAACGTAGAAATGACAATCTCCTCCAAAACAACAACAATAGAAAGAGGAAAAGAACACTTTGGTCTTTTGCAGGGTTTTACAATGTGCTAATACTAATTTGGAAAATAAAATGTTACATATATACCTCTTTCCTCTCTGCTTCCTGTACCAGCTGCAAGGCTTTCTCTTCGTCAGCTGTTCTGTGGGTGTTACTAACATTCCGGTACATTATGTCAGTACGCAAGATGTACTTCACTCCACTCCTGTTAAAAACAGCAACACAGAAAGAAAAAATATATTTGTCTATGCCCAAAATGGATGAGAAAAAAAATCATGACAATTATTATTCACTCACATGACCTTGTGTGATTAACAGGACATTAAACTCTGGTTGCTGTTTTTCAGCTGCCATGTTAGAACTTTTCTTTTTTAGCTGCTGTGTCAGAACTCTTTTTTTTCAGTTGCTATGATGTGCTATGTCAGAACTTTTGCTTTTCAGCTGCCATGTCAGAACATTTGCTTTTCAGCTGCTATGATGTCAGAATTTTAGTTTTTCAGCTGCCATGTCAGAACTAGTTTTTCAGCTGCCATGTCAGAACTTTTGTTTTTCAGCTGCTATAATGTCAGAACTTTTGTTTTTCAGCTGCCATGTCAATAATTGTGCCACACCAATCTCTTCTTCTTCTTTTTTTTAACTTCCCTTTTTCTTCATTTCTCAATTTTCAATGTTTCATTTTAAACAGAAACAGAGATATAACATGTAACCCTGCCTTTTAAAATGAGTTGGATGGGTACTAGGCCACTTTCTCACTGCGGCTTATTTTCAAAAGAAGCTTCTGTTTAGATTTTCAGTTTTAATGGGAAGCACTCATCCTAGGGCATCATATCATGTCCTAAGAGCAAGGAAAGGGTTAACTGACCTCTCACTTTTAGCCACTTGGCTCTGCCCACTTAGACAAGCTGAGTAAACAATATAACGTGTTCAAGTTAGCGCTTCAAACTGAGCAGACCCAAGTTACTTAATCTTTTTTTTTAACAGCAGCAAGGGCATGCGCTTTGTATACATTACAATGGTACCTGTGTCTGTGTGTTTGTATGCAGACTGACTGGCTAATTAATGCTCATCTGTTGGTCAGAGAGGGTGGCGGGTGAACATGCTATTACACATAATCATATAACGTGCCAATGACTATGGTAGGTTCAATCATTCTCTCACTGTAGCTTTTGGCCTTCGTGCAGTCTCTGGTGGTTGAAGACAATTGCAAGTCCTGGCTCAGGCTTGATACGGCAAAGAATGTTTGCCTCCTCCGCACAGTACTTCCCATCCTCATTCTACGGACAGAGAATTTGTTAGTGATTGGACTTAACATCCTGTCAGCCACACACTGACACCTCATGATGATCAAAATCTATCATAAACACATGCACATTTCAAAACTCTGCTATGGACATGAGAAAAATGATGCAACTGCTAGTACGATAATAGGTTAGATTAACAGACTAAATCCACCACAGGCATTACAACTACCAAGAACTTTTTAAAAGATTTTTTCTGTCTGCATCATGATCATTCTCCTATCAAGTGCTGGCTTGCTGTATAAACACTCAAGACTTGAGCTGTCCCAATGGAAACAGAGACAGGCAGACAGACAAACTCAAACTCAATTTTCCAACCTATCTATAAGTATAACTGTATCAACTAGTCCTTGCTACAGTACTACTGACGGAGTGAAAAATGAGAGAGAGACAGAGACAGAGACAGAGACAGAGACAGAGAGACAGAGAACTCAAACTCAAAAACTTTATTTTACAAGGATTGTTGTAGTTTAGGTTTAGTCAAACACCTGTCTGACTAGTCCTTGCTAAGCTACTGATGAGTAAATATAAAATTACAGGCATTGTTTATATATACATATAGGCATGAATGAGTGAGTGAAAACATAGCATGTTCACAGCAACAGATGCCCACACAGAGAGTGAGAGACAGAGACAGAGAGAAGCACTATGGACAACAAACAATGATTACAAAATAGGATGTAAAACAGAGGTGGAAGCCTATTTGGACAAGGTTACAACCATAACTGTTGTAACTCACGAATTGTGTTATGGAGTTACTGGTGGTACAGTTTTGCATCAGATGTTCTCCAAGACAAAACATGTGTGCACTGTTTATAAATCCACTATATATATATAAATATATTCACTGAAACATCAAGCAGGCCTTGACAAAGCCCTCCAATGGGCAAAAATTTGGAATAAAAGTTTTTTAAACCAGGACTGGATTGTTGTTATACATTCTCTATACACCAAAACATATGTTATATACATTATATAAATATCGCATACCATAAACAATGTTTGTTTCTCATCCACAAAATTTGTGCTGCCTCCTTCAAAGTTGCCGTTGAGGTAGAGCATGAAGGTCTGCAGTGAACGTTCCTGAGTGCTTCGTGCAAAATAGCCATCAAAGTGCGGGGCAAAATGACCACCAGGCATGTACCTACACAGCCGAAATACCTACAAAAGAGAAAATCATGCATAAAGAAGAAAATAACAAAACAAAAGCAGAACAAAACAAAAATAGAGTAGCTCTTGATCATCCTGGTTAATTTGATGAATTAAAGCAGAGCCCATGCTGCCTGCAATTCTTCCTTTTCAGTTCATGCCTTCCTTCATTAAAACACAGTCTTTGCCCACTCTTTTGAACACTGAAAGATAAACTGAAGTGTGATACAAGCAGAGAATCTGAATCTGAACTGAAACAAAATTCATGAATTAAGGTCAGATTCTCTTTTCGCAGTGCTCACACATAATCTGATTTTTCTTTTGTTTTGATTGAGTGAATTTTATTTCATCCTCAAGCGACTTTTGTGGTCTGTTTATTCGTCCACTGTTCAGCTGTCCATTCTTTTCATCAGTGTATGCTGTATGTAGCTCACCAGTCACAGCTTTTTTATGTTGTACCAGTGCCTAACGTGGGCACCTTAAAACCTTATAGTTATAATACCATTGACCCAGCACACATGCATGTTTAATGCTGCAAAACCTGAACATAATTGTGCTGATCAACCTGATCTACCTATATAATGTCTTTTTTTTTAAATATCAGTGTATGCTGTAAGTAGCTCACCAGTCTCTCAGTCTCAGCTATTTTATGTTGTACCAGCGCTTAATGAAGGCACCTTGAAACCTTATAACACCTCTGACCCAGCACAAATGCACGTTTAACACTGCAAAACCTGAATATGAATGTGCTGATAAGCAGCAATGAGTCAGTCTGTACTGTCCAAAATGCACCCATTTTCATACTGTATTCACCCATGGAGAAATCAGCACAAGAGTCAAAAGTTCTATTGGCAGGAATCCTTTCACTGGTTCCAGCCTACACTGAGTGGATAAAATACTATGAACATGAATGTCTTTAATGGATTTAGGGTTACACTACCGATGCTCAGTGTCTGGAACTTACAGAGTTCAGGCCAACCGGTGTCCATGTTCCCTGCATGAGAAACTTCACGCCATGAATGTGGTGCTCCTGTGGGTCATCATTTATGATGATATCGGACAGCCATGGTCGTAACCTCGTCCACAAGATTTCTGACAGTGCAGGATTGTCTATCACTGTTCTGCACCATAAAAAAAAGCACCGTAATTTATTTAGTACCCTTCATTGTCTGCACACTTTACACTATCATTTTGTGTTTGTGTAAGGAAAATATTATTAGAGGATTAATGTCATCTACGTATATGAGAAAGGATACTATTATCACACAGGAACACAATTTTTGTATCCGAATCACTTCTCATCCCCAACTAATCCTACAGTACCTACAAACACAGACCCATTTTTCTAGTATTGGGAAATTATGTGAGGATTTTTTCTTTCTTTCTTTTTCTTGAGGTTGTTGGGGAGGGGGGGGGGGGGGGGGGGCAAGCACATCAATGCGGGGCTTTAATTCATGAAAACATGCATCCATCCATTACAGTATACCTTTCACTCACTTGCATGTGCTATATCATATAAAAACACACATAAAAACAAACAAAAATACCCATTTCTTGACACACTCTTTTGCTGTATTTAGTGGTGTGTGTGTGTGTGTGTGTGTGTGTGTGTGTGTGTGTGTGTGTGTGTGTGTGTGTGTGTGTGTGTGCATATGGAAAGAGAGACAGAGACAGGGAGACAGAGAGAGAGAGAGGTGTGTGTGGGGGGGGGGGGGGAGGGGGGGGTGCTCACACACAAACCTTTTTTTCTGTGATCATTGTGGAAGCAATTTATGACTTGTACAACAAAAACCGATGGCACTGTTCCGTGGCTTTAGTGTTGGCATAAATTTATATATGCTTGTGTATGCTACCATGGAAAAGGAATCGCCAGTGGCATTATAAAAAAATATAAGGTGACAGACTGGAAAATGTGAGCCGGTTTGGCCTAGTAGTAAGGTGTTAGGCTGGTAAGCTGAGGGATCTTGGTAAGCAGAGGGACCTTGGTTCGAATCCGCTTCAGCTCTCCTTTCTCTTCAAAAGCTGTGGTCTGTGGACGCTGTCTTGTGACTTTGTCCCTCACAATTAATGAAACATTAAAATGACTCAAATCGCTGTCCATCTTAATGCAGGGGTCATTCTGGTGGTGACAGTGTAGCGATAGATATATATATATATATATAGATAATCTCCCTCTTCCCCCACCTCCACACTCCCTTCCCCCCGTCCCTAATAAGCCTTATAGTTTCTGTGGACGTTAAGCACCATGTTTACTTTACTTTGACTGGAAAAAGACTGTCACATATGGGGTCGACTTATATATAGCCAGCGCGACCCGGCTTGAGATGGACATTAATTTTTCGCTCACATTGGCGCTGCGCCTGTATATATACTTATGATCTCATATCACCGGTATATATTGGGCAGGTTCACATATCGGTTCCTAACATCACTGCTCTAACTCGGAAGCATTTTCTGCAGCGACTGAAAGAGAAAGTAGAATTACGCACGTACCTTTGCTGGCCTCTGTAGTTATCTCTGGCACCCTGGATATCCCCAAAACCAACTCTCTCCCCTTCATCAATAAAATGCTTGCATTCCGTCGGCGACAAAACGTTATGCAGTAAAAATCCTTGATCTCCAAAGTCCAATATTTCACTCCTCACAACAGAAGTCTTCTCGCCCTCATCTGTTTCTGGAGGGAGCTCGATCAGTTTCGGTTCGTCCGAGGGAAAGCTGATCTTTCCAGTGTCGTCTGCTTCGGCTTCATGTTGTGGTAAAAACGGAGAATCCATGGCTTTAACAGTCTCAATTGTAATTCTTTTACACGCCAATCAGTGAACGGGTAAGTAGCCGTTCACAAGTACGACTTCGCTTGTGATTGCAGAACATGACTGTGTATTGCACATACATGAGCAATTCTAACCTTAGAAACATAGTCGACCCCTTAGCAGCTTGACCCCTAACTGAAGGGACGTCACTCTCAAGCAACCTTGACCCTTGTCGCGTTGCGGCAGGAGCACCGTGCTGCTGATATAATAATTTACACATTCATGATGTCCTTGCTGATTTTGATAGTTATAGAAAACAATCGCTGGTCAGATCTTTTCTTTCAAGTAAATAAGCCATTTACAATCAACCCATTTTGTGTCCTGTGCTGAAATATATATACATGTCGGTCAGAACAGGGCATCTGAAAATACTTTATGGGTACAAGTCTGCAACCCCTCTGCGCACAGCGATCTGAAAATGAACTCGTCCACTAAACCGCAGCTTGAGCGTGCCGTCCATATCTTAGTTCAGCTGCAAGAACACACTGCAGCCTTGTGAACAGAAATGTGTTGTTGAAACCGCACTTCAATATCAAATGAGAATCGGAGCTTTGCTCAACCTGCTGGCGAACAAATTATTGTGCGCTTTCTATAATGTTCAATGGGCGCATACCAGCTAGGCCTTACCTGCAGTAGCCTACAATGTGCGTCTGGTTGGCAGCACAACACGTATTATTTCTGCGATTGTATCAAAAATATATATGGCTTGTCTGAGGTTGTTGGGGCCTTTTATGAAACAAACAGGCGAGATTCCCTAATCGTTAAGGCACACACACACACACACACACACAGGGCGTGTGGCGTACAGCACCTGTCCGGCCACGGCTGATCTTACGCGGCTGTTTAAGTGAACAGTGCGATATATAGCCGGTAATGAACAAGGCCCACCGGTCGAGACCCTCTCTGCCGAGATATTTTTATTCATTACCAGAAGCAGCTTCAAAACGCTGACCCAAATCGAATCTTTCGGTAATAAATAAAACACCACTGTATATAATCGATTTGCGCGGTAACTATATGACTGAAGTTGCTTCGGTGCTGCAGCTAGTACGTAGACATGACGTGAAAGTGTGTGCGCCTGTCTTACATTTAGAGAGACACATATGACAGCAATTAAGCAACACAGCGAAACAATGTTTCATAGAAAATTGCATGGATTTTCAAAGAAATCAAACCACTGCAACACTGGAAATATCCGTAATATTAGGGGCGGGGCTTTCTCAGGTGTGAACGTTGTTAATGGAAAAAATCCCTGGAGAGAAACAAAATCTCTATTTACAGACGAAAACAGCACGGTTTGGTTTATACTAGTTTCCCCTTACTGCATTTTCAGCCCCGAAAAGACTACGTGAACGGCGGCGGGGGTTTATTCTCAACGAGCTAGCTCAGGCACGTTGCGTGTCCAGTCGAGAGGATTTCTGTATTTAGAACACCGGATGTCCACTGACTGATGGGAAATTGTGACGTCAAGTCGTCTGGCAAGAAGCAACAAAAGCGTGTGTTGTTGGAAAAGCGGCGAAATGCTGCTCTTTCTTGCAACTTTTGTCGAGTACTGATATAGCACTGTGTTGTACAGGTTTAGATTTGCCCATAGGTAATGGCCAAATACCTTTGTGGCTATTGCCAGCGTGACATTTCTGGCCTGCTCATTCGATGTGTGGAATGCACGGAGTTTGACCTTTGTTTACAGGCAAGTGTGACGTCAGATTGGTAGCCATTTTGGTTTCTTTTTCGTTTTGATAGCGGTATCCAGTGTATTTCCTGCAAAATATGGCTCATTTTTTGAGGTTATGGTTTGCTTTTTGTCTTTCAGTGCTTTTCCTGCGGGGTGGAAAGTGGCCCACACAAGAAGGAACACTCATACCGTGTGGGGGTAAGATTAAGCCTTACTTGCAGATGACCTAGATTCTATTTTCTCCCCTCTCGTTGTTGGAATCAACTCGTCCATTCCTTTGCAAAGCCAATCAGATCTGGCGTGGGTATTTTTGACCAATGGAAAATTAAGTAAAAATAGAACTGGGAAGCGAGCAACACGTGTGTTTGTGGAAGAAGTGAACATTTTCAAACATTTGCCAGAGCTCTTTTTTTTTCTTTTTTTTTTAAATTTGTGTTGTTTTTGTTGTCTTTTTGGATAAAAGTTACATAATCACAAAGGTTAGTTCCTCAGAGCTCAAGAGCTGTGTGAAAGTCAAGGTGGCAGTCCTGGGCTCCCCGTTCCTAACTTTCCTCACCTTATGGTCTCTGTAATTTAGTGTAAACGTAAAGCAACATTGAACTTGAACTTGAGTTAGTTCCTGTATTTTGAGGTCCCGTCAACCGCACAGGACGAGACCACAGAATAAAACAAGCATGATGACTATGACTGTATGAGTATGACAGTTTTAAAACACTTGTCAAACATGAATTAGTTAAAGGGACTGGACTACCACCTATAGCCTTAGATTGTGTTAGAACTCGGATTCAAAACACATTGATCTTAAGACTTTTTAAGAGATAATATATATATAATGGTTTGGGTCACTAATGTTTTGACACACCGTGTGATGCCTGTGGCAAAGAGTTTTTACTAGGCCAGTATGCTATGCCTCAGGCCAGGTCCATTCTGGAGAGACTTTCATTCCAGTGACAGTGTCATGCATGTTAAAGGAGTTGTGGGCAGAGTGAACTGACACTAGTGACAGGGCCTGTGCAGGAGGTGTTCAGAGTGCATAGTTCTGAATGATCATTGGTAGTATGTCATGGATTGTTCGTATTGTGTCATGGATGGCAGATACTGTCTCAATGCTGCACTGTACACATCACCCCAGTTCACATGCACACTAGCACTCAGACACTTAAGTACACATATAATAATAAAAAATATATACAGCATAATAACTTGTAAATAATGTAAAAGTCTAAAACTAACAGAAGTGAAATAACAACATTGACCAACATTTGAAAATATTTGCATGCCCACTCTGTAAGAAGAATCAACATGCGTACATCTGACTTGTCCAAAACCACTGGTCTCCCTCAGTTAAACTTTTCAGAGCAATTATGTCTGTCTTTTGAGACATAAAAGAACAACAATTATACTTTATACTTATAGTGTCAAATGGGGCTGAATTTTTAAAAGCATAATATATGTTTTACTACTAGATACTTTTAGTGCCTTTCAGTCCTCTTCTTGATTTATGATTCACTTTTGTGTGAATATCATTATCTGTTGTAATTATGATATGATTTTAATAAGATTGTCCTAAAATCTTAAAAATGAAAGCACACGCACAAACACACAGAAAAAAGAGCATGTGTACACAAATTCAACATTAATTTATTCAGTCATGATACTGTTTATAATTGTGTTTTGGTTGTCATTAAGTTGATTAACATTAAGCATTAACATTAAGCTCATACTTGACTTTCCTCTGTTGGTTCTTGCACCTGCCTTTGGCCCATCTATGTGGAACAACCTTCCCTCATCCTCTCTGACAGAAACCCTGTCTGGACTCCTTCAGATCTAACCTCAAGGCATTTCTATTTTCTTTCTCCAAAACAATAGACCTGGCATGTTTTCTGCTTTGTGCTGCTATCTAGTATCTAGCTCTAGTTAAAGTCTGTTGTAGTCAGCAATTATTCTTGTGGGTGCTGGTGTGTGTGCACTTAGAATAGTAGTTCTGGACAAGATTTTATGCTGTATAATTTGCAAGTTATAAGTACTTTAATGAGTATTATTTAAGCTTTGTGTTTGACAGCATGTGACGGGCCCGGCTGCCTTTGAGATAGAGAAGCCATGGAGCCTGGTGGAGGAACACATGCTGCTAGATGCTGTTGAGCAGTATGGCTTTGGAAACTGGTCAGTTTCTCTTTGATGTTGTGCATGCATCGTGGGGGGGGGGGGGGGGGGGGCTTCTGTTTCATTTCATTTGGTTTTTAAACTCATTTCCATTTTTACAGTTGTGAGTAACTCAGTAAGCATGTGCAGTACATTCATTCATTGATTATTGAAACATTGCACAGTGGCTTGAAAATGATTGGCATTTATTTAGTGTATAAACTATAATGTATAAGTATATTATCACTAGGGTACATAGAACTTTGAGTGTTCCACACAACGTAATGCATATGACCTCTCAGGCTTCACACTCACCAGTCACAATATGAAAATGGAGGGGTACACCCAGCGTGTTCTGTTGCCAGTGTATCATCATCCTTCAGTCAGCGTACACCCATGGTATAACAAACTTGTCAACCCACAAGACTTGTCCAGGAAATATCCAGCTGCCCTTCTGCTTGTTTGGGGGACAAAAATGCCAGTACTGCGGTTACAGAAATAGGACAAGAGTAACTTCCTGGCTAAATAGGAGTAAGAGGGGAGAGGAAATTGAAGCCCTAGAAAAGCAAATAAGAAGAATTTATTAGCCATAGCTAGTTTTGTAGCTGTACTTTGTGTGGGTGGAAGGTGGGTGGGAGGGAGGTATTTGGGCAGAGAAGTTGAACATATGAAAATAATCTTCACAGCATACATTGTGGATCAGCATCCAGTAGCATGCGACACAAACTGACAAAGCTTTTTTTCTGCTTCATTTTTAATGCATTTTTAAACGTGTATGAATTGTGATGTTTGGTCTCCACTTGCAGGAGTGATGTGGCCGGCCATGTGGAGACAAGAACAGAAGAAGGTAAATATTGCATCATCCGGTTTGATTGCCTACCACCACTGCCATCAGCTCAAGTTACAAGTACTCAGCCTATGAGTAGGATTGGGCTTGAGCAGTTAAAAATAGAAGAAAACTTACAGGATCAAGATACTGATTTTTTTAATGTTATTTTATGCTGTGATAATGAAAAGGTTTTACTGCAAGCTTTTTTGTTTTGTTTTTATTATATAACACATTTTCCTCCCCCCCCCCCTTCACCCCCCATTAAACATTTTTAACATTATTTTTCTACATTTAATTTAAAAAAAGAAATTGTTGAGTAGTGTTTTATAACAGATTAACACTAAAAGAATAATGATCTATTTGTTTCAGATTGTGAAGAGCATTATGTCAAGTATTACATTCAAGGAAACATTGGAAAAGGTACAGTTTTCTTTTAGATTTCTCAGTGGTGACCATTTAATTTTTTTAAATGGCAACATTACCTTGTGTAGTGGGTATTATTACAGTTTGAGCATGGTTTTTGTTTGTTCTGTGTCATCAATACTTCTGAAAGAATTTGAACCTTGCTGAAATGCTATGAGTATGAGCTTGAAAACAAGATGGGATTTTAAAACTATTGTAATGGAGTGGAGTGGTAGAAGGACAGGACACAGGCAGCGGAGTCAGTCAAAATGGAGACCACAGCAGGCGGCGACGGCAAACAGGCTTTATTCTACAGCAGCAGACAACTTTCTCAGCACACCCAAAATCCTCACGTGCACGCATAGATAAGAGAACTGCGCGGGCCGCAAGGAACACACGCTATCGCTACAATGAAATCGGCCCTCTGGACCACAAAATGGCTGACTATTGTGTTTCCTTGGCCCGCACAAATACAGTTTCCTCAACAATAACTAAACTAATTAAAACATGAAATACATCAAATAAAAGCTACAGTTACAACCTTTTAAACCTATAAACAAAATGTACACACATGACTTATTTAATTTACAACAAGAGTGGGAAGCGTGGCTTGCATCTGTCTATAAGCAGATTCGTACAACTAAATCACAACTAACACAATGTACAAAACATAACTGTCGCTAAAACTTATATCAGAATAAAGAGCACGCTCCCACGGTTAAAATGGTACATAACAATTACAATACAACGCTCTATAAGAGAAGCAAGACACACTCAAAGACTAGTACTAAAACAATCGGTGCGATCTTTCGCCTGGGGCGCGTTATCTTAGTCGCAGCAGCGCTGATAGTGATACCAAGTAGTCTATGAATACAACTTAGCTTCTACAGTACACAATACTTAATAAGTTAATTTTAACCCAAAATAAACACTAAACATGAAGTCAGCTAAGCAAAATACTGTACGACAAAGCATTGATCGACACAGAATTACTTTCATCGAGTCAAAACAACGATTCACTAGTACTACACAGAAAACGCGCCATGCAGACGACGGCTATAAAAAGAATGGACCTAGAGAGGCATCGGCTACTGATTAAGCTCGATCCTGTGTCTAAATAAGATCTAAATAAACATTCTAAGATGCCAAATTATATTACACATGGCTTAGTGCATAAAAAGGACTAGGTAAACAAAGAGTAGGTAAACAAACAAGGGTCAAAATATTAAGGGAGTAAACAGATTTGAAAATGGCGCGCACCAGCGGCTATTGCCGGTCGGCTGTGAGAAGGCCATGTGGTGTTACGCAACACGCGCAGCGCTTCAAAACAAAAGCGTCGTCTGCTCCGGTTCCCGGGTTACTAACAGTACAGTAATGAAATTGCATGGATCTGATAACCGGGGCAGGATTATTGTAAAAACGTACAAAGAGCACTTGCTCACACTATAAAAGTGCTCTTTTCATGGTTATGGTGAAGACTGTTCTGTGCTGTGTTGGGAGTGACACTGCATGTAAAACCAAGTTTCACGATGACTTCAGTTGCAAACTTAGATCATCAAACACATTCACATCTTTCAAATCATCATTGAAATCTCACCTCTTCAAGCTATCCTATTGACTGTGTGTGTGTGTGTGCACGCGCAGGCAGAAGTTTGTTTTGACTGGGTTTTGGTCCTTTGCCTTATGGCTATGTACTCCAGTTTGGAGAAATAACTCATAAATTATAAGAGTATTATTATTAATGTTATTATTATAAGGTGGTTTGTTTGTTTGTTTGAAGCTGGCGGTTGCACATAGCCTGATGTTTATGTGATGTGGCACTGTTTCAGCTACGTTTCCATCAGAATTTGGAAGCCGGGTGACAGACCATTCCTGCCCTGATGGAGGTGAGATTCCTCCCTTGCAGTGCAAATTGCACCCACTTTCTTTCAGTATAGTTAGTTAACAGTTTGCATAAGAGTTAGGAACTCTGGTGGCCTTGCCTCCTACCTGTTTATTCTTCTGTAAGTTGTAGTTACCAGTTGGGCTGGAGTTTTGGCATGTTCTCTGCCACAGAAAAGACAGGAAGTGTGACTCTGTGTTATTCTCCCTAACTGTTATTTATGTAATAATGATACAAGTCATTGTTTTCATATAATACATAGTCTTAGGCTGTTTCAAATCAGTATAAAGAAACTGAGATGTTTTTGCTGGAATGATCCATATTGTTTCATGAGCTAGAGGCGACTAAAACTATATCAATAATCAGTAGGGAAGAGAAGAAAGAAAAACTTATGAAAATAGTGGTGAATATCTGAATATGGTGAAAATGATTTGTTAACTTGAATCTGATGCTGTACTGATTGCAGTCTTGACTTAACCATGTGTGGTTGATGGTATGTTAAAATCTTATTACTAACTGGCCAGTGCTGAAACTTAGCTGGGAATTCAAATTCCCATTGCTGTCTTGTAGGGTGTCTCTGAGATTTCTCTGGAGTCATATTCTGTGCAGACTCGACAAAAGTCCTTTGGATGAGACTATGAACCAAGGTTCCCTGTGTGTATACACAGGTGAAGATATCACATACGAACTTTAAAGATTGGAGTCAATGTCAGTTTGATGCATTATGGAAACACTAAAATAACCCAGCATTCACTGAAAACATTTGAGCACAGTGAGTCTGCAGAGAATAGCACTCTGTAAAACCAATCAGTCAGTTGATGTATGGTGTGTTAAATGACATAGTGTGATACACTCTGTGATAATGTTAGTTTTTACTCCATTCAGGGCCCTTGTCACCCAGCATCACCACGCCTCTCCCTCCTCTGGAGCTGTCATCACAGGAGCAGCAGGAGCTCGGCTACATGCCTCTCAGAGATGACTTTGAACGGGTAGGTACTGCAGATCCCTACTGGAATGAATAGTGAATCTTTTGACAGATACCCAAAGCGTGAGGTTTTTTTTTTTAGGCACTTGACCTTAGTAACTTTTTAACTGAGAGTTGCATCCATCTGCTGTCATGAGAGGGCAGTTGATGTCCAGCTTCAGGCAGCTGAACAGTGGCACAGAAAGGAGATGTGGCAAGTGCAGATGGCACGGCTGGAGGACAGAGCACTGCAAAGTAAAAGGACACCCTCATTGACCAGAGGATTTAAAACATGCAGCTAGTCACACACTTGTAATCAGCTTTGAGTGATTTAAACACAATTGTACTCATGTGTGTTACACTCTGTGTGTTTGGGGTGGGGGGGTCAGATTAGATATTAATACAGCAACAAGATTGTGTACATGTAGTGGATGATGTCATCTGTGTTAACAAAACGTCTGTCAGAACTATCATATCGTAGGCAGCAGGCAAAAAATGTGTGTTTTGGGTGACGTCAGCAAGGCGGTGTTAACTAGCCTAGTGAGCTTGACGAAAGAATGTGGTTGTTTTTGCTTGCATTTCAGGAGTACGACAATGAGGCAGAAACTCTAGTCAGTGGTTTGGCGATCAACCCTGATGATGATGACTTGGATATCAGTAAGTATTATGTCAATGCTCACTACATTATTTTCCTCTGTTGCCTCCTTTTCCTTTCATGAGGAGGAATGTGGTGGGTCTGTAACTTGTAAGATGAGGAGCAAGGGGTAGAGCTGTGTGGTGAGGGGGAATGGGTGGAACTGTGTGATGAGGAAGGGGTGGAACTGTGTGAGGAAAGGGTAGAGCTATGTGATGAGGAAGGGGTGGAACTGTGTGAGGAAAGGGTAGAGCTGTGTGATGGAGAGGAAGGGGTAGAGCTGTGTGGTGAGGGGGAATGGGTGGAACTGTGTGATGAGGAAGGGGTGGAACTGTGTGAGGAAAGGGTAGAGCTGTGTGATGGAGAGGAAGGGGCGGAGCTGTGTGGTGAGGGGGAATGGGTGGAACTGTGTGATGAGGAAGGGGTGGAACTGTGTGAGGAAAGGATAGAGCTGTGCGATGGAGAGGAAGGGGCAGAGCTGTGTGATGAAGAAGATGAGGCGGAACTGTGTGAGGAAAGGGTGGAGCTGTGTGATGAGGGGGAAAGGGTGGAACTGTGTGAGGAAAGGATAGAGCTGTGCGATGGAGAGGAAGGGGCAGAGCTGTGTGATGAAGAAGATGAGGCGGAACTGTGTGAGGAAAGGGTGGAGCTGTGTGATGAGGGGGAAAGGGTGGAACTGTGAAGAAGGGGTAGAGCTATGTGATGAGAGAGAAGGGGTGGGACTGTGCAAGGAAGGGGTAGAGCTGTGTGGTGAGGGGGAAGGGGTGGAACTGTGTGAGGAAGGGGTAGAGCTGTGTGATGAGGGGGAAAGGGTGGAACTGTGTGAGGAAGGGGTAGAAATTTGTGATGAGGGGGGAAGGGGTGGGACTGTGTGACGAGGAGGGAGAGGAGTGGGACTGACAAGGAGGGAGGGGTACCACTGTGTGATAAAGGGATAAAACTGTGGTGAAGAGAAAGAGGTGGGGCTATGTGATGAGGAGGAAGAAGTCCGACTGTGACGAGGGAAGGATGTGTTGGTGTAATGAAGCCTTTGAAGGGGTGGGAGTGTGACTGCGTGATGAGGAAGTAGGGATGGGACTGTGGATGGGTGTGTGATGAGGGATGGGTGAGGATATGTAATGAAGAGGGGGGGGTACCTGTGATGCAAAATTGTTAGATTTATGCAGTGTTACTGCCTGAAGGCAGGAAAAATCATACGTCTGCAGGAAGTGATTGATCAGAGCAAATTTCACACTTGTTAAATGCCTTATTACCATGGTGGGGGGGGGGGGGGGGGGATGAAGCATTTTTGCTCCTTTTTCATTTGTTTCTCCTGCTCACTCCTTTTTGTAAATTCTCACCAGTTACAAACTGACACAAATGATTTTATACTAGTTTGCGTATTGCATTTTGTTGCTGTTATTGTTTCATCAAAATTTCAGTTCCTTCACTGAAAGGTGGTTACTGGCAGATGCAGCAACATCAGCTTTTCCCTTCTCTTGTTCAGGTGTGAAGTTGTCGTGTATAGGCAAGTACAGGGTGCGATTACGTGAGCGGGACCGACGGAAGCGAATAGCACGGAGTCACTCTCTCATCTCCACCTCGCACATCCCCAGCAAAAACTGCAAAACGCCAAACCCCAAGCGCAAGTTTGTCAAAGAGGACAGGTGCGTTGGGTGCTCTCTCACTGTTGCAGGCTGACTTTGCTCAGCCACAGTATAATGCTGTCGCAAGGGGGCATGCTCGGATTGTGTGAGATAGGGAGCCTGCCAGGTGCAGGTGCAGCAGTGGTACAGATCACTGTGGACTGCAGAAACATTTAAAGGGGGCTTTTTGATTAGGATCCACATTTAGCACGTAGCCTGTGCCCAACAGCTTGCATGTAATTTGGGGGGGGGGGGGGGTGCATTCTGTTTTTTGTTTTTGTCAAGATTTTATTTTACAATTAGATATGTTTATACCTAAGTCTTATCTTGCTGACCTGACAAGTATTATAATGGAGTTGACCTTTACCAAATGTTTTGAGACGGCTGGTATACATTGAACTTGTCTCTTTTGTCTGGGTGTGCTACAGAAGTTACATTATAGATTCCTGTGGATTGTGTCCAGAAATCAAAGGGCAGATTTCACACTTTTTCATCTTGAACATGTAATCCTTATTTGTCTTGTAAATAATTGTGAAACATGGAAATTTGCATGCATTCTCACCTGCATTGTGTGAGAGAGAGAGAGAAAAGAACTCATTTGTAGAAACTTAGAAGTGGTAGAGGGGTGAGTCATTTAAAAATGTTGCTTTCATCATCCACTGTGAAAACCAAAATCCAAGTTAATTTGAGAGGGTACATGACCCCATATTTTGAAAGATTCCACCTTGGACAGTTCCTATGCCTTTGAGTTGTAATTTACAATGCTGATTGTGTGTGCAGAGAGTTTGTTGAAAAGATGAAGGTGTTCACTCAGTTCCAAACCAGTGCTGAATTGGAGAGGTTGCAAGAGGGTCTACTGAGTGAGTCTCTGTCAGTCTATCTCTCAGCCTTATTGGGTGGGTCTCTGCTCATTGTATTTGTTCAGCCAGCTGAGATACCCTGCCTCTATGGCCTAATGGATGAGTCTGTGAGTCTACATGTTACACCTGTTGAGTGAATGTCTGAGTAAATGTCAGTCTGTCTCTTAGGCTCATTGAGTCTTTCAGTGTGTCCCTTAGGCCTGCATCTGCAGCGACGTGTGCTCTGGCAGGCTGCAGCATGCATGCTGCTTGGACTGAAATGGAGAGTGTTTTAATTCTTTTGCCAAAGCAGGTTATTTAGACTGAGTTATGACAGACGTATGCAGCCCGCTTAGAGCTTTGTGTTGCTTGACTTTACAAAGTCTCCAGACAGTGTCTGTTCTGAAGATTTGGACACATTTGTTTTGTGAATCTTCACTGTAAGACATGAACAAGCCAGTCCAAATGGTGATTTAAGCAGATGCTTGAGATGGCAGACTTTTAAAGGGGGTCAGCTGTAACTGTTGCAAGCAACCCATTCTCGGATTCTGGAAGTTGTAAAAAGCTAGTATGACTTTCTGTGATGGCAGGGGGGTTTGCACTGAAATGGAACTCTCTTTATTACCTTTCTGTGCATTGTATCTTTATGACTCGTGTGGTTTGGCCAGCTGAAAGGAATAATCATGCAGTTATTTTTGAGAATTTATGTTGCTTCATTTGCAGAGGAGAAAGAAGAAAAACTGAAAATAACAGAGATGTCTGAATTCCGCAAACAAGGTGTCACAATTTTGAGTGGTAAGGTTGTCTGCATCTGCATGATTTTTGTCATACTTTCATCTTGTGTCATTCAGAATTGTTCACAGTTTATTTCATTTCATTCCCTTGGTTTTGATTGCTGTTCAGTTTGTTCAAAATCTTTCCCTTTTTTCATTTGCACATTGTTTGCGTACACTTTCATTAAGTTTTGTTGATTCAAAAACTGAAAAGTTTGAGGCATAGAGAAAAGTTAGTGTCCTGGCATTGGAAGGCTGGAGTTTGTTTAAGTTTTGCGAAGTCGGAGACCCATTAACCTTCTGAGACGCTCACAGTGGTGACAGTCCAGCTTCTGCTTACCTGTGTATGAGTCAACAGAGTTACTACCCTAGCTTCCTCTTCTCACTGAACAATAATGTGTAAGGTTAAAGGGATGTAGGTTCACTCCACAATTAACACAAATCAGTTTTGGCATTCCAACTGTAATCACACATCATCCTCATTTGCATGTTACAAGGCAGGTTACACTGAGAGGGTGTTACCAGGCAGGTGGTTTCTTAAGTCGCTCCTTTTTCTTCTTCAGTGCATTTTGCATCTCTTGTTGGAGCTGTTTCAGAAGAATAATTAAGCGTAATGTTCATGAGGCAGTTTATTATGTGTGCATCTGTTCAATGTCTTTATGACCATAAAACTGAGCTTACCAAGTGCATGCTGTGTCAAGTAAGACTGGACCGCCTTTTTAAATTTAATCTCTTTAATATTACCAGGGAGATAGGTGAATACAAAACTGGGCTGTATTTTTGGTCCTATCTGTTGCTGTTATTTGTGTTAAGGTAGCAGTTTACATAGAGAACTCTCACACAAGAATGAAGTTAGCTGAACTCTGCTTAAGAGCACATAAACTGCAAATCACCTTCGCCATATTGGATTTAGGTCAGCAGGAATCTTTCGACCATACTTTTTTTTAAAGCACTTGATAGTCAGCTGATGGTGACTGGAAAGGTTCCCACCAAGTTTACTCAGTTAGGCAGTGTAGCTTCTCAGTGCCAGTAATGATGACCAAAGCCCTGGGGGATTTTCAATGTAAAATCACACTTCCAAACTATATAGCGCTTCAGGACATTGCTGGGGGCGGCCAGCAGACGATGTTCCGTGGGTTTTTAATCTCAAAACGCTGTACTCCAATTTCAGAAGGATTACTGACGCTAGTGACAGTGGTGGCAAATTCAGTTTGCGTATGATCTTAAACTTGTGCCATGCACTGCCTCGTGGGTGTGTACATGCTGTAGGTTCCAGCCCTTGAGCTGTCTTTTAGTCAGGGCAACAAAAATGTGGGCTTGGAACTTCCTGTGTGGGATTTAGCTGCCTCTGCCTATGGCATAAAAGTGTTATTTAATAGGCAGAATGGGCTATGATTGAATTGACTATGTATGGGTTTGCACAAAGAACATTAAGGCAGAGCACATAGAAAATGTTAGGGCAGATACCCCAGCTGGGACCCTCTCAGTGTTAGTCTCCCCTCCATCCATCAAAAGAGAAGAAAATGTGGTGGTGTGAGTGATGGAGATGCTTTCAATGTGTGGTGTCCCGCAGATGTTGAGGAGTTTGAGGAAGAGAAGTACAAGCGGGAGAAGCGCAAGGAGAATAGGAAAAAGATGGTGAGTTGCCTCTTCTTCGCCTCTTCCTCCTTCCTTGCTAACAGCATCGTGCCGCAGTCTTAAATCGCCTGGCTGGGCCTGTATGTAATCTTCCCCTTCCTTTCCTTTCCCTTCCATTTGCTGTGGTGTGTAGCCATTTCATCTAGCACAGCATGCAGAGTTGTTCACGCCGACGTCACCTTTCCCCACTGTCTAACACTATAGTCAAGCTGCTGTTGGGGTTTGAGTCAGTCATCTGTACCTGTTGCCCTCGATTGGTGAACTTAACCCGCTCCCTACTAACAGAAGTTCACTGCAAACAACGCAGGCCAGAAAGCCACCGTTACTGGTAATCGCAGATTTTTCACAGGTTGGCAACTGTTGGCAAGAAACTGGCTAGCAGACTGCAACTCAGCCCCCCTTCTTTCTCTCTTTGTGTGTTGGCAGAGGGTGGATGTAGGTAGGTGGAGGTCAGCTGCTTATCAGTTTGCCTCTTCCTGCCTGTCCTTGCTGCAGTGTGTGGGGTGGTGGGCTTGTACCTGTACCACACCTGATGACAGAATAGTTTCACTGCCTGTTGGCCTTGCTCTCAGCTTTGCTCCACCTCCTTGTGCTGCACTAATTTTGCTGCACACTGCAGACAGAGACGCAGGCAGACTTTCCGCCAGAATTACGCACTTGCTGTCATTGTTAATGTTAGAACTAGTGTAGGAGTGGGTTGGTCTCTGCTTTGGTTCAGTTCAGGTTTTCTTTTTTGGTTGGTGCCAAACTATTTCTCTGCTTCAGTGTAACACAAACAGCATGCGTACAGGCTTGTAACAGACTTTAGCATTGCAATGGGTCTTTCTGCTTTACTCTGCCTTCGTATGTCAAAGAGTCTCTGTCTGCTGTTGTGTGTCTGCTCACATGCACATGCATGCATGCACACATAAGCATGCAAACAGTATAAGTTGTAACAGGAATTGTTCTCTGGGCTCAAAGCACCAACTAACTTTCTGCCATCATCATTCAACCATTAGGTGATTTTGTCAGCTTTGTTTTTGTTTTGTGTATTAAAATAACTGCCTCCACTGCTGTTGTGTGTAGATTCATGCCACACACACACAGTATGACCCCCCCCCCCCCCCCCCCCCCACATGATTAGCTGTAGATTTGCTAAGGCTGGATGCTTTATGAGCTTTGCTCCAGTTCAGCCTGCGGTAGTATCTGCTGTCTCCATGTTAGTGTGGAAACACATAACACAGACTGTGACCCAAGTCATGCTCTTTCCCACAGCCCAAGTTTGAGCATTGCAGTGGGTCTGTAAACTTTGCAGCAGCTTCAGAAGCACATTGCCTTTTTGTTTTGTGTCAGCTGTGCAAGTGTTGCTGACACTGATTGATAGTGCTGAAATAATATTGATGATCATGATAGGTGTTTTGTGTGGCACATACCCCATCATGTAAGTGCAAGCTCTGGGCACCTCACTTTGTGTTAACTCTTGCACAGACGTTGTATATGGCAGAACCTATCCAGACAGCAGGTGCAGCACATGTGTATGTGTGTCTAGGTAAGAAACACGCATAAAATTGATGTTAGGTCAGTTTCTGAATTTAACAATAGAGCCAAGTCTCTCTTAAAGGAGATTATTAGCTTCTTTTTCTCTTTTCTTTTTAAGAATCTTCTTGTTCTGTTCTTTTCATTTTCTGCAATTTGCTTTGGCATGTTGACTGGTGTTTGTTTAAATTTGTTGTAATCTGTTTTGCTTGGGTTGTTTTTTTCTGTTTTCTTTTTCTTCTGGTTCACTGTAAACCCAGCAGGTCCAGAAAGCTTCAAACAGAGATGTCTTCTCATCATTTTCTGTAAATTTGATAAAAATTAAGTTATACATTTATTATATATTAGCAAGGGTTTTTCATGGTAAACTTGGTTGGTAGTTGTGTGTGTTTTCCCAAAATCTTAAAGATTCATCAAAAAGGGGTGAGATTTTGTGTGCACAGCTGTTTTCCTGTGTGTACATGAACACAAAAGCACTTGCAGTGTCCCCAGGTATTCAGGCAGCTGCTTACTGACTTTAGTCTTTGGTTACTTGAGCCAAATAAGTAAGGATTAGGTGTTGACATGAAAAAAGCTGAGAACTGACTATTGATAAAGGAAAGAAAAAAATGATAACAGAAGTTGTAGTTATAATAACAGAATGACAACAGTACAATGCATTGAATTCATACTTGTCCCACTGTTTGTTTTTAAATCAAAAATACATGTACTGTGCCTCCTCTTAATTAACGGTAATACTGCATCATGCCATGTGTGAGATGTCGCATAGACTGCTACACCATGAATTAATGGGCAGTATAGCATTTTCTTTCATCCATCTGTTGTTGTTGTTTTTAGCTATTTGGTACTTGATGATGGTGTGGCTGATAGATTCCTTTCCATATATTGGCAGCAGTAAAGAGGTGACAGAGACACACAGGGTTTCTGCATTGACAGGGCTGAGGGAGACTGTTCTCTAACACTAACATTTGGTAAAGGATCAAAGCAAAACACACTTCTGTGCCCTGAATACTATTTATCAGTCAGCAAGAGTGTGACCCCCCAGCAGTGTGTGTGTGTGTGAAGAGTGTAATGATCTGGTGGTGGTGTTGTCCATGTCCAGTTCCTGGTAGATCTGTTTCAAACACGTGCTGTGGAAGCTGTTTTGGTTTGTGAACTTGCGCTGTATTGACTTGCTTTCATTAATTATCATTTTAGTTTACACCGGAGCACTTTTGTTTTCTTTTTGAAAGGTTGGAAGCAGGGTGTCTTCATTCCATCTGTGTTATCTTGATATAGTTCTGTTTTTACTTCTTTGTTTTTGACCTCAGATTTGTAGAGTTTGCATACATGTGCACATATTGTGTATAAGAACAGTGCACTGCAGTAAAAATGGTCTTAGAAGATGTGTCCCTAGGGGGTCATATGCATGGAAATGTGTAGGCAAAGATTTCAGAAAGAAAGAAACAAAATGGTCTTAAAAGGGGTGGTCTCTCCTCCTGACGGTCTTTTAGCAGATATTCCATTGTAGAAACAAACATATTACCTGTTTTGTCATCTTTCTTTTCCCCTCTTTATTTGCTGTTGCATTAAAAGATAACTTTCAGTTCTTTTTATGCAAGCACTTAGCTGTGTAGACAACAGCAGCAGTGGGGACTGTAGTTTATGTTTTCCACTCTAACATTTGGTTTAATTAGTTATTTATGCAATGGCTATTGTTACAATTTGTGCCATCTGTTATGCAATGGCTATTTTTAGGATTTGTGCCATCTGTTAACTTGATGTTATTCTTTGTTTGCAGAACAGCTTATCAACCCCCAAACGAAACTCAACGGTTTCAAAAAAAGCAGAGTGAGACTTATTTTTCATACTTTGCCCTTATTGAAAAAGATACTTTAACCTTACAGGTTGTTTTGAGTGTGAGTTTGTTTTTGTTTTTTCAGGGGGTAGTACCATTTTTCTTGCTTTCTCCTGATTTTGACTAGCATGGCAGAATGTTGGTCAGTGGGATGATCATTGTAGGGCCGCCTGGGAGGGCAGCTGTCTGGCCAGAGGTACACTTCAACTCTGCAGTTTTCTTAGATACTGGGGAGCATCTGCAGTGTCAAACATTAGGTAGTTGTTACGGAGTTTTTCCTGCGTATGATCTTGACTTTATTTCAAGATCACATCGATGTTACCCAGTTCAAACTTTTCTTTTCTTGTCCCTAGTTCATACTTTTCTTACCCTAGTGGTAACACCTCTGATCCTGTCATTTCCAGAATTTTGTACAATCGTGAAATACATGGACTGAATACTGCATACAGTTCTATTTTAGACTGATTTAATCAAAGAAAGAAATCTTTCCTCACTAGACAAATTACCTTAACATTCGTTTGTCATGGGACAACGTAAGTAAGGTCGTTTAAACTTTGCCTCATCATTTCAGACTTGTTGTTTTCCTTGACTTTCCCCCACACCAGGTTTTCTGTGAATTTTTATTTTTGTAATACATGTATAGGGTTGCTATGGTCTTTGAAAGTTTTGGGGTAATGACCTGCCAGTATCGATGCCTTCAAAGTCTGTTAAACAAAAATCAGCTGAAGTTTTTGAAAGTTTAGGAGTTTTGACTTCTGTCAAACTGAAATGCCCGTAATTTCCAAACTTACGGTTACCTAGCATCATACTTTGCCTGGGATGAATTATAATCAAAGCAAAATAGCAATAAGTTAGTTACCATCTGAACTGAAGGGTGCACATAAACCACAAGTGACGTGTAAAGCTGAGTAGGTGAGCAGTCCGTAGAAATTGGTCTTTGAATTTTAGATTGGGAGGGGAGGGGGGATCTTTTTGGTAGGGAATTTGGGAGTGGAAAGCTTGTAGAAACCCTAATGCTAATGTATACATCTGTTAATGCAGAGGTATTACTTTGTTGTTTTGCTACTGCCCACCACCCTACGGGTAAGGCGGTAGTACATATTCAGAATATTTTGTGTAAAATAGCATCATCGCCATGGCTTCTCCAGATTTATTTTCAAGTTCAATACCAGACTGAATTATGAGAGATGACTTGCTCCCTCTTACCTTGCTGGTGATTTCTCTGGCTTGTTTCTTGTTTTCCCACACTTGGAATTTGACGTTTTCAGTTTGTGAGGCAGATGCTTGTTTGTACATATATTGATCAGGACAATCTGTATGAAGGTGCTCGTATTCCTGACGACAGGCTTTTAAAACCGAGGTTTTATCAACTCCATTGACTCTCTCTGGTTGTCAGTGCCACCCAGTGTCACTGCTTCAGTGTATTTTCAGTGCCACCAAGTTTGCAAAGGTTGGCTTTTTTTCTCTGTTATTTTCATGGCTTCAGAACAGATAAAATGTGGGTGCAGTTTTCATATGACAAGCATCATTTTTGGTGTTGGTCATTGGCTTAGGCTTTTTTGTTGTTGTTGTTGTTTTTCAGTTTAAAAAAGAAACATTAATTTCCAGCAAACCCAAAATTATTTCTTAAGACTGATTCATATAATTATGTTGATGTCTGTGTGCAGAGGAAAAGTGGAAAAATTAGATATTCTCATCGACGACGACGGTGAGTCCATGCATTTTTGTTGTTGTTGTTTTTCCCTAGAAATAAAGACAGTGCAACTCATTAAGACAAATCCATCGAGTAGTTTAAGACAAATCTGACTTAGTGGAAGAAAACTTAATCAGATGTCCCTGCTGCAGACTGATCCCTCTATGCCAGTTGGTTCTTGCGCAGAGTTCTGACAGAGAGTGAGTCGTTGTTGTTATCCCTGCCACTTTGTGGTAACTGTGCTAAAGCATAAAGATAAAACTATGCGTCACTCTTTCTTGCAGTAAGGTCAGAATCATTCTTTTGATTACTACGGTGGAAACCCTTTATGAAAGACCACCCAGATGGGAGATCACCCCTCTTTTAAGACCACTTTTTCTGAAACTTTCTCCTTTGTATAGACTGTTAATTGTCATTAAATAATGAACCCTTTACCTAGGACTATCTCTGTTTTTAAGACTGCTTTTGCTTGATATTTAAAGTCCTATGAAAAGGGGGGTTCAGGTGCCTGTGAAACTTGCTACTGAAAGCGTCACTTTAAATTGTTTGAGTAATCCTTGGTCAATTGCACTTCAGTGTGTTTGTTGCTGTTGTGCTGTACATAATGTTAAATTTGACATTTTGTTAGCCTCCCCTTTATGCTTTGTCTTTGTTAGTGTTTTGGGTTGCAGCAATGCAAGACTGATGATCTTATTGGGTATTTTTCTTGGAAAATATAATTTTATGTTGTGTAATATTGACAGAGAGAGAAAGACTGGTGGTGAAAGTTATGTGAAGTGTGCATTGTCATGCTTGTTTTTCATGACAGATCTTAGGATGTACAGTGACAAATTTTGTTCAGCGAAAGGAGCATCACAAGTTAATGTATAGATGCAATGAAAATGGAAGCTGTTCAGAATTGAAGAACAAATGGCAGTTTAATGAGTAGTTGGTGTTTGAAGTATTGCACTGTTTAAGTTGGAAACAAATTCACTGTGTATGAAAGACTTGGAGGCTGTTTTTTATGACTGTTTTATATTTATGTTTGCACAGACACAAAAGATGACGAAGAAGAGACTGTGGAGGACACCAAAGAAATGGCTTGTATGCCAGGCTACGAGATGCTGTCCGAGAGGGAGAAAAAAGTAAGTGCTTGCTTGTTGGTAGTTCAGTAATAGCTGAATTTTTCTTTTTCTTTTTTAATCCTTCACTGAAAATCCATATTTACATCTAGAAAGAGCAAGAAGTGAAAAAAATTAATACTTGAAAAGTGGATTTCATCTTAGATCCAGTTTGGTTAGTTTTCTTCCCCCACCCCTGACCCCTGAATTGTGCAGTCAGGTGTAAAGGTTACGCATTGTATTTTCAGTATTGTTTTCTGTTCCAGTTGTGCAATTCCATCAAAATGGTGCCTGCCACCTACATCACCATCAAGACCTGTATAATCAAAGTAAGCTTGCTGGAGGGAGGAGTCAGTGTGAATGTGTGGTAGGATAGTTGTAAGCATTTTTGGTAGATAAAGTTGTTTTAGATATGTATGTTATTTACTGCCTACATATATGTATATACCATCCTGAAGTTTTGTTTGTGTGTTGATTCTACAGCTGCATCTCCAACTGCATGCTGTCAGATTTCTTCCATTTCATCATTTTGTTAGTGTTACCTGTTTGCCTGTCACTTGAAAAAGGTGCTTGCACGGAAAATTTGTGTATATAGCCCAATTAAAATCAGCGTTCTTTTTAACCCTTTGTGTGTTTTGATTGCGTGTTGCAGGATTATTTGCAGAGAAGGCAGGGCGTGCCAGTCAAAATCCGATTCCCCAGCGGCATGGACAAAACTCATCGACGTCGCATCATGAGCTTCCTCTCGGACAATGGATGGATAGGGGTCACGTGAACCTGTGCCGTGCAGTTATAGGCTTGCGTGCGTGTACATGTGTGAGTGGGTGTGTTGCAGCACTTGCACAAGGGATGGAAGCAAGCCAGTGGCATGTGCAGTGCTGACAGATAATGAGCAAGTGAGAATTATGCATTGATGATAAAGAGAGAATGAGCAAGTGAGAAGTATGCATGCATGATAAAGAGTGCAAACCTGAATCCAAACAAAGGTTGTGTGTGTCACAGGGGTGGGGTGGGGGATGTCAATTAATTTGGTGGTGAACGTTTTCTTGTTTTTTAAATTCAAAAATGATTTTGTATGTAAAGAATGGATGCGTTTACAGCTGAATGGTGTGGCTGTTGGAAGCAAAAAAGTAATATATTGCTGTATAGGAAAGTTGGTGAGAACTGACAAGGGACAGTTGCAGAAGGAGAGAGTGGGATGAATGGTGTACGTGCAGACTACGTCTCTTACAAAGTTTGAGTGAAGGTGTAGCTTGAGCAGACCTGACGCAAAGAAAAAATGCAAAATGATGATTTAAATTCCCAAGTGTGTTGGCAGTCTGGATGTTTTTATCTTCTGCAAAATGAAGTTGTGGGATGGGTTGGGGCGTATGCTGAATCACTGTGCCCGTCTTCGGTGAGCTTGTCGTGCACTTTTGTCAGGACAGTATCTTCTGAACTTCAAAGGAATATGTTTGTGCATCTTGTGTCATTTTGATACCAAACCTCTGAGTCCGCTCTGGCCGACGAAATGTGGTCGGAAAAGTTCAGGAATGAACACCACAGACAGGGTTTGAACCCTTAAAGGATCTGAGTGGGTCAGGCATCTCATGAACTGCCGAGCCATCTGTATTCGGTCTTTGTACCCTGGTGCGGTCTTACCAGAGTGCAAAAGATGGAGGGAAGAAACTGGGCCCAATAATGCTAACAGTGTTTGTAACTGGGCACACAAAGGTGAACTAGTTACGGAGATCTTTGGATTGGATGGTGACAAACCTTGTTGGGCTTTGGAGTATACGCAAAACAAATTTTGATTACAGTAATGTTATCCTCTTCCAACATCCTACCCCCCCCCCCCCCCCCTCGGCCCCCCTCTCCTCTGTAATGCAGGAATTGAGGTGGGGTTGGGGAGGGGGAGGGGGGGGGCGGGGGGAGGGCACACCCTGCTCCTTAGGCCAGATTATTGGCTTTGTGCAAAAACACCAGGATGGTAAATACACTTTGGCAGCTCATCTTGTGCTAATGAACATTATAATTTTGTGCAGCTTAATCATTCTTATTCTGAACTGTGGTCTGATCCAGTGACTTTCATCACAAACAGATGGATGTCTAGTTTGACGGGCTTCAGCATTTTGTATTGTACTTTTTTTCTCTTACGGTTGTGTAAGTAGGTTGACTCCATTGAATTTTTCTGTTGCATGTTACAGAGTTGTTCCTCTTTGTTTATATTCCATAATTTATTAATGTCCTTGCAGTTTGTAAATATTTGGGTGGGGGACAGGGGGTGGAATCCATAATGATGTTGATTCTTGGAACTTGTTTGGGTGACTTTTGTTACAGAACCTTGTTCTTTGCTTCATTGTTTGTTCATAATCTGTTGCTAGTTTGTATTGCTTGTGAACTGACAGTTTTGAAAAATGGTAACTGTTGTTGCGTGGTGAAATTTGTTTGTTTTGTGTGTGCATGGTTTTGTTGTCGTTTTTTCTCTACATGGGAATCTGTGATTGCTGCTGTAATACACAGTATCAAAAAGTTTTCCTTACAGCCATAGAGCACTAATCCTTCCCAGCATTCTCAACTCTTTGAAGATGTTAGCCTCACAGCCCTGTTGATTCCACAAGCTGCAGTGTTCCGAGCAGGTTCGGTTAAATTTGCACGGAAAAAAGTGACTGCTTTATTATTACTTCAAAATTCTGTATGTCAGCTTTTTTTTTTTTTTTTTTTTTTTATTACTTTGAAATTCATAGATGCTGTTATGTTTGCATGTTTTTGTTCCACAGAAAAATGATCAGAGGGATTTGTTGATTTTGTATGAAAACCTGATGTACAGGTCAGTAACAGATGAAAGGCAGGAAAGTGTAATCAAGTGCAAGTTCTGTGTATGCAATTAAGCCAGAAGGGATAGAAAGGGAACATTGTTGCTTGCAATCATTTAACAGCACATGCATGTACACACACACACACACAATACCCACAGTGACCCTTACTCAGAAGGACCACTTGCTTTTCTGCAGCATGCACCTAACTATTTTGATACATCATCACAGACATTGCAGTTACCCAGCAATCACCTTAGCATCACACACACACACACACACACAATACCCACAGTGACCCTTACTCAGAAGGACCAGTTGCTTTTCTGCAGCATGCACCCAACTATTTTGAGACATCATCACAGACATCGCAGTTTCCCAGCAATCACCTTCACTGCTAAGTTGCTTGTGTTCCCACTGGTGTGGGCATATGTTCCATTCCCAATATTTTCCATTGTTACCATACCAACCTGTGTGATGATTTTCCCTCAGTCTTGGCCACCTCCTCGGGTGGGCTTATTCTGTGTGTGTGTTGGAGCATGCTTTCTGTTTCCTGGTTTGATACAGTGCCCTGATGTGGGGTTGGGTTTGCTGATGCATCTTTGGGAGTTTTCATATCTGTGGCTTAGTAACTTGCATAATTCATGTAGTTGGATGTAACTAAGAAATGTCAACATTTTGAGAGCATTTTGTTCCAGAGAACACGCATGTAGAATGGTGATCGCTCAGCATTTTTATCAGACAAATGTGTATCTGTCTGTGCATGGCAAGAACTTTACTGGTTTTCTTGGACACTATGTATGAACATGATAAATGTCAATCTACTATAAACATGATAAATGTCAAACTTTGGTCAGCGTTTGTACTTGACGAGGTATAACCATTCATAGCACTTTCATTGACTCAAGTTCACAGTAGCATCAGATTGAAAGTTGTGTATCTCAAGCAAGCTCTTATTTGATCAAGTTCAAACAGATTCTTGCCTGTGTTAGCGGACTGCCAGTTACTTAACATGAAAGTGTTGATAAGTATGCTTCAACTCCTCTCTAAGCATTTATTTGAATCTCACCTGTGGAAGTTGATTATGAAGAGTGATTCTGTTTGTGTCGTCCAAATTGTAACAAAAGGTGTTTCCTTAATTCACTATACAACTGAGTGTCTTGCGCCAAAATTTAGGTATCAGGCTCCTCTGGGCAGCTGTGATTGCTGTTTATTATTACTTTGCACTGAGTACCTAACTTATTTTAATATCCATTCCTCACTTCAGTTTTATGATAAAAGATGGCAGTTTTTATTTCAGAAGTAATCGCAAGAAAACACAGCCTGCGTCAAGAAGCAGAACATTTTGTATATTAAAACAAAGAAAAATGGTGGCCGGATGTGTATGTGGCGATGAATTAAGAGAACTTGGAGTGGGACTAAATTTGTAGGTGCTGCTTAAATTCTGTGTATTGGATCCAACTGAGGCTATGTACAACTGTATAGGTATTGGTTCACATGATCCGCTGCATTGGCCAAAAAAGTGCAATTCAGGGTGTCAGTCGCAGTGCAGGACTGCAGAGTTATTGACATTGTGTTAATGTTCTTTCTGTAGTAATTGCAATACCGATCAGCTGGTATATGAGGAAAGCATATTGCGTTACTTGACCCATCCTGTGCTACTGAGCCCATTAGCCTGTGAGTGTTTGGCCTATTTAATTTGTGTGTGTGTGTGTGTGTGTGTGTGTGTGTGTGTGTGTGTGTGTGTGCATACCAGAAGTCAGGAATGACAGACCTGTGGAGGGAGAGGAAATAAGTATTGTTGAATGATTTTCATTACAACAGTGAGGCAGTGTTTCCCAAAAGCTAGAAAATTCTAAGCAGCTAACACCATACTCCTGTCCTGAGCACTGAAGGAATACTTAAAGTACGCTCACTAGACCAAATGACTGCAGTGCATATATCCACATAATTCCAGGCGTTTTGATTCAAATATATATGTGGGGGGTGGCTGACAGTCTACTGCTGTGTGTATGTGGGAGAAAGCACATTCTTCGCAAGACTTTCTCATATCAGTTCCACCGCCTTCAATCCAGCGAGCGGCAAAGAGGATGTTGAACACTGTCCAACCACATCATCAACATCTGTTTAGCAGGTCACTGATGGGTTAGGTGCTACAGAGCCAGAAAATGGGATTCATTTTATCCCCCAGATCAAAACGTGCATCTTGAACTCTATTTTTCCTTGTGGATTATTTCCCTTGCTTCCACTAGACATGACTAATTGCTTCCCCCCCCCCCCCCCCCCCCCCCCCAACCACTTCTCTCTTTCTTTTCGTCCTTTTTAGTTTGTTTTGATAAAAAGCTATGCAATTTTAGGCAACCAAAGTATTTACATTTTATCCCAGGAATTGTGTGTTGAAGAGAAAAAGAAGTATGGTGCTAAAAATGAAGTCTTTTTGCAATTTCTGTTGATTAATCTCATTTCTTCAGTGTGACTCATCTGTGCAATGGCATCAGCAGTTTGTGGTCCTCTGTGAAGAGATGGCATATTCAAGAATAAAAAAGTATTTCCTGCATTACCAGGGGTCGCAAACACTTTCTAGAACTTGTGTACAGCAGACGCAATTTCTTGAAGAAAGAAACGATGTGCAACCTCACATGATGCTACACACAGTGACAGTGATTTTCTTTAGGAACAAACATGCACTTACCTGGCATAGTGAACTGCCACTGCCCTTGGTCGGTGTCACCCACCCTGGCCTGGCAGCTGTCAACGTTCATACGTTCTGATAACTGACTTCACACCCCAACATCAGAGAGACAAGCTGAGTGAAGCAGAGAGAAACGCTGCTTAGAGCCTTTAATTTTAAAATGCTTTCTATGATGCAGATCCAGACATTTTTGTGTATTGTAGATGCATGGGGTTTGCGCAGTTGCATGTGGGGGGGTTACTTCGCGTTAAAAGGGCTGTTTTTCTGCATATTTGCAACCCCTGGTTACCTTGCAGAGGATGCGATATCAAAAAGATGGGTTACACCCCCACCCCCCACCCTCTCTCCTGACAACCCTTTTATGCTTTTCATTATCTACTGTTTTTTTGTATTTTGTCTGTCACCTCAGCCAGGGCTGCATTTTAATGTCTGATGTTTGTTTTCTCTGCATTTGCAAAGTAGCTTTTCATCTTTTGTGGTGGTCTGTTGATACTGGTAGTTCTTCTAATATAAAGATCTCCAGTCTTTGAATAGTTAAGTGGATGTGTCACTTGCAGCACAATAAGATAACATGATTTGGAGGAAGGTGGAGAGAGTGATCTGTTGTTTTGATACAAGTGCAGAGAAGTGTTCAGCTAAATGGCGGCAGTTCATAAACCAGGGCTGAGCCCAGTGTTTTGTCTAGGCCCATATGCACGAGGAGCAAATAGCTCCCTTAATTGTATTTATCTTCCAAATGGTGATGACGTTGAAAAAAGCAGCATGTGTGGAGCACATAAAACAGCCAGCCTAAACGTGTTGAAAGTTGTAGACTCGTTTTTCTATGTGCATTATGAGCCATTGCTAACAAAGGCTACTAATGAGGAGAAAAGGAACATGTGTACAGACCAACACCATGCCACATACCATTGAAAACCACAGATTGTTCAAGAAAATTTGGATTCATGCGTCGAGACACATGATCAGCACAGATGATGGAAAGGAGACATGAAAATCTCAAATCGGAAGGTGTCATTGGGTCACTGAAATAAGCTTGTATTGAACTTTGAACTTGAGACTGACATGGCTGTTGTCATGAGGTGTCAGTCAGTTTGTAAATTTCATGTGTCATGCGTGATGCATTATTGGTAAAATGAGTGTTGCATTATTGGTAAAACAAGGGACCTTGCCAGTCTAAAAACAAAAATAGCTGTTTTTGAGCCTTTTTAGGACTGGTGCATGTGGAAGAAGTGCTGGACAATTATGGACTTTTAATACATTGGGATTGGGCGATGTCCACCTTTAACTTTATTTGCTTTTTATACATATGAGCCCAGCTTTGAAGACTGTTGCTACTTCTTTTGCTGCTAGGTATGTCCCATCCATAACCACAAGAGTGTTGCATAAATCTGTTCTGTAACTCGGAGCTGTGTTGTGTTTGAAAGTCAGAACTGGTTGATGCCAGGCTTGTGGCTGTATGTAAATCTAAAATGGCTGAGACCCTTTCCACTTCTTGCTGTGCATTATTGACTTGTGTTCACTTCTGCTGTGCAGTTTGACACGGTTCTGTTTTTACAGTCTGCTTCTTGCAGTTTGTCTTGAGCTTCCTGTTTTTATTGATAGTTATTCAGATGTTGAAAATGGTAAAAATTGCACACAAGTTTTTTTACTAATGATGCATTGGGTAAAATGAGCAATTATTTTATTCGAATGACGCAGAAAACTGTTGTTGTTGGTGTTGCTGTTTTTCCCCATAATTAAAACAAATGACTTTAAAAAAAATTACGTGAGTGATTAGTGATCAGCATTAGCTTGGCTGGCTATGGGGAAGAAAAAGAAAAACCTTCAGATGCTGTGTTGAACTGTTCCCATTCTTGTTTAATGATGATTTGACCTGGACTTCATTTTAAGGCCACTGAAGTGATAAGCCTGGAAAATAACATAGGTTCTTTCCAGAAAACTGAGTTGTGCACACCCCCTCCCACCCCTGTCGACCCTCATCCCCCTTGGTAAGCTGTACACCTTTTTCACTCAACTTATCTGCTGGTGTTGTATTTTGGATTTGAGTGCGAGTGTTTGGAGCATTGGCTTTTCTTGGTTTCTTAACTATATTTACTTCCGTCCTTGTTGCATGCATGTAGACCCATTTAATCCAAAAGGCAGAATAACGTATGCATATTTTCATCCCCTTGAGTTCAGTTGCGTTAAGGTTCAGTTGCATTCAACATTTGTTGTGAAGTACATCCCAAAACTAACCCACACCCTTTCCCAACAAGCAGGTTTGGTGTTGTGATAGGCACTCAGTTGGTAAGACAGTGTGCTAAAAGCTGGTTTGAATCTCCTTTGGCTGGTCTTGTTTAAAATGTGTGGTTGATGGACACTGTTTAGTGACTTGACCACCCTCTCCCTCGCCCCTCTTCCTCTGGCCCCCTCCCTGGTAGCAACTCTGGAGACAGCTTGGTGTTAAACTAGTCACTAAACCTCTACCCCCCCCCCCCCCCCCAACACTAAACCTCAACCCCCCAACCCCCTCTTTTTTGTTTGTTTTAACCGGAGTTGTTTGACTGATTGCAAGCTTATCACCAGTAAGCAGTTGATAGTGAACAGGCTTGGGCATTCATTCACCTGTACTGTATCTGAGGAGATTTTTCTAAGCTTTCGTCCAGGTGATGTGAGTACCTGGTTTGCTTCCCTGCCTGTGAAAAAGTCCCTTCACCTTTAATATCCAGATTATTCACTGCCCAGTTTGCATGGATTAACAAAGTACTTCTATAATGCTATGTTGATAAATTTGTATAACTGGTAGACAGCAGGCTTAAAATTGTCAGTACCACGGAGCTTTAAGTATTTCTGTAAATACATGATCTCAGAGTAACAACAAAACAAACACACCCTCCCCCACACCCCACACCCCCAAAAATTGGAAAACTTGGCCTTTCAGGTTAAATAGTATGTATGTATTTGCTTGTGCAAGTCCCCCCCCCCCCCCCCCCCCCCTTTTTCTTTCTCTCCTTTTTTTATATATTTTTTTATACACATTCTCTTATCATCTGTTTAGTAAACAGGAGTCTTTTTTTCTTTTTCTTTTTTTTTAAATATGAAGTTGATAGGTGCAGTGTGATTTTCCCAGTGTTTTGCTTTGTTTTCAAATCAGTGCAAATCACCACAAAATAGAAAATCACTAAGCATTTGGTGCAGTTCAAAACACAGGTTGCTTGCCTGCAGTTTACAGTTACTGTGCAGTATTATTTTTAAATAACTATAGACATTGTTTTCTTGTTTTCTTCTTCAAAATAGTTTTGTTAGGGTTAAAATTGTTTGCGGCTTTGCTTTTAGTTCATTTTGGCAGGCCATACAAAGCCTAGGTTGATTACTGAATTTACTGCAACTCCTTATATTTGTTGCCATTGATTCTGATGGTGAGCAAGGGATGTACATGCCTTATAGAGATCCATTTTCTTACCCTGGTTTGCTTATAAATAATACCCAGTAGACCTTAAGTGTGGGGTGGAGCACAGTTTGTCCAGGTGTGGCTGGAAAAGTGGCATGATAGAAACTGTACAGATGAGTTGCTGAATGCATGTTTGTATGTATGTATGTATGACATCTGATGAATTAAAATCTTTCCTGTTAACTTGGGGTTTGTTGTTCGTTTGTCAGTGTAAAATGTTGATTTTTTAAATTTATTTATTCATTTTTTATTAGCACCGACAAGTGGACAAATTCTGGAGAGGCATGAATGTGGAAGTTCTTTAGTCAACAATCTTGTTTACATATGCTCCATGCTTAATAAAGTGCATGGAACTGCTGCATGTAGAAGATGAATTAGGGAACAATCCATACATGCTTTTTGAAGCACTGTTATAAAAGTTAATGTGTTTCAATGGAGAGAGAGAAAAATCTCTTTGAAAAGTTAGATGCCTCTGTCCAGGATTATATAAAATTAAAATTAAAATATAAAAATTGTCATGTGTTTCAGGTATTCTGACCAGTCCAAGGGAAGAAGAATCACTTAGAAAGTTAGATGCATCTGATCACGTGTTCAAGATTATTATTTTTTAATTGTCGCCTCTGCTTCAGGTGGTTACACTATTCCAGGGAAGGATCTAGTGCACCGTCAGTGTATAAACAGTGAGATCCATCCAAGCCAGTTCCTTTGCAACTTTAGTGACATTAATTGGATTGTTCCCCTTCTCCTATGGCAGCATATAAATAGTAAGATCCAGCCAAGCCAGTTCCCGTCCCTAATAAGCCTTATGGTTTCTGTGGACGTTAAGCACCATGTTTACAAGCCAGTTCAGAGTTCAGGAGCTGTGTGAAAGTCGAGGTGGGGCTTTCCGTCCTAATGAGCCTTGTGGTTTCTGTGGTCGTAAAGCAACATTGAACCATGCTTAGGTATTGGTCATAGTTTGTCCCTAGTATGTCAACCGACATACGAGGACATAAAGCACTACATCATCATCAACATCACCAAGCCAGTTCCTTCTCGGCTTCAGTGACATTAATTGGATTGCTCTCCTTCTCCTATAAACAGCAAGATCCATCCAATCCAGTTGTGACATTAATTGGATTGTTCCATTTCTCCTATGGCAGTGTATGAACAGTAAGATCCATCCAATCCATTTCCTTCTCAACTTCAGTGACATTAATTGGATTGTTCCCCTCCTCCTGTGTCAGTGTACATCGTCTGAACACACGCATATGGGCATACACACAAGCAGAAACAGTTTTATTCATTTTGGATGATGATTTTATTCATTTTCACAACTAATACACGTACTACACAAATAAAGCATTCTTCCAAGCTGGTAGTACTTTAGAATTAAAACAACAAGTTGTAGGTGTAAATTTGTCAATGAAGCAGAGAAAATCGTCTACAAAAAGTGACATGATTGAAGCACAAAGCTCTGAGATGATAGGGAAAAGGGGAGAAAAGCCAGGGTGAAAGCTTGTCGCACCAGTGCAAGTCCTGTCCTAACACACGCCAGCGTGCATTATACAGAGGTTGCACTGTAGAGAAAAGAACAACACCAACAGCACAATTATGTTGTTGAAGGAAGTGAACACATTTTCATTTGGAACATGCACTAGACAAATGCTAAAAGTGAACTAACAGATTCCAGATTAATATAAAGCAAAAACAAAAAATGCTCTCATACCTTTAGCACAAAAGTACACAAGCTGCGATGGGCTACAAGTTACCAAGCAACATGCAATCTAGCGAGGGACAAATGAAAATCCCAAACTACCTAAAAGTAGATGATAACTTCTTTTTTCTTTTTTGGATTTGCTAGCAAAAACAACACGGGATACACTAACAGAGAAACAATTGTCTGGAGACTACATCTTCAAAATGGAATCTGGTTGAGGGGGAAGGGGTGGTTATCGGTGTCAGTTTTGAGTGTAGATGTGATCCAGCACATCTGTCAAGTGTCCGGCACTTCACACTCAACCCGACCCTGGCAGTCAGGAAAAAAAGTGGTAATGTTTCTGTTGAAGCATGACAAAACAACATCAAATCATTGGAGAAAACAGCATGTTTCACAAAATGGGTAACATTTAGCTAAATGCATCTTTCTGACATGATGAGGTGAAATGAATATCAAATGAAATGGAGATAAGCTTGTTTTAATGAAAAAGAAGAGTGAAAGAACACAAACTGTCCTTCAGTCTACATGTAGCTACAAAAATATTCACGCAAATTTTCCTTGTATTTCATAAAACGGGTGTTGAATCAAGGCTGTGCTCAACCTTTTAAGCTGCTTGAAATCGTACTCCTCGGTCATCAAACATGCCTAACAATGTAAACTCTTACAAACGCTGTATAGTTTTGTTGGGTCTTAATTCGAATGGCAAAAATGATCAAAGATTTGAAAACAGTTACATGCAATAATGAATATGACTGTGTCAAATACGTGCCACGAGATGAAACTTGTAAATGGAAAGTGTTCAGAACGAATGCACGTGCATGGGATCTAGCTCCGCATGCTTTGCTGAGCTTTCACCTCCATGTCCTTTCTTCGTGAAAGTTGCCACTACCAACACTTCTGTCAGATGTCATAGTTATGATTTTAAATAATAGAACAGGTTATGCACACTCGCAATTAGACAGTGTGAAAGATCACTGCCACGGTCTTGAGGCTAAATATGTGACGTCAACGTCGAAGTACAAAAAACAAAAACAAAAACAAAAATGTAAGTAGGAAAAAACAAAGGAAGGAAATCACTCTACAGGTGTCAGGGTATTTATGATGCCTAGCACGTTCTGTAGTATAGTTTTTTTTTTAAGCACGACGTCATGTTACAACTGTCCCGCAGTAAACGTCTTTTTTTCTTTCTTTTTGTTGTTGAAATCTCAACACAAGTGCCCAAACTGCAGCCAACCCACTTCCCTTGACCAGCAAGGGAAATTGCCAGGTGGGTTGCAAAATGAACACAAGTGACCTCGACGTTCAGCACTGCGACCTCATCCCGCTTCAGTTGGACACGTCCACAGCCACCAGGGCTGACCCGCGGAGTAGCTTCTGGCGATCACACTGGGATGACGTCACAGGAGCGTCAAGAAACCTGGCCGGCAGGTTGAGCAGAAGGTCATGGTCGCTGCCTGCAGCGCTGGGATCCTTCCGGACATGGCAATATGCCATACTCGTGAAAATCTGTAAGCGTGCTCTTGCCAAGCGCACTTACACCACCGACCTACTGGGGTTCTTCAGACAGCATCATGCCTGCAACACACACACAGAAGGAATCACATTACTCCAACGTTGTAAAGTACTAGTGACAATAAGCTGGTAATTGGATTTAAACGTTCAGTCACAGGCAGAGATAAAAAAAAAAAAAAAAATATCGTACAGAACCCGTTGGCAAAGAAACAATACAGGAAATACTTTCCAAAAAGGCATTCCTACTCTGTCATAGAGGCTGTCTTGTCTGATCGATGTGAACTCTCTCTGTGCAATCCAGGGGTTGGGATTTTTTTTAAATTTTCAATCAGCATCTAATTTACGTTGACACTAACACATTTCGCATTTCCGTGGATGTAACGTGTCCAACGTTTGAAGCAATTCATTTCAGTCATCGTTAACTGCCTAGCCCAAGGCATTCACTGAAAACTATACTTGGTCAAAGTCACACCGAAAGAGCAACTAGTACGTGCCGCTTGAAAACTCACCACTGTTTGACGCCATAGATGACAGAAGTTTATCGAGTTGATACAACTCATCCTCCTCGCTGATCCCAGGGACTTCCTGGGGGTTTTGGGGAGGGGAAGGGCGAGGGGAGGGGCTAAAGGATGGGGCGTGCCCGCGCCTGTCTCCACCACTCTCCCGCTTGATGGGTTGCCCGCCTCGCACGTGCGCCGCCAGCTGGTGACCTGGCTGCTGAAGCAGGCGCTGCAGGGACTCGTCGCTGCTGCCATCTTCGTCTCCGGACAGATCGCTGTTGACGTCGCTGGACATGTCCGAGCTGGACACGGGGCTGAATTCTTCCAGGGGGCGCTCCAAGCCGGCGCTGTGCAGCAGGAAGTCGCCGAGGTGACCGGCACCGCAAGGCCCGCTCTCCTGCCGGCAGCTGTCGGCGAAAGCTTTGACGGACTCCACCAGCGCGTCCCCTTCCTTCACGGTGGACGCGGTCAGCAGGGCATCGGTCAGGTCCAGCTGCGTGGCCGTCATGTCGCCCGAGAAGAAGCTCAGGAGTTCATCCAGCTCCATGTTGTCCACTTGCGGCTGCGGCTGCGGCGGCTGCACGTCCGTCTGGAACTGGCTCTGTACTTGCTGCTGACTCTTCGGCAGAACGGCAGGCTCTTTCGTGTCCAGCGGTTCCTGCTTGATGATGCCTAACTCAACGGCTCGGGCGGCTGGCAGTCTTCCCCGGGCAGCAGAGACTTTCGTCGCTACGGCAGAAACCTTGGGAGCGCCCACATCCTGCACTTGCCTCTTGCTCTCCATGGCGACGGCAGCCAACAGCTCCCCGCAGTCGAGCGTGTCGAAGAAAGACTCGATGTCGAAGGCGTCCATAACGGGCAGCTCTTTCTGGCGACCTGCGCCGTGGCGGCACTCGGGGGCGCCCGTCTTCTCCGTCTTGACCTGCGGCGGGAGGGCAGCAGGGGTCGGGGTGGCGGTGGGGGCGACGGCAGCGGTAGCGGCGGCAGGAGCGGTCCCCGCGCGGCTGAAAGAGGCCAGCTTCTCCAGCTCCTGCAGGATGGCAGCGGAGGTGGGCACGGCCTTGCACTCGGGCGGCTCGTTCTTCACGGAGCTCTGCGGGTTGGGAGAGGAGGCGGGGGACGGGTCTGGGGTGAGGTAGGACTCGGGCACGGCCACGCTGCTCTCGGGGACCACCTGCTCCGTCACCTGGCACGCCGCCGCCGCCGCCGCGGCGGACAGCGGCGGGGAGAGGGTGCAGGGGCGCTGCGGCGACGGCATCACCGCGACCTTGACGCTGCGCTGGTGGTGGGTCAGGGCCATGGGCAGGACGTGGGCCACGCGGTACTGCGCGCGCGGGACCACCTGCGTGGAGGCAGGCCAGCTGTACCCTCCGCCGCTGGTGCTCCCGCCGCCGCTCAGAAACTGCGAGGCCGAGTCCGGGGAGTGCATGGGGTCGGCGGTGGCGGCGTACTCCAGGCCTTTGCCGCTGCCGCCGTCGGCGTGCTCGTCCCAGACCAGCTTGGGCACCTTGGCGGGGCGGCAGGGGCCCTGGATCTTGCGCTTCAGCATCAGCTTCAGCTTGTCCGTCTGTCCGTGGGGGGTGGGCATTCCGGAGGGGGGTGAAGAGGAGGAACAGGAGGAGGAGGGGTTGATCTGATAACCCGTTCCGTCATGCATAGGTGGGTAGCTGGTGGTGCAGGTCGGTAGTGGGAGGCGCTTCGGGCCCATGGCGTAGAACGAGGTGACAGGGGCTGCCTGGTAGCTGCCGCCAGGAGCCGGCGGCGCGGCCCCAGTGGCGGCGGGCATCCAGCGCGCGCTGGCGTCCGGCTGGGAGTGCTGAGGGTGGCCCGACGGGTGGCTGGCGCTCAGACCGGCCGCGGCCCACACGTCTCCCGAGCGAGGCGGGTAGAGCGTGAACATGTGGCTCTGCAGGCGGATCTGGTAGGCCTCGTCCTCGCTGCAACACGAACACGCCATCATCGGTTAAAAAGGGGTGAGATTTTGGTACTTGTACTCGCTGGTTGTCTCTAATAATATGTCGGTTCGACGTCTGAGGACTCGGTGTCCAACATTATCTCTCTGTGCTTGTACTGGAAGTTATGGTTAGCGGCGCAGAGTTTGGTACTACCAGTACCGACTTCTGCCTACCAGAAAATCAAATGTTTTAAATGGACAGCAATCTGACCTGACTAAAAGGTGGACACATTACTGGGTAGTATGACCGGTGTGTGTGTGTGTGTGTGTGTGTGTGTGTGTGTGTGTGTGTGTGTGTGTGAGAGAGAGAGAGAGAGAGTGTGTGTGTGTGTGTGTAGCTTGAAACCGACTTCTCACAAACAACAAACTGACGCGCGCACACGCATAAAGCCGCGGACTGACCTGATGACTTGGTTGATGCAGACGATAAGTGGGTCATCATTCTGTGTGCTGGCGGCCTGCCGCACGTGCATCACGATGTTCACCCACAGCACTTGTCCATCAGCGCTCAGCATGCGAACTGTCATCATGCAGCCCATTTCGTGGCTCGAGCGGATCACTGAAAGAAGACAAGGACAAAACACCGTGAGTTAAAAAGAGGTCCAAAGCTCGACCTAGTCGGTCGGACTCGCAAAGTCGAAACTGACGCTGTGTCCACTGGCTTCGGAGACTTACCTGGAAACTGGCTACCAATCGTTGTCAACTCTCATATAGGACACAAAAATAGTTGTTTTTTGTTTTGTTTCTTTCGTTTTTGTATTTGTTTTGTTTTTTCTTCTTTCTTTTGTTGTTGTTCAACTCTCCCGTGATCGTAAAAATCAGTAGCTCGCGACAAGTTTCCAAGATCTTAATCGGTGGAAAAAGCATTCCGCCGAAAAAAGCCACCGACATCAAGGCTCGTCATCGGCTGAGGCGGAAAATGCTTACCTGAATTATCCCCCTTGCCGCTGAGTATTGGGCAACGCTTCGACTTACTTTGAAGCACAATGTCCAAGATCAGGTCCACTGGTACAACAGTTACATAAAGTTGGAAGCCGAATGCCGTTCAGAACTTAAGTAAGCATTTGAACTCCAGTCACGTTTCACTGATTTTTATGGTGCCTCTGCGACCAGCCTCCACAAACGCCCTGAGATAATCGTAATGGTTGACTGGGCGTAAAACACCACATTACTTACTGGCCTCCACATTCTTGATCGAATCAAGGCCATCGCGAGAACTGACCGGTGTGAAAATGTAAAGACAAATGTAGGTTTTAGTGCCATCATGCTAGCTGGGAGCTCTCTCAAAAGAAAAGCATCTGAGAAAGAGCTGGCAAATGCAGTTTTGCCGGCAGTCCATTTAAAGCGTCATTCCCCCGTCTCTTCCTTTCCATACACGCCAAAGTCACAAAGCATTTTGTGCGTGATTTTCTCCATGCAGGCTGCCACATAGGCCTACAGAGTTTTAACATGATCTGATAAAACTAGAAGACAGCGACATAAGCAGAAAAAAGACGGGTGGTCAGTGGAGGAGTCCGAGACTTCTTTCTTTTTTTCTTCTTTTTTCTTTTTTCTTTTTAGGTAAGGCACGGTGTTACATACATACATTTATTTCTGTTTATACTTCACCATGCACTAAAGAACAACTTCTCTCTCTCTCTCTCTCTCTCTCTCTTCTCTCTCTCTCTCTCCTCTCTCTCCTCTCTCTCTCTCTCTCTGTCCCCCCCTCAGTCACGCCCACCCCCCAAGTCTGCTGCAGCAGGGGGTCATAGCTCTCACAACTAAACAATCACGCAGCAGCGGCAGCAGCAGCTTTGGGTGGCAGACGAGTCTGGTCACGATTGCCGCCCGGCCCAGATCGTATCCTGTCCGCCTGAAGTGGTTGGGGTGTTAGAGGAAGACCCCGCACTTTATCAGCTCTGTCTAATGACTTCCCTCCGGAGAGGGATTTGTGATCGGTTATTATCAATTCTCTCTCTCCCTGTCTCCCCTCCCTCCCCTTCTCTCTCTCTCTCTCTCTCTCTCTCTCTCTCTCTCTCTCTCTCTCTCTCTCTCTCTCTCTCCATTCAGCCCGCCCCCTACCCCCCCCTCACCCCATCTGATTATCTGATCAGTGATGCCTATGAAAAGAGAATCTGATTTTTGTTTCTCTTTCTTTCTTTCTTCCTCTGTGTGTGTGTGTGTGCGTGCGTGTGCGTGTGCGCGTGCGTGCGTTTATGTGTGGGTGCGTGCGCGAGTGTATTTTTTCTTGGGGTTTTCTGTTCAGTTGTTTCTTTCTTTCCTTTTTTGTTTGTTCCCCCAGCGAGGATAGTGAGAGATAACGAGAAGAGACAGAAGAGATTCAAAGAACTTGACAATAACGAAACAATCCCCCCCCCCCCCCCCCACCCCACTTCTAAATGCCAGCACAAACCCGGCTTTGTTCCTGTCGGTCGGGTTGACACATCAGAATGTCGGCCATAAATGGCCATGTCCTGTCTCGCTGGCATCTTTCAATATTACGATTCCATTTTCTTCACAGCACAACTACTGTATCTTCAAAGAGTAAAGTGTCAGCGAACATCAAAACAAAAAACCAATGGACAATAAAACAAACATTCACACACAATTTAATAACAATGATATACACAGAGGGAGGGACATAGAGAAGGGGGCCGAGAGGAGACAGAGACACAGACAGAGAGACAGACAGAGAGACGTACAGACAGAAACTGACACAGACAGACAGACAGAGAAACAGAGACAGAGAGACACAGACAGCGAGGGAGACGCAAGAGACAGGAAGAGCAATCCAGTCAATCCATGCACGGTAAACTCACAGAGAATGTGTTTCTCTCGCGCCTCGTGGATGTCTTCGGGGTGTAGCATGGAGTACCAGGACTTCCGGCAGATGTCTTCTGTCGAGTAACCGAGATGGTACTCTGCCCTGGAACCCAGGCAGAAAAAGGAAACGTCAGAACAGGGACCAACATCCGAACAGCACATACTAGTTATGCTCTACCGTAAAACGACACTTAATGTCGGAATAAATAAATACCTAAACAGCAGCAAGCAAATGGACATAAACGCCCTCCCTGTCCGCACAGGGACATCCAGGATGAGAACGCATAAATGAATATCTAGCACATTTTATCAAGTAGTAGCAGGCACAAACAGGCGGAAGGGACTTAAAACATTACAATTGGGACAGCCCTATGCAGGTTTCGGGGTTGAAGGAAGACTGCAGGCCATTCGCTCGTTTAGGAATGCTCGCTTGTCTCTCTTTTTTTGTTAAATTTCAACCTACGAAACTCTAATACTGGATCGGCTTTGTGGATAGGCATCTCATTTTTTTTTTTTTACTGAACCAGAATGGATTACGGTCGCACATGTCCTGATCATGTACCCGGATATATATTCATAGACTATATATGGCACAGTAACACGGAGAAGGCAGCGGCCTGTTTCCTGGCGTTGCCCATGCACACATCTGAATCAGATCCACCTTACAGACAAGCCTTAAGGAACCGTGACTGAAGAGGTGAACCTTGCTAGAAATCTAGCAACATTCAAGGAATGTGTCATGTGTCAAGCTAGTTTCCTGGTTTGAAAACCGTGATGATGATTTTGAGAGTGTGGGGGTGGGGGGGGGGGGGGGGGGGGGTAGCCGAGTGTGGGTGTATAATTATGCGTGTATCATGGGAAGAGGGGGCGGGGGTTACAGCGGTACCCTGTGCCATCCGATGACGCTGTCAGTTTTGAAGAAACCAAAAACTAAGCTCGAACTCGAAAACCTTAATACTCACGGATAGCAGCGTTAGGTCCAGTTTCTCCAAAGAGAGAGAAAAAATAAAAAGAGTAAAAAAAAAAAAGCACCCACGTTTTGGTAACCTCCAGGAAGGTCATGTCGAGCTGGTGAACCGTCTTGAACACCATGGTGTTGCTCTGGATCAGGTTTTCCTTCAGCTCAGGAGTGATGAGAGGGGAGCACGTCGCCATGAACACGTACTTCTGCTGCTGGTGCTGCTGCTGGTCGTTGCCATCGCTGTCGGGGTCCGAAAGAGGAATAAAGTGACCCCGCACGTGCATGACCTGAGGACACAAGGATGATAAAGGTCACAGAAGGGTCACAGAAGAGCTGGCTATAGGTCTTGCGCTTCACGCATACCCCCCCCCCCCCCCCCCAACATCCTTCCCCCCATGTGAACTGGCAACTTCCATTTTTTGATTCCCGTTTTGCAACCCTTTTCTTTTTACAGCTTACTCTTCCCCCTCCGTTTTTGTTGTTGTTTTGTACCGTTTTGTTGTGGTGTTTGTATCAAGAACAGGTTGCCCGACAGGCATCCGTGCCTAAACCTTTATTCTTGAGTAATAAAGATGAGTCAGGCAGTCTCTCTCTCTCTCTCTCTCTCTCTCTCTCTCTCTCTCTCTCTCTCTCTCTCTCTCTCTCTCTCTCTCCAGTTCAATTTCAAGCAGTGGTATGTCAGGCTTGGCCACGTATAAACTGCTTCACGTAAAATACTGTTTGGGCATTCGACAAATAATATGAGGAGCTCCTAAACGAAAACAGAAAGCCTTGTCTCTCTACATTAAATCCCCGACAAACGGCATCAGTGATTAAGGAGCAAAGAGAAACGACATTCCGAAACATAAAAAGCCGACAGAGCGTGAAGCATTTCAAAGATACTGACACGAAAGGAAAACCTTCACGCTTTCACTCTTGATTTTTTGATTTTTTTAGCGGCAGAGCTGTGCGCTCGCTTGTCTGCTGTGATGCAGCAGAATTGTGGCACACTGCGCTACGCCGCCAGCTAATTAGACTTTCAAAACCCTAACAGAGGCGATTACTCGCATGCGTGACCTCGAGCTTACAATATTATCTTCACCCAATCAAATGCTAAAACCATTTCCTGTCCTGAATTAAAAGATGAGAGAAGAGGGGGAAATCTGAAGCAAATTTACAAGTCATAAATCCCGTTATTATGTTTCCAATTTGCGGAATACTGACACTTTTTCCTCTCTGTCTCTCTCTCTCTCTCTCTCTCTCTCTCTCGTGCAAACGCCAAAGACATAACGCTCTCTCGCAGATTGAATCCGAACAATGGCATTCTTCGCCTTCCGTTAAGCAGCCAGCTTAACCATACTAAATGATGTCGAGGAAATGGTTTTATAGCTGCAAAAACATCGCAGTCTAATAGCCGCTTCACGCCCCGAGCAAAAGCGAGGGACAGAAAGACCGGCTCCTCAAGATGGCTGGCTTTTTCTAGCGAGACGACGTGAATTTTGACGACAATCAACTGTTTCTGGTTTTTGGGTGTGTTTTTGTCGCTTGATAGCTGGCGCTGCAGAAGGCGTGACATTTATCGGAATTGGAAAAGAAAGGGAGACACAAGGTTCATTAGACTCGCGGCCTACACAGTTATCCTGCACGCCATCTTCACCCTGTTAATTGTTAAAAACAAAAAAAATTGGGCTGGAGAAGTGGGGAATATGGAAGGGTCGGGGGGGGGGGGGGGGGGGCGTCCTGCACAAAAAAGCGTCCCAAAAATTTGAATATTTGTAGCCATGGAGCACAAGACAAGACAAGAAAGGCCGACAGCCTTGGCGCTCGGCGACTGGCTTGTTTCGGACGAGCGATCACAGCGACAGAGGATCAATCAAAGTACACAAAAGACGCACTTTTATTCACCATAAGACCATCGTTCAAACGAAGAGCTAAGTCTCTGTAGCAACAACACCTTCGCCCGCCTTGTGCAAAAGCCAGTAAAGGAAACTATGGAAAATAACAGCGGCGTTGTCCAGCTGAGCTGATTGCCATAATTTGGTCATAAAGCTGTATAGACCTTCATGCCCCCTCCCATTCGCCCCCCGCACCCCCCAGTTTTTGTTCCTCTTAACCCCCCCCCCCCCCCCCCACCCCCCGTGTCAAAATCGAGGTGGCCGTTCTGGGCTCCCGTCCCTAATAAGCCTGGTTTCTGTTTGACGTAAAGTAACACTCAACCTAACACCCCCCCCCCGCCCCCCCCACATCTCTCTCCCTCTTAAATCTCTCTCCCCCCCCCCCCCCCCCTTCTCTCACTCGCTCGAGAGTCTGACCTCTGTCGTACGGGCGGCATAGTTTCGCAACAGACTCAGACCTGTAGGGAAGCCACACTGTAGTCTTCCACTGTCGTTAAAATTTATTTGTTCTGCGTCGCTGTAGACAGCGTGTAGCGCCGGGCTGCAGCCGTGGCCCCATGAGTCAGTGGAGCTGTGCGTCACAGGGTCCCTGGATTTATGTCCCAGGTCGGCGGCGTTCTACCAGGGTCTTTTACCTGACCCGTTATATGTATATATACCTGACCGAGCATTTCCTCTCTGACTCAGAGACTGAGAGTGAACGAGTGTGTGTGTGTGTGTGTGTGTGTGTGTGTGTGTGTGTGTGTGTGTGTGTGTGTGTGTGTGTGCATGCCGCGTGACAGGGAGACACTGGGAAGAGAGACATGCATGTAACCTATATTTTCGGAGGTGCTCTTAGTGTCACCGTTTCCTGAGACTGAGACTGTTCTGTCGCTCTTGTTTCTGTCCCCTCCCCACCTTTGGCAAACCAGAGAGACCGCTTTTTACACTTCAACATCACTTGAGAAAAAACAGGAAATGTGAGACCCGAGCCCAAAAGTCAGCTCACAAACTCCATCTGCACTGCTCGTCTTACAACGCCGCACACAACAGTGAGACTAGGCAAATTTCCCAAGCATTTTCCCGAACGACCCCCCCCCCCCCAAAAAAAAAAAAACGAGGGGAAGGGATAGGCTGAGAATAATCGAGTAAAAAAGAATCCAGGTATGCTCTTGTCGCCAGAGTTTAGTGGGTGACGGGGAGAAAATGATAGGCTGTACGATCCTGCACGAATGACAGTGACGAATGAAGCTAGCCCTTGTGTTGGAGCCCGAGGGGGCCGTAACTCTGTTCCTGTCACACAACGAAAGATCGCAGTTGTCATTTCGAAGAGGAAGCCTAGCCATGTTGTGTAAGACCAAGCTCGGAGAAAAATGACCGTCGGTGGACGAGTCTGCTGGAAATTAAGAGACATACGAGGAAAAAGCCATTTCAGAAAATGTTTTTAATCTTTCCCAATAAGGGTTCTCATTAAGCGGCAGTCCGCAAACGCAGTCCTCGAAAACAGTTTCAGCAATTGACAAATCACTGGGACTGCTTCCTGCTCTATATGGATACGCAAACGCAATAGGCAATTTCTTTTCTTCTTCTTCTTCTTCTTCTTCTTTTGTGGAAGAATGTGGGTGGGATCTTCTGCATGCAGTGACAAAGTTTTGAGAGAGTCTGAATCATTTTGCCGGGGCGGAGGGGGTGGAGGGGTGGGGAGGAGAACAAGGGAGAGAAACGTCTGCTTTGCGGATACAATTTCCGCGTAGCAGAGAACACGACACCAATAACTGGTTTTGCGTTTGCGGACTGCAAGAAACGTAGTTTTATAATCCTCTTAGACACCGAGACCACCGTCATCACCTTAATGAGCACGGGCAGGACCGACAATGTTAGCAGCCGACAAAATGAAACTCCATTGCTGCCGTACACCCTGATTCTCTTCGGCAAACACGTCACTCTGACGTCACAAAGTCAACCGGGATTGGCTTACGGTTGGCGGAACATAACTAGCTTTGCACATCTTGTGAGAAAACCAAGGTAGAAATATCTGGAATTTTGTGCTCAAATCTCAAAAACAGAGAGGATCGGGGACTGACCTGTGAGGTATATCTGCGATGCACTCATGTGCATACTTGCTGAGCAAACAAAACTATTAACAAACATATCGAACACTTCCGACTGTGTCGGGATTTATCCATAATTCTAACCGATTCTGAAATTATTAAGGTCATCACCGGTTACTGGAACGTCACCAGCTCACCCATAAACGTCACAAAAATTTGACTGACATTTAAGCATCGACCAATACTGCACCATTTATTCGAGAAAGATCAACATGACGTCATCGGCTCATCTCGGCAACACCGTATCAGCCGGACTTATCAGAGCGCGTGAAAAATCAACATGACCTCGTTGATTACTTACCTTGCCGTAGCCCAAGCTAATTAGCCCCCGAGAAAGCTCGCCCTTGTTTGTTGATCCTGCAGAGGCGCTCTGAGCCTCGTTCTGTTTCAAACTGTGACCCAGTTAAGCCAGAATGGCGTTTCAGAATGCGTGACATGGCGAACAACAAACAAACATGAAGCCACAGGCTTACCTCTCCACTTACCACCCCACCGAAGCCAGTCCAGCGCTGAAGAGTGCTCAACACGATGCGAGGGTCCGCTACGTTAAATGTTTTGCAAGACAAATGATTAGGGAAGGCGGGAAAGGTGTGTGTGTGTGTGTGTGTGTGTGTGTGTGTGTGTGTGTGTGTGTGTGTGTGTGGTGTGTGTGTATGGGGGGCGGGGGCAGACAGACAGCCGGCCCAGACAGACAGCAAGACAGACAGAACAAAAGAATTCAGAAGAACTCCCCACATGACGTCACTGGCTTACCTTGACGTCGCCGAAGCCGGCCTGACGTTTGAGAGTACGTGACATGTTCATGCGGCAGAAGAAGGCCACGTCCTGCGTGACGTCCAAGTCTGCCCCGCCCTGCAGCAGCTGTGCCTGCACAGTGCCGTGGTCACGTTTGTCCACTATGTCGTACAGACTGTCGCCCTGGGTTTTCATGTCCACCTGCAAGCCCATCGATTCCACATTGTCTTATACTGTTCCACAAAAATGGCGCTCTCTCAGTGATACTGACCTATGTGCTTTGTGTTTCGATTCTGTGTGTGTGTGTGCGTGCGTGCGTGCGTGCGTGCGTGCGTGCGTGCGTGTGTGTGTGTGTGTGTGTGTGTGTGTGTGTGTGTGTCTCTCTCTCTCTCTCTCCCCCTCTCTATCCCTCTCTCTCTCTCCATCTTCCAGGTCCTCCTCCTCTTCTGTCTTCTTCTTCTCACCCCCCCCCCCTCCCCCACACGTCAACGTTGTTCTCGATGTTTCTTCTCCCCCGCAGCCAAACAGTAAACCAGCAACCGTCAAAAAGTCCGGCTTCCGGAAGTAATTTGCTGCTTAGTGTTATTTTAATGACCTCCCATACTGGTGAACGTTTTTCGTGATTATATACTAGCTTGTTTTGTTTTGTTTGTTCTCCTCCTCCTTCTAATCCTCCCCCCCCCCCCTTCCACCCCCCCATGTTAACGTTGTACTAGATGTTTCTTCTCCCCCGCAGCCACACAGTGTACCAGCAACCGTCAAAACGTCCCATTTCCGGAAGTCACGTGCTGCGTAGTGTTATTTTAATGACCTCCCATACTGGTGAACAGTTTTCGCGATGATTATACTAGTTTTTTTTTGTTTTGTTTTTTGTTTGTTCAACACCCACGTAACGTGCATTGCGGTGACAAGATATCTCTTCATCTGCATCATTTTTTGTTTCGTTTCTCTGTCACCATAATGACACATAGGCTGAATCCTTTCCACAGCCTTGGTGAGCACTGGAACAGCTCTCCAAATACAACCAAAACCACGCACCTTGCATTAACATATCATTGTGTTTAAATACCCTCCACGTTGATAAAATCGACAACAAAAAGGGCAGCGTCATACGGTCAAATGACCTCACAATTTTGACTGGTTGCTCCTATGTGTAGTTGTAGGCGTACAGGTTGCATACCGTACAGAATATGTTTGTTCATCCGCATGTGCACGAGCGCGTGCGTGCTTGCGTGGGTCGGTGTGTAAGACGATAAAGTCCAAAACGTCTAGCTTGCGAGCTTGCATCATCACATCGTCTCTCTCTCTCTCTCTCTCTCTCTCTCTCTCTCTCTCTCTCTCTCTCTCTCTCTCTCTCTCTCTCCCTCTCAGCTGTCTCTCTCTCTATATATATATAACATCGGCAAGCAGAGTATATATCTGTATCCCGGGGAGCTGGTATAGCTGGGTGGTCAGAGCACAGGACTCGTAATCGAAAGGTCCCGGGTTCGAGTCTCGGCAGGAGCGGCGGGAAAGTTTTCTTCTCCAGGGTCAACTTTCTGTGCCGACTCTCATTTCGGTATCCGTTTCAACCCGATATTACCGCATTAGCACGTAAAAGATCTCGGTCATTTTGCCAAAGGTGCAGGTGGCTGGTTAGAGCTAAAGTAAACACACGTGCACCTTACTTATGTGGCTTTGAATGAAGTGACACTGTAAACTGGTGCATGGTCGTATGGTGTACACAGAACTTGAGCTGAGCGGCAGCAGTTTCACGTACGTAGCACAAGCCATGTAACAACCAAACAGAGCTGTAAGTGCGCCATTCGGTGGATATTATAAAAGTTTGCTATAAAGACTGTATCAGTCACTCATTAAACACCACAAGTGACATCAGCGCAATGCGTTTGCTCGAGAGCAGAGAATAGCTCTATATAAAAAATAAATAAAATAATGTATTTTCGCTTTGTACGTGCATTATTTTTCTCCCATCATCTGATTTTATCGACGTCATCGGAAAACATAAGCTGCGGTTGCACCGAGTAATAGTAATATCAGTTGTCATACTCGCTGATGAGGGATGAGAAACCTAATGGCAGAATGTCATATAATCAATGTTCCTTTATGTAAAGTTCGCTCTGCACCTACGTCAAACCTCAGTCCGCATGGGGGACAAAGAGTGTGTAGTTATTTCCGAGTCTGCATCAGTCTGCTATCAAATCAGCACAAATTTTGGAAATAGAGCAAACAAATGCACTTGAGAGAGAGAGACAGACATGTCTGACAGAGGGAAGCAGACAGACAGGCAGACAGAGACACAGACAGAGACAGACAGACAGACAGACAGACAGACAAGCAAGCAGACAGACCGAGACAGTGACAGACAGAGAGAGAGAGACAGACAGGCAGAGACACACAGAGACAGAAACAGAGACCCAAAAGAGAGAGGGGAGAGGGGGACGAGCGGGTAATTTCGTAATTAATTTGTAATGTTTTCTCCCCACTTCCAAATTCGGATCAGCATGCCCTCGCAACTATTGGGAATCGCGTGAAAGCCGACCTACAATCGGGCAGCACCTAACCCCGATACTTCATCGCATGCACTCTCGGTCCAATGACCCAGTCTTACAAGCTACAATTGAGGCTGTACACGCCCACGCGTCCACGGACACAGAAACCCAGCGAAACCAGCTCCCCGCGGCTTTCCAATTCTGACAGTTTTCGATCCCAACGTTCTATTCTTCGCCGACCGCCTCTCGCTGTTAATAACAGACCCGATCATGCTAGCAAACCATCGTCAAGTAGTCCCGTATCAACTGTAACCGAACGGTTTATGGAGAACTGTCTTCCAATGCTCCTGGTTAGTTAAATTTGTTTAACGCCGAGTTGTCTCCGAAGAGGTACTGGCGGGGACCGAGATCCCAGGAGGTGGAGGAAGAGGGAGACTATACCTAACACTGCACTGTCACCACCAGACTGACTCCTGCATTAAGAGAGGCAGCGATGAGAACCATATTAATGTTTGATTCATTGTGAGGGACGAGGTCACAAAATAGTGTTCACAGACCACAATTTTTGAAAAGAGAGGAGAGCCGAAGGCGGAATCCAACCAAGGTCCGTCTCCTTACCGCTAGGCCAAGCCGGCTTCCCCAATACTTTTTATGCTGCATCAGCCCCCGCTTCTCTCAAGTGCTTTTGCAACAGCAATCGTTGCACCGTACACGAAACACTGTCATAATGCGAGCGGTAACACTGAACACTGTCATAATGCGAGCGGTAACACTGAACACTGTCATAATGCGAGCGGTGACACTGAACACTGTCATAATGCGAGCGGTAACACTGAACAATGTCACAACTGATTAGAGTGGCAACACGGAACGATGCCACCACGACAATGCGAGTGGTGATAATAACTCATGTGCCAGCTATGAGCTACGCCGACGCATTGGGATACAACCGTGATCTCTTGTGGCGAAAAACCCGAAACAAAGGCTGAAGGACTGCATCAGTGCGAAACTGAGACAATGGTCCATTGCCACTGAGTGTTTATCAAACTTTCGGGACAATATTGCCTATTTAGCGGCCTTTGAAAATTAACCCAACGTTGGAGTACAATGTGTCGGTCTCCTACTGCAGACAATCCAGTTTACGTAATGATTATATTAATAATTATAATAATAGTGGTCGTTTCTATAGCGCCGTATGAGTGTGAGTGTGAGTATGAGTGTGAGCACACCGCGCTTTACATGCTCAACAAAAACGTATACATTAAACCTTAAAAATAATAAATATAGTCATAATGTTGCACTCCCAACATCATACCCACACGCACGAACACACGCACGCGCACACACACACACACACACACACACACACACACACTGACACACACACACACACACACACACACACACACACACACACACACACACACGAAGTGAAGGAAGGGAAGCCGGGGGAAGAAGGGTGAGGCAAGTAAGAAGATATAATTTGAAATCACTTGTGGTATCGTTTGTATATAAAATTGTGTGAGTTTTAATGCAGTTTCAAGGCATAGGAGGATTGCATGTAACGGATGTCAGAAGAGAGAGAATTCCATTGCTTTGGAGCACAGTCGTACAAACAGTGTTTGCCAAAGGTTTTCGTTCTGACATGGGGAAAACCAAGTACCCGTGTGTCTGCAGAAAAACGAAGCTGCCTGGAAGGGGCTCTCACAGTTAGAAAGTCAGAGAAATAGGCAGGAGACGAGTCAGAGAAAAAAAAGTCGCGACATATAGTTGACAGCTTGTAGTCTATTCTGGCTTGGATCGGTAACCAGTGAAGAGCTGGTAGAAGAGGTTGCACATGACATCGTCTGCGTGCTTTTAAATTAAAACCAATATCGCTGCAGATTTGGCAACCCCTCTCTCTCTCTCTCTCTCCTCTCCATATATGTGTGTGTGTGTGTGTGTGTGTGTGTGTGTTGTGTGTGTGTGTGTGTGTGTGTGTGTGTGTGTGTGTGTGTGTGTGTGTGCCGAGTAATCAAATAGGTATAGACGGCTCTTGGGAGGAAGCTGTGGGGGGTATACCTAGAAGGCAGCTCTTACCATAGAGTGTCCTAAATAGTCGGTGACATTTTCGGAAATGTAGACCAGTTTTCCCTCCCGCGTGGTAATGAGAAGAAAGCCCGTCAGAGCCTGAAACACATGAAACAAACACACAGATTAGCATGGCTGTATGGCATAACGACCCCTCATTACCGTAACCAGCGATGTCAACGCGGGGGAAGGCCAATTATATATTCACATGATCCACTTTTCCATTGGCTTCGGCACTGATCAGTTTTCTCCGCTGTGGGGCACGGCGGGTGCAGAAATTAAGGTCCCTCCCACTCCCACCCCCCACGAAGAATGGCTGTCAGAGAAGTTCTGTCTTTCTAATTTTGGCTTTCCCGCTTCGTTCAGCTTCGAGCGCACGCAGAGAGAGAGAGAGAGAGAGAGGGGGGGGGGGGGGGGGGGGGAGAGAGAGAGAGAGAGAGAGAGAGAGAGAGAGAGAGAGAGAGAGAGAGAGAGAGAGAGAGAGAGCTTTATTACACAAAATTAACCGTGCGTGGATTATGTTTGTGCAATGTTAGTTAAAATGAATAAACTATGCTTCTTAAGCAACCATAACTTCATTCGCTGATTATGTTTGTGCAGTGTTGGTCGAAAGTGAATAAACTATGCTTTTTAAGCAGTCATGACGGTAGCATGTTCGCCTGATATGATTTGGCGGACCAAGTTACTGTTTTAGTAGCATGACGACCACGCCACCATCGATGACTCGGCTCAAGACGCGTGCTTGCGACCCCCATCCCATACCCCTCACCCTCCCCCCTCCTCCCCTCCCCCCCCCCCCCCCCCTCTTCTCCCCGTCCCTTATAAGCCTTGCGGTTTCTGTGGACGATAAGCACAATGTTTACTAATTTGTCTTCGTTGGATGGCTCTTGAGAGCAGGTGCTCTTGCTCAGATCTACTGACTGAGCCCTGTCGAGTACGCCTGCACTCACCAACCCGATTCCCACCACCTCATCATCTGATCCGTTCTCTCTCGGTCGTATCTGCGTTGTTTCCTAACCACATAATGTGACCATTCTTTAAAAAAAAAAAGGTCATATGTGTCGAAACGGAGACACCAAGTCTCACCCTGGTTGGCTTGAAAGAAACTCGCAATGACGACCGTAATTCGAAACTTGCCGACACACCCAATGACTCCCCGTTCCAAATAAAGATTATGACTAACAATCACACAACCGTAAATATCACGTGAGAAGGGTAGTGTGCTTGCACCCACTGAGAGAAGTGGGGCGCCACGCTCCAGACGGGTATCCCTGACGTATTCTTCCACTGAACGCGGTGTTCCAAACACGTACGGACAAGTGCGTTAATGCAGTGCCATAGTCACTGCAACCGGAACTACAGTTTGAAGGAAAGCGTTGTTAAACCCACAAGGCTTCAACTGTGGTTACGGACCTCGAGCACGAGGATGTTGCCGAAGATGGTAACTTTTTCTAACCCGCTGCGGAACTCAACATCAGTCACCGCGACACAATGATATATTAAGAACATTGCTTTCTTGTATATATATATATATATATATATATATATATATATATATATATATATATATATATATGGCGGCGCGCGCGCGCGCGTGTGAAATTAAAACAGTGAAACAGGCAACATATTTACGTGAGGCAAAGTTTGTTCAACAGTTACTTTTGTATTAAAAAAATAAGGCGGGGGGGGGGGAATGAGTGGAAAGAGCGCGTGCTTTTTCCACCCTTTCTTTTTTTATTTAATTTATTTTGTAGGCATATTAATGACAACAGCACCCACCCAACCCCCAAACCCACCCCTGTTTATAGTTACGAACAATGTCCTGTATATGCTACGCTTTTTTACAGATGAAAGACGTAGCCCAGCGTTGCTGATTATCGCCATCTAGCTGTCAGTTTCACGCACCATGCAGTACCGCCACGTTACTGTCTACACACCGGCATATGTGGTGGCAGCCTAGGTGTCTCTGGTCACTGGTGCAATCAACGTCATAGTCTAACGAGAATGAGACTGACAGGGGAAGTGGGGGGTTGTTCTCCTACTTCACCGAAACCTCACCCTACCCACTTCTATGTTTAATTCCAATAGTAAAATGTGTCCGAGCTGTTGGTAACAACGTCTGGAGACAATAAAGAGATCCACCCCGACCGCTCATCAACAACCGTCACGTATATACTCCCAGACGCTTTGAAGTGTGTTTCACCATCCAAAATTTTACCAAGGCCTATCGAGTTTACGAAAATACCTTCTAATCTCCACAAAACCAATAAATCAAGGTTAAAGAACAATAATATTAACAGCGAATCAGGACAAATGTCTCTAAAATGTCACAGTGCTTTGTTTTGGGTCACAAGCGCAACTTATATCTATATCTTGGACTGTTGGAATCAATATTCACACACACACACACACACACACACACACACACACACACACACACACACACACACACACACACACCACATATCGGCATATCACAAAAGCTAAACATTTTGCTGGCAGCTTCGATAAAAGCTTTCACTGAACTGCACTAACGAAATACGTAAAAACTGTTGTCCCCCCCACCCCCTTCCCCCCACTAGCGCTGTTAGTGGAGACTTTGGCCGAGGGGACAAACACACACACTGGACAGTGATATCAATTAAACGATCACTATGGCCTCAGACATCTGCAGGTGAATATCGAGAGAGAGAGAGAGAGGGAGAGGGAAAGAAAGAGAGAGAGAGAGAGAGACTTGTCATGTCTCTCTTATTAACGCCAAAGTTGCAAGAACGCCAAAGTTGCAAAGTTGCAAGAACGCCAAAGTTGCAAGAGGAAAAAACAACAACAACAAAACTGCTTAATCCCAGTAATATCCGGTTGCTGGCTATTTCGCAATCGTTTGCCAACCCGCTAAGCACACGCACCACACACACACAGAGCATCCTCCCCCTATGACGTAGTAGTTGCCACTTGCGTCAGCAGGACTATTTGCCCGTTAAGTCTGTTCATGAACTCACCAGTGTCACCTATTCAGCCAATGCGGCGCTGAAAGCCCTCCTTCGAAACCGCACTGTCGGTCAAACCCTAACTCCCTACTACTTACGTGAGAACGGGCAGAGACTCAAACTGAGCCACTCAAGCATGAATGAGAGCGCGGCTTTGACTTCAGGTCAAAATACACCATAGTACTGAGAAGTGGGCCGAACTTCTTGAGTGTGTGCGCACTTGTTTTCTACCTTCCCGCCCGGGCAACGGCGGTCCAAAAAGGGCGCTGGGTTCAAAGGTGTTCCGTGGAGGGAAAACATTTGAACAGTTGGTACACCGCCACGAGCAGCCCAGTGGTTTCCCGGTTATTTCAGTCGGAGGCCACCCGACAAACACTCGCCGGTCGACACAGCCTTCAAACTTGCACACCGGGTGTGGAGCGACAAATTAAATTATTCCACGTCCTTCTGGTCTGCACCGCCGTTCCCAGCTAATACTCGGACCTAGTGATGTAGTGTAACTGACGTACAGAAATGATATACATACATAGATGCAGCTGTATGCACTTTCAGACAGCGCTGCCTCCGACTGAAAATAAACTATCAGAGGTTGGTCCTCCCCCACCCCCTTTCTAAATACAGCTGAATTGTATAGCAAACTCTTCTATCTAAAAATATATAATTATATGCTGTTTACCTGATCCCACCTACGAATGTCATCTTTATTTTAATTTCAGTCGTAAAACGGCGTAGATGGGCGGCACGCAAAAGAAGCCGCCGATGTCTTGCAATCCTCACACAATGTGTCTAGTGTCTTAGACTTGATAAAAACAGCAACAGCCTAACAATTATGTATGAGCTGGTTTGGCCTAGTGGTAATTAAGGTGTTAAGCTGGTAAGCAGAGGGACCTCGGTTCGAATCCGCTTCGGCTCTCCTTTCTCTTCAAAAATTGTGGTCTCTGGACACTGTCTTGTGACTTTGTCCCTCACAATTAACGAAACATTAAAATGGCTCTCATCACTGCCCATCTTAATGCAGGAGTCATTCTGGTGGTTGACAGTGTAGCAATAGGTATAAGTCTCCCTCTTCTGCCACCCCCATAACCCCTTCCCCTCTTCTCCCCGTCCCTAATAAGCCTTACGGTTTCTGTGGACGTGAAGCACCATGTTTACTTAATAATTATGGCCTATTTCAGGAGTGACTGCCACTTTAAGAAGCTGAGGATGTAAGCCTAGCTACCATTGGTGGAGTTCATGTATGCTATGCAAGAGTTGCGTAGGCGTTTCGGCTCTTTGTAGCTGTGTTCATGTGACGTCGTTCGAGCGATAATTAACTCCAGTTGTTGATTCCTCACGCAATAATTACGCCATGCATTTTACGGTGAAAGTTGCACAGCAAAAAAGTTTGGGAGACCAGACTTACACCAGACCCGTTGGGCCCGCTCTCGCTCGCTTAACTGTCCGACTGCCCACTTCTCAACCCTTTGCCTCTCTGTCTCTGTCTCGTTTTGTTGTTAGTTCTTCTTTCTTCAAAATTTAAAACTCGCTCTGCCCCCCCCCCCCCCCCCCCCCCGATCCCGCTCAACACACACGACCACCACTACAACAACAAAAAAGAACAGTTTGACATTATGTATTCAAGTACTAAGTAACAGTCTGACGTTATGTATTCAAGTACTAAGTGCTTTCTGCGAGGTGTTTACCGGGCGGTTAGTTTTCAATCGGAAGTAAACATGGTGCTTAACGTCCACAGAAACCATAAGGCTTATTAGGGACGGGAAAAACAATCGGAAGCCGGAGTTCAAGCTGATATACTGCGACCGACGGAGGTCAGGTTTGGGCGCTAAGGTCGAGAGACTAATCAAGTCGTTATCTCCTGGTTACAACCAGGTCTGTATAGTCATCATGATCATCACTTTGTTGTCACATTCTGATAGCATAGTACATTGGTGCTCTCTCTTGCTGTTGTTGTTTTTGTGTGTTATTTGTTAGCAGTACTGGTGGTAGATTTTTCTAAAAGTAGTATAGTGCGCTAGTTCTGTTATTTTCTGCTTGTGTTGCTATGGAAAGTATGTTGGCGAGAGGGGCGGGTGGGTGGATGGGGGGTGGCGGGGACGGAGGGAGGGAGTGGGGCGCTTGACCGACAGGAACATTCAACGGGGAAAAACCCAGTCAGCGGTCGTACGTGGCCTATGAGAGACAAGTTCCTCTCTACTGTCTCTGGTTCAACAAAGACTGGCGTGAGAGACAGTGACATGTTTAAATCTGGCAAGCCCATAACCAGACATTATGCAAAAAGTCCTTCAACATTACCATCGTCGCTGCTACCAACAGGTAAGACGAGCCTTGCGCTGTAATAACTTGTCTCACCTGACACCCCCCAACCCCACTCCCTCCCTTAACCGTTCATTTCCTCTGTCACCGCCTCGGGGCAGGAACGCGAAGCCACTGACGTCAATGACGCTATTTTTAGGGCTGCTGCCATGGCGACCACGACCCGACCGTACCTTTCACCCCTTTCGAGTGTCAACCGCTTTTTACTGTCTGTCCACCTGTGAGCTTCCCGTGTCCCAAAACAAGGTAACTCGACTCTGTGTGTGTGTGTGTGTGTGTGTGTGCTTCTACAGCCAAAGAAGTTTTATTACAGTTTCCAGTGCGTGTGTGTACAAACTACAAGTTTCTGAAGTTTCAGTTAAACTGGGCGGCGTGGGGCGGAGGGCGGCGGGCGGCGGGAACCTCGTAGTGAGAAAGAGGAAGGGTTGGCAATGGGGGCCAAGATTTCCACTGTAATAATATTTTATGTCCCCGTGCATCCTGTCGAAAGCAGTGTACCACTCAAGGCCCAAGGAATAATTCATAAGGTTTCGAAGTGCGTATAGCTTGAAGGCAGGAAAAGACCCTGTAAACTTGGACTGCTTGGACGGATAATTTTTTTTATGTACCAAAAGTACTTCTTTTTTGAGTGGTGGTGGTGCTCTTTTGTGTGTGTGTGTGTGTGTGTGTGTGTGTGTGTGTGTGAAGCGCATTCTGCCCAAACAATAGACTGATAATTGGATTTGCATGAACCCGATTCAGCTGTCTTGCAAAGGCTAACTCAAATTGTCTGGGCCACGCCCACATGGAACAATGACTAAACAGAGGAAATAAAAAATCTCCCCCCCCCTCTCTCCCTACACACACACACACACACACACTTGAGCAGTTACCGCTGTGCACAATGCATTGTACAGTTTCTTCTGGGAAGTGTGTTTGTGTGTGTGGCGGGGGGGGGGGGGGTATTAACATTAATACTCCGCTTAGTTGTTCAGGGCGTCAATGAGAAGAAAACACGTTTTGCTTAACGCCTTCGCTGTCAGTGAATTCGTAATTATGTTGTTCTTGTTGTTCGGTATTATCTTGGGGCGGGGTGGGGAGGTATGTGTGGCCTATCTGGCGTTTCTGCTATGCGCCAGTGTCAATATTACAGGATTGCGCAACATGACATATTGACTGTTAGAAGACCTACAGCAGCTGTCGAGAAGAAGCGGATGGGTGATGATCGATGCTCATACGCAACTTCCTTTTGTTTTAACCATCATCTTCTGTTTTCTTGTTTTCCTCTCTCTCTCTCTCTCTCTCTCTCTCTCTCTCTCTCTCTCTCTCCCCCCCCCCTTGGGAAAGGTGGGAGGAGGGGGGGGGGGGAGGGTGCACACACATCCCGCCAAGATCTATTTCCTGAGATCATAAAAGTGTCTTTGGAAAATACTGATGGGTTCAGCGATAAACTGTGACATTAACAACAGTTTTGACGACCGACCAAAACTGATCGATTGGCTAATCTTAGCTTCTGGCACACACACACACACACACACACACACACACACACACACACACACACACACACACACACACACACACTGAGTGCAAAGCAATATATATGTTTTCACACGGGTAAAGCAATGATTTTTTTCTTACCTGAAAGAAGTCGCATGTTGTAGGCACGTCTTTATCTGCTGGGAATGCTCGAAACACTGAAAAAGAAAGAGGGAGAAAAAGGCGACGGTCAGATGAAACCAGCTGCAAGCCAGCAGAAAAGTGAACTCACAACAACACAAAGAATATATGGGTTGACAATAATAATAATGATAGAAGCCACAACAAAAGGACGGGTGGACAGGTGCAGAAGAGTCGAGTGAGAGCCCAAAAAGCATTTGCTGTTTGACGAAGAGCATTTGTCATCTGAGAAGAAGCATTATTTGTCATTTGAGAAAAAGTATTTTTCATCTGACAAATACTGACTTTTAATTGATGTACATAGACGAAAAACGAAAAACAAGAACAGCATTACAAAGAAAATGTATTCACACACTAGGTTTTACTACAACAAGGTATGCAAGTGGGTAAATATCAGAATGCTATTCTTAACTAATGACCAACAGTCAAATTGTCAAAATACAGCTGTCGGACAACTCCAACTTCTTGTTTACCGTTTCAGCTGAACCTGACAATTTGGATACTATTTCAAATAATGTACCAACCGAAAATAGAAACCTTTCATTTACCCAAACCAGTGATCCATTTAATGTCTAATAACCTAGACATTAATTTGGTCAAGGCAATATTTTCATCATATTTGGTTATCAGTCAATCTGGACTTCTGCAGCGAAAGCGTCTGAAATCGATTACCTCGTGAACAGCAAAATGTCACGGATACCGTCATCATAAAGATACATTTTTACGCAGTTACTTTAAGTTAAGGAGGATGGAGGAAGAGCTGCGTGAAGCAACACCTGAGTTGCCCACACATGCTAAATAATAACAGAGGGAGACTTTGCTACCAACCAACAAAGCAAGTTGCAACTGACCATTGAACCAGAGCAACCTGAAAGAAACGTTCATAAGCTCAACATGTAAGAAGAACAGTTTGCTGTCAACCAAGCAATTAACCGACCATGAAATCAAAGCAGCTTGACCGAAATACGATTAGAAGCAACTGGAACGAAGTCTACCTATTTCCAAGTGAAGGTGATACGTCCAAGAAGGTGGGGTCGGTGCAACAGTGACAAAACAGCGTTGAACAAAGAATATGGTGAATGCGTGAAAAATAACAGAACGACAGAAGAAAGTCATTGCATGAAGTAAATGATTCTCTCTCTCTCTCTCTCTCTCTCTCTCTCTCTCTCTCTCTCTCTCTCTCTCACACACACACACACACACACACACACACACACACACACACACACACACACACAACAATAATGATCTGGACTAACACACGAAACAAAAATACACGAGCAGGAAAACGCTAAGCTCTGTAATCGACTTGCACTACACCACTCACATTTCTGCAGCACATTGCACTTTCTGATGTAGACGCAGGAAAGCGACATGATCTGGAGTTGCGAAAGTCGCTGACGGGCCGTCTCGGGGAGAGGCAACAGGTCGCGCATCGTGGCAATCTCAGCATTAATCTGGTCCCGGCGCTGCTTCGAGGCGCCTTTGTTGGACCTGCACAAACAGAAAGAGCACTTCTGATGGACCTGGACAAACAGAATGAACATTGCTGGACCTGCACAAACAGAAAGAGCACTTCTGATGGACCTGGACAAACAGAATGAACATTGTTGGACCTGCACAAACAGAAAGAGCACTTCTGATGGACCTGGACAAACAGAATGAACATTGTTGGACCTGCACAAACAGAAAGAGCACTTCTGATGGACCTGGACAAACAGAATGAACATTGTTGGACCTGCACAAACAGAAAGAGCTCTTCTGATGGACCTGGACAAACAGAATGAACATTGTTGGACCTGCACAAACAGAAAGAGCACTTCTGATGGACCTGGACAAACAGAATGAACATTGTTGGACCTGCACAAACAGAAAGAGCACTTCTGATGGACCTGGACAAACAGAATGAACATTGTTGGACCTGCACAAACAGAAAGAGCACTTCTGATGGACATGGACAAACAGAATGAACATTGTTGGACCTGCACAAACACAAAGAACATTCATTTTTGATGGGTCTGGACAAACAGAATGAACATTGTTGGACCTGCACAAACAGAAAGAGCACTTCTGATGGACATGGACAAACAGAATGAACATTGTTGGACCTGCACAAACACAAAGAACATTCATTTTTGATGGGTCTGGACAAACAGAATGAACATTGTTGGACCTGCACAAACACAAAGAGCACTTTTGATGGACATGGACAAACAGAATGAACATTGTTGGACCTGCACAAACACAAACATCATTCATTTTTGATGGGTCTGGACAAACAGAATGAACATTGTTGGGCCTGCACAAACACAAAGAACACTGTTAATGAATCTGGACAAACACAAAGAACATTGCTGATGGATCTGGATAAACACAAAGAACAGTGTTGATGGATCTGGACAAACAAAAAGAACACTGTTTATGGATCTGGACAAACACACAGAACATTGTTGATGGATCTGGACAAAAACAAAGAGCACCGTTGATGGATCTGAACACAAAGAACATTGCTGGACCTGGACACCAAAAAAAACTGCTGGATCTGGATAAACACAAAGAACATTGCTGGATCTGGACAAACAGAAAGAACCAACACAGCCCCCATTGTCGCTAGCTTGTAATTGGACGCTGACAGAAAGTGGCCCTTAGACAGGACATATACTGTGGATGTGCGACATAGCCTTGTGAAAAGGCTCCAAGACGCTGCGCTATTCACAACTTTGCCACCTGCTGTGTCTGCATGCCTGGGGCGCTGCCATGGTTGAATGAATTTAGAGGTGTACTGAATTGTTTCACGCTGTCTCGTTCGACTATTTTCACGGCTGACATATCCAAACCGAAAGATTTGTACGTCAACTCATTGTTGAAGGCAAATCTGTAGTCAATATCATACTCGCGTGACAAATACACATCACTACGAAGCGTGCTTGGACCTGGATAATTTCCAAGGTGACACAAAGCATCAAGTCTCAGTAGCGGTACAATGCGTCTAGTTCTTGATCAGTTTAATCACGTTACAATTATTGGCTACATGTGGCACGTATGCCGCTCTTAAGTATCACGAAGCTTGCCTGGACAAGTAAAGTGGCCTAAGGAAGGTGCACTAGCTGCCCAAAGGACACCATGCAAAGGACACCATGCAAGCGATCACGGTTGAGGCTAATAAGCTGGTCATGTGCACTAGCAGCCTAAAGGACACCACGCAAGCACCAGTATGAAGGCTTAGACGTTGGTCATCTTCTTGATCATTTGGTTGAACTAGGCTGCTGGTGACAAGTAAGCACGTCACGCTGACAAAGTGTGCTTGCACCAGGAAAGTCACCAAAGAAAGCCAACCACCACACAGAGTCCAGAAAGTGTGACCAAAATCTTCAGCACTTACACTGTACACACTCTACTGTTTCTGGTTATATTTCTCCTGTTTCTCTGTAGCTGAGGCGCATCATAAAATGTAATACTGATCCTTCTCCCTGTTCTTTGCGTGTAAGCTGGCAACCAAATGTTATGATAGCAAACTTTTTTGCTTTTGTTGTTTTCGTCAACTTTTTTGTGTCTGTGTGTGCGAAACAGTCATCGTTGGAATCTTCTTTTTTTTTAAATTCGTCTGTTGCTTTTTGCTTCGTGAGCACGTGCAAACCGCCACTGGCTACAAAACGACGTGTCGTGTAATGTGCTAACGTTGTAGTGCATGCTGAGCACGATCAGCTACATCTAACCCGGTTTGAATACTTAGGTGCACCAGAAAGCCAGACAACTGATGACAATTTCTTTTTTTTCTTTTTTTTTTAGACCAAAGTTGAGTGTGGGTCACACTCTCCGGGAGGTCGACTTCGGCCATCACCGCATTTACGCACTCCACAACTCACCCGGCTCTCCCTCCGTTCTCTTCTGACAAATAATCGTAAGTAAACATGGTGTTAACGTCCACAGAAACCATAAGGCCTATTAGGGACGGGGAGAAGGGAGTATAGAAGCCGTGGGGGAAGAGGGGGATTGTATACCTATCGCTACACTTTCACCACCAGAATGACTCCTGCATTAAGAGGGGCAGCGATGAGAGCCATTTAAATGTTCATTAATTGTGAGGGACACAGTCACAAGACAGTGTCCACATACCACAACTTCTGAAGAGAAAGGAAAGCCGAAGCGGAATCGAACCGAGGTCCTGCTTCCCAGCCTAACGCCTTCATCGGCTTTCTCATCCAGTTTTACATCATTAATCCACCCTCCATCATGGATTCGTTTCCTCTGTAGTGGGGTGTATTGTGAATGTACTGCTGTGTAAGTGCCCGCCTTTAGCGAGTTTACAACGTTACCCAATTTTTACTTAACTGACCGTCTTTAATGGACTTCACGATGTTACCCCCATTTTACCGTCTTTACTGTAGTTAAAAGCTGCTCCATCTTTACTGAAGTGACTGTCTTTACTGGAGTTTAAGGGACAACCATTGCGAACCAATCAGCTGTTGGAAATGAATAAATGATGATGAAGTGTTGCTTAATGTCCTCAGATGTCAGTTGACATAATTATTAGGGACAAGCTGTGACCAATGCCGAAGCATGGTTCAGTATAGCTTTATGTCCACGGAAACCAGAAGGCTCGTTAGGACGGACAGCCCAGGACGGCCACCTCGACTCTCACACAACTCCTGAATTATGAGGAAATGAATAAAACAGTTAGACTCAGATTTATCTGCTCGGAGTAATTTTCGGCAGAGTGGTCTTTTCTCTGGCTATTTCACATTGGGTCAACCTTTTGACACTGCCGGATAACGCAGACCACTCTAATCTGATACGTCATAATATCCGGACTTGAAAAAGTTTCACTGTAATATCAACGACCCGGAAGTGTTACATATGACCCCGGATGTCACATTTTGAACCAAAATTCGAGTGACGAAGAACTACGCCGGCCAACTTAGCTACGCGGGATGTTTTCCTGCAAACCTTTTCCTGGTGAGGAGATTCAATTTCTGGAGCAAATTTCCGAGAAGAGCATGGGTGTGGTTCCAGCCTACGCATAAGCCGGCAGCTCTAAGAACTATAGTCAGATCTGACACTGTGCTCCAGTGGTCAGCGCTCTTTCTCCTACCAGGTTCCAACTACCTGGAACCAACTTCCTGTTTCTGTCCTTCAGGCTACCTCTGTCATTTCTTTCGAAACCTCTCTCCTTTTAAGAACCCTGTGTGTGTGTGTGTGTGTGTGTGTGTGTGTGTGTGTGTGTGTGTGTGTGTGTGTGTGTGTGCGTGTGCTGATTTCAAGAGTAAAAGAAACAAGGTGTATGGGGGTGGGGGTGCGATTTCAAGAGTAAAAGAAACAAGGAAAGGCACAACACTGAAGAGGGGGGGGGGGAGAAAATGTGACCGAGACAGCGGGAACAGCTGATGGCTGCAGGAAGCCCGGGTGACACTGTATTCAGTGGGGACTGAGCGCAGCCGAGGAGGAGGACAGCCCGCGACCGCTGCGCAGCGTAACGAGGTTGAAGCGCCATGAGTGTGGAGGAGACTCCAAATGATGTCTGTCGAGGGGAAACTGGGTCTCGGGCTTGAGAAGACACGCTGCCGCTGCCACCTGTGACCCTCTTCAAGTCTATCGACTATCAGGAGCAAAAGTCCCACTTCACCGCACCCTGCATACCCCCCCCCCCCACCCCACCCACTCCCCAACCTCCAGCTACACAAACACACCACCACCACCACAGCCGCTCGCTGTTCTCTCGACTTCAAACTCCATTCTCTGTAAACACATCCTGATGTCAGGCCACGTGACATGCCTGATGATCCACTTCCCAGTGTCTGTCTTTTTCACAGTTACAGCCGATCGGTGTTATATATCTATTTTAATCGACTTTTCCAGGGTCCACTTACGTAACAAAGTTCCGACGGGGAATGAGGGATGAGGGGGGGGGCATGAGTAAGAATAAAGCCATTTGTTTTGTGCTTGTATTTAGCTTTTCAGCTGAAATGGTTATAAAAAAACAACTTAAAGTGTCCGAGAGTCCACAGGGTAAAGGAACAAACTAAAACACACACACACACAAAAAGAAGAACGCCAACTTCGACCACTATTATGTACACTCTGTATGATGAATCGACACACCAGGGAGTTAATTATCGCTCGAAATACGTAACACAATTACAACAACAAAGACCTGAGTCGCCTAGCTACGTGTGTTGATTCTGATTCTGCACGATCGCTCTGGGCCTCGTTCTGTTTCAGATTTCTGTATGATGAACAAGTGACGATGCGAGGTGTTCACGCTTAGCCGAAGTAAGGGGGCAGCGGGGAGGGGGGGGGCAAGGGGAGGGGCGGGTGGTTGTCAGCTTGATGGATGCTCAGCTTATGAAAATGTGGATGATGTAAAAATTACAACCATTCCCATCACCCCCCCCCGAAGCAGAGCGACAAGAGTGCATTAGGAACATGCTGATGAACGTGATGCAACACGCAGTCATAAAATCCCAACTGCCCCCGAGCAGAACAAATGTTTCTACATCCAGCTTCTTGGCGCCACTACATCCGCCGAGCAAAAGCAGAGGCGTCCCCTGCCGACAGGCCATTAAACCACAGGCGATGACTTCTCCGGACGATCTCACCGTCGGACTTGATCTGCTTGTGTGTCACTTAAAAACTTCCTTGCGTCAGCACTCAGTCAATTTGTTTCCATACCAGCCGCCTGTCCTCCAACGTTACATAGCGGCTATCTCTTAGCAGTCCCCGAAACATCTTGCGGATCGGTGAAAGCGTTTCAAGTTCGCCCCGACTGCAGCAGTCTTTCAGGCAGCTAGCTCAGTGACAGCACCTGCACAGTCGCCACAGCACGGCACGGGACCCGTACGTTAGTGAGATAGCCTACTTCTTGAGGCCGTTTTTTTTTTTTTTTTTGGTAATAGCAAACTTAGCAACACTTTGACAGGTTAGTCGGTGACTCCTCTTGAGAATTCATCTTCTGTATCTCTCCCTCTCTAGCATTGTAGGCCTACACACACGTACTCTCTCTCTCTCTCTCTCTCTCTCTCTCTCTCTCTCTCTCTCTCTCTCTCTCTCTCTGTGTACTCATCAGTAGCTTAGCAAGGACTAGTTAGGCTTCAACCTCAACTACAATTCTTGTAAAAATACAATTTGAGCTGCAGTTCGAGTTGGCTCTCTGTTTCGTCCGGAGGTGACCTTGTGTGGCTGACAGGGCGTTGAAATCCAAGAACTAACTCGCTCTTTCCTAAAGTGATCCTGTGTGGGTTAATCCCATTAATCTGTTTCGCGCCCCCCCCTCCCTCCCACACACACACACACAAACCTCGCTTTTCGGTACCCTTCCTCCTCCTCGGAAGCAAGATGTCATAAACCAGTGCTTGAACTTGTCTGTCTGTCTGTCTGTCTGTCTCTCTCTCTCTCTCTCCATACTTTGGAGAGGCTGAAAGAGGTCAGGGTTCACTCCAGACGGAGACGGGCCAGGTTAGCCCAGGCTCAGGGAGTGACGAAGTGTATTTTAGTTTTGTCGCGTGACGTCACTCAAAGCTGGACAGAGGAAGCCATTTCTGCATGCCACACTTGTCCGTCCCCTCAAATGTAATCATCTCAGTTTTGTTTAAAGTTGAATTGACCCGGGAGAATTTTCTTTTCCAGGGTCAACTTTCTGCTGACTCGAGCCCGCGACCTTTCACTCGATCGCAAGTCCGGCGCTTTAACCCATGGACATACATAGATATAGGTCGATGCTTTAGCCACTGATCTATCCTTGCTTTCCCGCCTGAAGAATTAGCAATATCAGCGAGCCATTACGAAAGCTGCGGCGAACAAAGTTCTGAATGTGTTTATTTTCCTGAACATCGCCGTACCTATCTCGATAGATTAACGCAATGAGACGCTGCCGGTCATTGGTGTCAACAAGGTCCACAACTGGGGCCCAAACACGGTCATCAGCTTCTATAAATTCACATGTACGGTCGGAACTGGGCCTGCCTCGTCGCCAGTGTGATAAGCGCGGGTGCGCGCCGGAAGCCAGGTTCTTGCCACTAAAGCCTGAACCACACGAGACGGACACAGAAATGAAACTTGTGGTTCCTTTGCCTGCAACGATCCCAAGGGAGCAGTGCTGGACTCGGGTGACTTTTAGGACGGCGAACTAGCTTTCTACCTAGACGGACAAGAATATCAATGGGGACAAATCTATCAAAACGATAAAGGGAATGAAATAATGTGTGGTGACGTAAGGAGAAGAAAAACTAAATCAATAAAAAAGGATTTAAATTTTTTAAATTTATTTATTTGGGTGGTGGGGGGGGGGGGGGGGGGGGGGGGGGGTGTTATATCAGAGTACATGCCAGTGAAATGTACACGTAGTCGTACTGCCCCAAGGTACTGCTTTCACCAATGTTTTCACGTAGTTGTGCTGGTTTTTTGTTTGTTTTGGGTGTGGTCTTTTGTGTAGTTGTTTTGTTTTGTGGGGGGGTCAATTGTTTGTTGTGTTACCAAAAATATTTTATCAGCTCGTACATACACGGCAGAAGACTGACTTAAGTATTTATTTTTAACGGTGTTTCCGTGCATTCTAATGCGCGCGCGGGCACACACACACACTTGTATGCCTTGTCCGGCTGTCCGGAAACTGTTAAATGAGCAAACAAAATTGTAAGCTCTCGAATAATAGACTACGCCTGAGTCACTAGCTCATCTGCGTCCGAAGCCCCTGATAAAATTAACTGTCATTACTCCATGACACAGCAACTGCTGTGCTGAAAACACTTCCTCCCTCCCCTGCCCCCTCCCCCCATCACCGCCACACACACACACACACACACACACACACACACACTCCATGTTAAGGAGAATCACTAACAGGCCTATTACATACTAACATACGTTTTACCGGTTCTGAAAAAAGGACCACATTGAACATGATTTATCATAACTGACACATTTTGCGGAGAGTACATACTAATCTGACTTCAGCAACCTAAGGGATGCGACTTGCGGCACGAATATTCTGGTTTTGTTGTTGTTTTGTGCGAGTGAGTGAGTGTGAGAGAGAGAGAGAGAGAGAGAGAGAGAGAGAGAGAGAGAGAGAGAGAGAGAGAGAGAGTTATGAGAGAGACGACTGGCACGTGATAGAAACTACTTCTCTCTCTCTCTCTCTCTCTCTCTCTCTCTCTCTCTCTCTCTCTCTCTCTCTCTCTCATTCTCACAACATACAGAACGAGAGCGGGAAGGAGAAAGATTTGTACCCCCACCCTCTTCCTCTGAGTCTTTCTAGCCAACCTCATTTCACACACACACACACACACACACAAAGCTCAAGAATATTAACAGATACACAAGACCTGCAGTCATGCAGATTATGTTCATTGCGACGCTAACTCGAGGTTCCGGATCCACCCGTATCGCCTTTCAAGCATTTGCTATTCAGTAACCGCCAGCATTCTAAAATTGTCGTGCTTGCCAATTGAGCCTCGCATCCGGGTTTAAACAATATGCATCACCGGGGCAGCGAACGTCATCCACACAGCGGCTTATTTGGAAGAAACAGAAAGGGGTCGTTTTCTGCAAGAGAAAATGTGCCGGCCGATCCTACCGGTTAAAGGCGCAGCCAGGTGAGAGAAAAAAGTCCCACATTGTGCAACTCTCTAGCATATTAAAGTGGTTCCCACGAGACGCACATTTTACAGGTAAACAATTAAATGAAATGAAACTAATGGAACCAACAGGTGAACCCAGCGTTTAACAAAAAACAAAACAAAAATCAGAAAGAAAGAAAACACATAGTGATCGCGCCATAAAAAAATAAATTATAAAAAAATTCAAACCGATGTGACGTCTATAAGGTGGTGAAAGTGGTTCACGGAAACTGGTCAGACAATCACGTAACCGGTCAGATACACGCCCATCTCTTCTGCTACTGGAGCTGTAGTAGCGAACACCTAGCTGCTATCTCCGTCTACCACTCGCACTCTCTCTCTCTCGGTCTCTCTCTGAGCTGCCTTTATATATATATATATATATATATATATATATATATATATATATATATATGTTTTTTAGATTCACTCAAACAAAATAACAGCCCTGCTGTTTCTGACCGATTGCCGATTTTTGTGCCGGTATTAAGCTGATCTTAACCGGTAAAATTACCAGTTAACGCGAACCCTGGAAACAGACATACATTTTTGACCGCAAGAGGAAATTCAGGCCCCTCTGACTCACAGTACAATTGTATTGCCATATTTAAAATCTACATGCAATAACTTGTTTGACTAAAGCGAAAACCGGACAGACTGGTCCTTTAAACACTGAAGTAGTTAAATCGTAATTTGAACAGTCTTCAGCTTCCAACTTCCTGTGAAAGCCCGCCATCATGCCGGTATTGATCAGGCCTTTGACTGATAATGCTGTGACAGTTAAAATTCAAATGCAACAGAATGCTCTGACAGTTAAAATTCAAATGCAACGGTCGGGCGTCGGTTTCCATTATGGTTTAGATATGACGTCTGAAATGACGTCACTGTTTTCAATTTACTTGCGTCAGACAAACTAAACGGGTATCAGCAGATATAATAGGAACTGATGTAATTACATGTGACAAATTCAGTGATACGAACACCATAGCTTTTCTTATAAAAAGACTAATTACTTGTTTTTCTGTATTGATAGCCAATCGCTAGACTTCACTTTTGTTTAATGTAATGCATAACGTAGTGTTTGATGTTCACACGATATGTTTTGCTCGGATATAACCTACCACGTTGAATGGGCATTAAAAACTTATTTTTTATTACTATAATTATCTGTACGGACAAGATTAATGAACGCATGGTTTCTGTGGACGTAAACCAACACTTCAACCAATGAACGCAAACTGTGTTTGAGTACTCAACATAAAGCAGCTTCGAGAACAGTGGTGACTACTTACACGTTACAAACTGCTTTCATAAGTTTCAGCTGACTTCTTCTTCTGCTAACCTGAGCTACCAGTGACTCGTCATCACCAATCATTCCGACTGCACAAACACCCCTCCCCATCCACAGTTTCTGCAGTCATGTGAACACTGTAATCTCAGTTACTGGAAAGAATCTCATATACAAAAATAAAATAAATAAAAAACAGAGAAGAAGCCATATCATTGTGTGTATATATATATATATATATATATATATATATATATATATATATATATATATATATATATGCATCAAAATCGCAAAAAAATAAGCAAACAAGTTAAAAACAAACAAACACTGCGACAACCAACAATTTAAATCCTACTTCTAGAACTACAACTCACGCAAGGATTCGCTTGAGTGTCAAAAAAACAAACAAACAAAACCCGCAAATAAAGTGGCTGAAAAACGTCCCCTGGCTTCTGCCGAAAGCGCTGGAGGAAGAAAGTAAAGACAGAAAAACTTGGGCCTGTTTCGGTTCGTACACCACAGAATTCAATGCGCGTCTGTCGCGCGTCTTTGTTTGTTGCAAAGCATATCATTAACTTAAGCTTTCTTACGCAAGCGAATATGTTACTCTGTGTGTGTGTGTGTGTGTGAGAGAGAGAGAGAGGGGGGGGGGGTGACGCAAGGAACAATAACCAATAACCACAACTTTGACACAGTATAGCAGTCTACAATTATGGTAATGCACTTGCACCCCCCCCCCCCACACACACACACACACACATCAAACAATGGATGCGAACAAAACAGAAATCATAACATGGAATACTACCAAAGAGCTTTTTTACGAGAGTAACTGATCACTATATAACATGTAAATCTTGAATAATAAAGTCGCTTGAAAATGGAATGGGGGGGAGAGAGAGGGGGAGTTAGACACAACAAAGCAAGCGAATTACATTGGCTGCCGACAAGAAGCGTTACATTTACACAGCGCCGCAACTAATCATCTCTGTAACTGCCGGATGTTCTATATATAGCAATATAATAACTTTAATAGGATCCTCTTTATTAGCATCAACATGTGATCGAACACTTCCAGTACGCCTGGCATTTTTCAAACTGGAACACAAACATCACCCGCCCTAAAACAAGACCTGTAGAGCCAGTATTGTATGAGGCATTGACTGATCCAGATACTAAAAAGCGCGTAGGCGTGGTCCCCGAGGTACCTAATCAATAGTTGGCCTATCTCACCCGATTCATCGCTCTCGTAACCAGCCTCTGAAACGACTCGGCGGCTGAAGCCTAACCGACATTCTGTTCCTCTTGACCAGCCAGGAAACTTCACGGAAGGAAAAGTTTCCAAGTCTCAAAATGGCGACCGTGACACAGGTAAAAAATAAAATAATAAAAAAATCCACTCGCGCACAGACACACAGGTGCGGCAAAGAAATGCGACACTCACCTGTCCAAATCCAAGAGAGCCAGCTCTTCTACGGGACTTGGTGGCATGATTTCTGCTCGGTTAGACACTCAATGGTGGTGGCGGCAACAATCGGCCGAAAACACGGCGACAGTCGAGATAGTGGACAAACGTTTGGTTGGGCGGATGAACAAAATGGACATTGAAACAATTCGAAAAAGCTAAATATCTAAAAACAAGTTCTCATGGGAAACAAGACGGACCAGCCGCCTTGTGTGATCTTTCCCAGTGAAAATGCCAAGCTACTGAACTATGACATCACTGCCTGTCGTCTGCAAAACCTGGTCCAAGTCACATGACCTCAGCGATTGGCTGAGACTTGTCGAGCGAGCGAGAGCGCGAGACGTGGGGGGTGGACCCACTGCAGCACACAGCGGCGCCGAGCGTTGAGGTTGACAAGCGCGCTTGGTGACAGGCTGACGTCAGAGGCAGCCAGCCATACGGCGCCCGGAACACAAAAGCAAGATGGCTGACAGCCTTTGTTTTTAGAATTGTCAAAAGCCTAATAGAGCGACATAACATGGCGCAACACAAAGAGGGAGAGAAAGAGAGACAGAGAGAAACAAAACGTATAGCAAACTTGTGCAAACGCTTTCTAACTATACCGCTGGGGGGTTCAGAGTTATTAACTGTATTTCAACATCTCAGTGCCAACTATAAACAGAATTATGGTCACCTTATGAAGAAAGAGACATACAGAGAGAGAGAGAGAGAGAGAGAGAGAGAGAGAGAGAGAGAGAGAGAGAGAGAGAGATCCGGCAAGCGAACTTCATTCAAGAGGAACACACACACACACGCACGCACGCACGCACGCACGCACGCACGCACGCACGCACACACACACACACACACACACACACACACACATACACACACACTTGCACAGAGACAACCCCACTGTGCAAACCTTGAAGTACAGATAGGTGCATAATACTGCACTGTTGCCTTAAATACCTAGAACGTACACAAAAGGTGGTCTGTAAAGGTGTAGATGCGCGTTGATAACCACCGTATCATGTAGATGCTTGTGGATCACTCCTGTACCGGATGAGCCTGGTTGGCCTAGCGGTAAGGCAATAGGCTAGTACGCGGACGATGTCAGTTAGACTTGCGGCTTCCGCTCTCATTTCTCTTCATATGTATAAATTACCATATTTAGGTTAATATGTATCACGTGAGCGCTCGGGGCGTTGATGAGCGCTTGATAAATGTACATTATGATCATTATTATTATTATTATTATCAAAAGTCGTGGATTATGGACAATGTTTTTTTGACTTCGTCCCTCAGTTGCCCGTCTTAATGCTGAATCATTCTGGCGGTGACAACGAGTGCAGCGTTTCGTGGAGATTCTGCCACATGCACCCTCAACCTGGGGTTTCGGTTCCCGCCAGGCGCCTCATCGGAGACAACTCGGAGGTCTGACGAACGAACAAATCGTGCATGGGGCAGCAACATTCCGTTCTGGGACTACATGTTGTACACAACCATTATAGTTAATTCACTTGCTGAACGCGGACTGTTTTCGCATCCTACCACACTCCCTTCAACCGTAATCTGAGCGCAGGCGAAGAATTCACCACCGGAAAACGGTAACCTAGGGCAACTGAGCACCGGTAACCGTCGCCCAGTTATATGACCGTCAGCATTACCCATCAAGGCGATCATCCAGCTTACATGTGTGTGTGCGTGCGTGCGTGTGTGTGTGTGTGTGTGTGTGTGTGTGTGTGTGTGTGTGTGTGTGTGTGTGTGTGTGTGTGCGTGCGTGCGTGCGTGCGTGCGTGCGTGCGTGCGGGTGGTGTGTGTGTGTGTGTGTGTGTGTGTGTGTGTGTGTGTGTGTGTGTGTGTGTGTGAGAAAGCGTCTGTCTGTCTGTGTCAGTATGATCATCACGAAGATTATCACACAGCAACATATACTCGGTCTGCCGGAGTTTGCTCGGTGGCGAACTGTCCGGTGGTGAATTGTCCGGTGGTGAACTGCTAGGTGGTGAATTGTCCGGCGGTAAACTGTTAGGTGGTGAATTGTCCGGTGGTAAACTGTTAGGTGGTGAATTGTCCGGTGGTAAACTGTTAGGTGGTGAATTGTCCGGTGGTAAATTGTTAGGTGGTGAATTGTCCGGTGGTAAACTGTTAGGTGGTGAATTGTCCGGTGGTAAACTGTTAGGTGGTGAATTGTCCGGTGGTAAATTGTTAGGTGGTGAATTGTCCGGTGCTGAACTGTTAGATGTTGGCCGAACTGTTAAGTGATGTCCGGTGGTGAATTGTTCCTACATTCGCTATATCATTGTTCAAACGTGGTGCGAAACGACACGACAAAGGGAGTTAGCCCACGCAGACTACGCTGACAGCTACCGCCATAAATCAACGCCTTTTATACTTAGCCCAACAATGAGGCTTTGATTCTGGTAAGGTGTCCAACAATGATGCTTTGATTCTGGTAAGGTACGAGTAATGCAAGAATGCACAACGGACGGAGGACAGAACGAGGGTAAAAAAAAAAGGGGGTGGGGGGTGGGGAGGGGGGCGGGGGGGGGAGGAATAGAGTCTCTTCCCATCCTGTACACACACAACACGTGACCATTTGCAGAGTGGACACACGGCTGACCACGGATAATAGCTGACAGCAAGTGTGGCGTTGTGTCTCGATGAAGCGTCAGTAACGCTTCGTGGCCAGTACATACACGTGTGTGTGTGTGTGTGTGTGTGTGTGTGTGTGTGTGTGTGTGTGTGTGTGTGTGTGTGTGTGTGTGTGTGTGTGTGTGTGTTTCAGTGTGCGTGTGCGTGTGGTTCAGTGTGTGTGTGTGTGTGGTTCAGTGTGTGTGCGTGTGGTTCAGTGTGGTGTGTGTGTGTGTGTGTGTGTGTGTGTGTGTGTGTGTGTGTGTGTGTGTGTGTGTGTGTGTGTGCGTGCGTGCGTGCGTTCGTGCGTGTGCCTGCGTGTGCGTGTGGGTGCGTGCGCACGAGCGAGCGTGCGTGCGTGCGTGCGAGCGAGCGTGTGTGTGTGTGTGTGTGTGTATGTGTGTGTGTGTTTGTGGTTCAGTGTGTGTGGTTCAGTGTGTGTGGTTCAGTATGTGTGTGTGTGTGTGTGTGTGTGTGTGTGTGTGTGTGTGTGTGTGTGTGTGTGTTGTGGTGTGTGTGTGTGTGTGTGTTTGTGGTTCAG